>JAYKKI010000075.1:8262500-8650000 GCA_039881145.1 Druceiella hillmani | reverse complement strand
CATCAAGTGAATACAGATGGACCCTCACGATTCGCCTAGTACGTTCCAGTAGCTACATTTTTAGTCATAATTTTAGAATCCTTTGATATATCCAGATGAAAAAAAAATAGATTTTCACCAGACTTATAAGTTTTATTCCAGTATAAACAATAAGCATGTAGAGAATGATTGTTTTTGGTTATGTATCGTGTAAACCTAACTCTTACTTCGTAAGTAACGTTAACTTACTAAGTAATAGTTTATAATTTTGAAATCACAAGGAGGCAATTCACTTTTATTTACGTAAACAAATTATTGAATTAAAATATTCAATGATAGACATTTAAGCGCGCCACAACTAGTTCCTGGGGTAACTAAAATCCGACTTTACACTGTAAAATCCTCAAAAACTGTTTTATAAATTATTTAGAACTCTACATCCTCAGTGACAACACAAAAGTAAATATTGGTTAATAATAAACCGAGGAATTAAAAGATACAATTATTATTCATGTGTCATCATATCACATCATCACCATGCAATTACATGTTTATGTTACGTATCTCGATGATACGTAACGTAATACTCAAATTGTGAATACGTGTTACGAGCGAGGACCCGAAATTGGATTTGATGTAAACACTTTTACCCCATTTCACGGTTTCGCCCATCGTACCTTTTGCTAACGAGGGTCTGAAAATAATATGAAGATATTTAAAAAAATTCTGACTTAAAAACGTTAATGTTAGAAAGGTCTGCTTTTTAAATGGGAATTTTTAGAGGACGGTCGTAAATAATTTAAGTCATGCGACTCATTAGTATCAATATGTCGTGATGTGTAACGAAGTGGTATTTTAAATAGAAGTCAAACAACTGTATAAAGGAAAAGATATTCCTGCTTTTTTTCATAGATTACCGTCGAAGATGTTTTTAAAAATCAGTCAAGAGTTATTTATAATCAACTTCAAAATAAGAGAGTCTCTGTTTCACTCACACGTTCGTGTATATATCTGGGTATATATGTGATTTTTTCAAAAGATATTAAATTGTATTATGATAAGTATCTTACCGGTAGAACGTTCACACCTCAGGAAAAGTTTAAGTAAATAATAATAAAACAAAAAAAGACAAACACGATTGGACTAGCAACAAGTGTGTTCCTTTCACATTTAGGCACTTTTAATAGTTTTTAATAGTTATATTATTAACCTACATACAAAATTTTAATTTTTCAAAACGAAAATATACTGTATACTATATTTTTCAAAGGCGTATATTAAAAAAACAATTATATGGTTTAATTACAAATTAATGATTTTTAGATAATTTCCTTTACTTGGTCTGTGAGATCTTGCTTCTTGCCAAACTTAATAATTTTAGGTCAACGGGAAGTAAGCTATTGGTTTTTTATTTACTTACGAGTGTCAAATTATGAAATATGAGTGGCCGTATTTCTTAATTGTCCTGATTCAGAAGCTTGATTTTTTACAGCTCCAACGGACTGTAGACTTAAGTATTTAATATTAATTACAACTTGATACCTTCACGTTCCAGAACAGAAAAAGGGCCTTGTTAGACAGACAGAAACGAACTGATCCTATAAGGGTTTCTTTACCCCTATTAAGGTATGGAACCTTAAAAATTAAAGTAATTTTTACTTTAATAGTTATGGTTCAAGAACGGATAAAGAGTACTAGTTTTGGGATTTTCGGTGTGCTTTTTATTAGTTGTTTATTTTTGTAATCAGTACAATTTTAGTATTAAAAAGTGTACAGACGATTAATAAAACGAGCAATAAGCATGTCACGAAAATATTTTTAATACAAATTATTAGAGCTTATTAATTTTTAGATTTTTTTTGTTCAGTAGCTTTTAAAATCAGATGAAACGGGACAAATTAAGCACACAAAGAAATTTTTTTTAAATGTATTGTATGTAACTACGTTCGTCTTAATACTGGAAATGTCTTGATATTAATAGTTTTTATTTGATAATTCGGGAAAACACATCGTGTCTTTTCCCGAATAGACAGTACTTATATGTAATCCTTTTATTATCTCCGTAAAAAGACGCTTTGATTATGTCAAATTTCATAACGATCTATTGAATGAGAGAGTCTTAAAAGTCGAACAGACAAGAACAGACTTTTTTATCTATTCTATCAGCTAGGAGGGTATGGTTTTGATTCTATAAATATATTACTTTTTACTCTAACGACATTATTTTATAATTCTAATGAATCCAAAAATTCGCATAGATTGTAAGTATCTCAGGATATAATGTATCTCAAATATACCTATCTTGATATGTAGTCTCTTGTGTAGGTCGATCTCTTCATGTATAGTCAGGTTTTGTGCCACCAATTATATTACAATATATTTATAATATAAGCTTGTCTCAGCTTTTTAATTAAAAATTGAAAATTTGTCACTTTTTGTATACATATCTACGTATGTATGTTGTTAAAAATTAGTAATCGATAAAACTTAATTAATTGTATAACCATTCAATAATTGTATTGGTTACAGGAGTGTGAAGAATAAATAGAAATTTTGTAGACTATTTGAAAAAAAAAATTCAATTAGTTATGCACGCTGAAAAACAATACATGGTAAAATAATCATGATTTCAATCTAACAGCAGAGGCATAACTTTTTGAAAGGGTCCATGTTTTTTTGTCTCAGGTATTAATGCAAAATTCTTCTCACCAAACGGCAAATAAAAAGTTTCAAAATCGGTTATTGTGTGGAGATATGCACAAGGACGGGTATATAATTGTCTACATCTCTTAAAAGTCTTGTCACAATTAAATCGAAATCATTGTATTCGAAAGCATTATTGAAATGCTGGCGTGAAACATTTTATTCAGATTTGTCGAATTCATTGCTTAAAATTACAGGAAGGAGGACTTTTTAAAAATGAAAAGTAGGAAAAGATCGAGGCCTAAGAGGTTTAAGAAAGAAACCCCTCCACCTTTAGAAGAAGAAGAAAATTCAGAAAGAAGCTATTTTAGGGTTTATTCAATGTTATGTAAAATCCTTTTGCATAATGCTAAAACCGTAAACACTGTAATAGTGTGACCGACAGATATGGTTTGACGGACGGATATGACTGAATTATGAATACTTATGTAAATACTTTATTTTTATTATCTGGCTACGGAAACCTCAAAGGTGGTGGAACAAAATAATTTCAATAAACAATTTGCCTTCCTGGCTTCTAACGTACTTATTGGGTTCAAAGTTCTAATGAATGAATTTACTGATTCAAATCTTTAAACAGTCAGACTGTTTAAAGATTTGAATCAGTAAATTCAGCTGGTTATTACGAGGCCTTAGCTCTCACAAATGATACAATTAATACCAGTACCACAGCTGCACTGCGGTACTGGTGTTAATAAATAATATATAAGTGGTTTCAGAACAGTTTGCAGAATGATAGAGTACGTGCGTACGTTGACTTGATTGATTTTTACCTTTTTATGGACATTCATCTATATTTGTATATTATTTACTATTTAAATACATGGTACGAGAAATATTAGGAATCAAATACATATTTTATATGTATTGAGTCAAAAATGATAATTTTACTACAAATTTGGCGGTCGGGGAAGTAGCTATTTGTCAGTAAACAAATATGAATGAAAATGTACCTGTACCATTCAAGGAACTCATTTCAATGCAATTTTTTTTAATTTTCCCTTATATACGTGGGATCATAGATTTCTAGTTTCCAGGCAAGAAACTACTAACGTAGTATGAATTTCAATTTTTCATCTTATTTTGTTTAGAAACGGAAGTTGGTTTATCACGGAAGTTCGTGACAAATAGATAGATGAATAATCAGAAAAGGTTGATCCATCAAGAGGAAGTTCAGGTACTTCGAGTACGGAACCTTAAATCATCAATTCTGGGCGAAGTAAAAAACCGCGCTCAAGTCGCTCCATTTATATTATAACTATATAAGTTGGCTCATGTGAATAATTCGTAGGTCAAGAAACATTACATAGAGAATTAAGAAATTAAAAAAATTAAATTGAAAAATTAAATTTGACCCTTTGTTTTCCTTATTATTGGCAAAGATAGTCCATTGATTCAAATTGATAGCTCAATCATTGGTTTTGATGAAGTATTAAGGGAAGTATGGTGTACCGAAAATGAACACCTTTAAGAAATAATATATAACTGTATAACGTTTTTTCACATACTAAAAATTAGTATTCGTTTGACGTTTTTATTAAACCAGTTATTTTTAAGTCTACGCCGCCACACCGATAGTTGTTGGGCGAAACAAATTTTCACTCCGGTAAAGTTCGGTTTGACCATTAATAATTGAATCAATTCAACGAATATATGGAAAATACGTGTAGAGAAAAAGATACGAATTTGGTTATCTCTGCTTATGCAACCTGTGTATAATGTAGGATAAACGTAAGGAGGAAGATAGTCGATGACAAAGTTAATGCAGGATAAAACAGGCAGTGATATTTCAAATAATTGTACATTCAACTTCGAATTACCATTAGTAATAACTTTACGTGAAAAATTTTGCATCACGAAAGTTTTAATGCTAAAACAACTTTCAAAACCAAACTAAAAGTTTGTTCATTTCCCCCACTTATAATTTAAATTATAAAGAATAGGCTCTTTTCTATAAAATATTCATCTTTTACCCGCCCACTGATGGCGTTATTATTAAATACGCTGCACAAAATCATTTAATAGATGGCATACTTTGTTTTTTCTTATGATTATTCGTAGAACTTTTAATAAGGTTTAATATTCAGATAAATTATGAAGTACAATAAAAAATTACTTGATTCATGAGTAGCAAGCATCGTCGTTAATAGCACTATTTGCATAGAATTTAGATTCAGCGACCAATTTCTTGTTTATCTGTCTAATCATGCTAAATAAGGTACATTATTATTGTTTCAAGTTACTACAACAGAAATATATTTGTTATATATATATATATATATATATATATATATATATAACTAATGAGTTTTTAACACGATAACATTGTTTTCATATGAACATGGTCTTAAAAATGTCGTTATAATTTGGGTTCTAATCTCCCTCCTTTGGTTAGTTTCTATTCCATGCTTCAGTCCATAGTTTCAGTAGATGTGCTTTATTTGATGTCTGTAGTGGTAGGCGGGGCAGGTCAATTTTGCTTATGTTTTATTTATTCTCTAGAATTATAATTCATTTTAAAGACTTTTCTAGAAATGATTGGCTCAGGTTTATATTAGCACAGAGAAAAAATAAATGATAACAATACCTAATTTTTGAAGATGAAAAATCCTCTATATATTTTATTTTGTTACAGAAAATAATATATAGAGGATTTTTTTTGTTTGTTGCATGGAAAGCAGCAGCAGATGTTATGGTGAATGTCAGGTATACAACATTAAAAATGGTGGCTGACAAATAACTGATACACGGAAAGGGCTCATAAAAAATAACCTCAAGCGTATAAATAAATAATTGTTGGTTGTACTGTCAAACCTTATTTTGCATTACGTTAGACAAGCATTAGAAAACATAGGTTTGTTTACATATATATATATATATATATATATATATATATATATATATATATATATATATAAATATATTTATATATATATATATATACATATAACTATATATTCACTGTGACTCCAGATGATTTAATATGTGTTCCCACTTAACCAGCCTAAAGAATTTCATAAAAAGTCAATGGATTGAATTCCTGTTATCAATTCTTTACGCTGTACTTTTTTTCTTAAAATGATGTAACTGTTTCAAAATGTGTGACGTTTCAGTACATTACGTCAATTTGTAGCTGTTTGCTAAAATGAGTATCATTTATTTCTGTGAAAATACAACAAGACTCCAGCAGGCAATGCAAAATCAAGGTAACAGTTATAGTTTTCAAAAGAGTGATATTAAATTTTATTCCATTAGTAAACTTCTCTGAAACTGTGTTAGCTTCTTTAAGTATAAGGAATGTATTTTGGTAAGAGGTTTTATTTGACATTATGAAATATTTTGTTTCTGTTTTATAAAGTTTTATTTTAAGATCATCGTTAGTTTATATTTTCTAAAAATAACTACCATTTACTCGATATTACATACCTATTTATCATACTCCCTCAGCAACTAGCAATATAAATATGTTTTAGCTAGAAATGATAGTACTGATTAATGTAAGATTTGCTTACATATAAATGTAATTTGCGAATAATAACCCAAAAGTACTCGATCAATGAAGTCGTATTGAAATTCTAAAGGTCAAACAAGGAAAACTTGATGGAAGTGAAGTAACATGATTTAGTTCTGAAAAAAGGCTTACAAATATTTATTTTTTATAACCTATTTATTTTCTAATATTAGTTTGCAGATTAAGAAAATTGAAATAAAACTCGTAACAGATAAATGGAATTCAACTTCAGAAAATTATCTTGAAAAGCCCTAAATAATGTTGGGTTTTCAATTTCAATACAATTCTGCGAAATATTTGATTTAAGTCTTCTTTGCCGCAAGGATCTTATTTTATAATTGAATGTTTCGTAAACACTAAACTAATATATTCCATTGGTCCATAGGATAAAAATTAAAAATAGGTACTGAAATTATATGATCAGAAATTGAAATCTTCCTTAAGTTCAGAGTTCTTTCCAAAGTACGCAATTTTAAATTAATTTGCTTTTCATGTAAACTAAAAAGCATAACTTATTTCGGTACCGATATATAACTAATTGTATAATGTGACTGTCCACTTATTGTTCCTGGTCATCGAGAAAAAGTATGTAAACTGACACAGTAAGTTGATGTATGAAATACTCAATTCCCATTTCTATTATAATCAACTCATTAGCCACATGTGTTATATAATTAACAAAATGTATTATTGTTTCTGTAAAGCATTTCTGTTAGGGTGCAAGAAACCTTTGCATACATTAACTTTTTGGAGGCATGATCATTTCTAATCCAATATTATTTTAGATTTTGCAGATGCTCAATAAATATGGCAAAACGTAATTTAAAAATAAACGAAAAAAATAGTTAGGAAAATAGCAAAATATCTATTTTTGACGACGCAGAAAAAACTATTTTCCGGAAAAAAGAGATTTAGGTTATATGAAGTACATATCTATACATATCTATACATATATAGAATTTGACCTAAAATTTACGCATAAACCTAGCATTTCCAAGCAAACTTTAAATAATTTCTAACTAATAAGCAAACATTTGAGGAATTTTTCTCCTGAACATGATTTCAGAACATTACTGGTTAGTATTTCAAATTCGCTGTAATTTAATTAATTTAACATAAACGATATTCTGAACCAAGGGTTGTTCGTCCGTTCGCGTTCTAATTATTTTCTTATATTTTACTAATCTTTATTAACATTTGATCAAATTAGACATCATAATATTGCGTTTAAAACTTATTTAAAAATGTTAGTTCAAAGCTTCAACAGAGGCTACGCCTTAGTGGAGGTGCATATGGTAGTAGACGGCATTGTATTTTTACTAACTTGTAATCTTCCTATTAGTAGTTGAGTAAATAATTTTGGCGAATGGAAATTTCGAATAGAATTTGACGAGTGGAAATTTTGGCTGAATTTATTAATTATATTAACGACTTTACTGTAAGAGTGGTCCTGTCACAAAAAAATTTTCTAATATTCTACCAGCAATTGAGCATTATCTATCTGGAATTCAGTACCGTTTCGGGTTTTAAACTCCATTTCGTCCCGCACTACACTCTTGAGGTTTTTTGTTTGATTAATGTGTGTCATCACCTATTAATTAACCAATTGAAGTTTTATTTTCCGGTCAATAAATTTACATAAATGTGAACTTATCAAACAGAAGAGACCGCTTGATGTCCACTTAAATTCAGAATAAACGAAGACTCGATACATATTTTTTATCCTTAGATGGATGGAAAAATTGGATTTCCACTTGGCAACTTAAAGTTGTGAATTGTGGACAATCATTTCTTCATCTTAATGAGATGATTTTGAAGGAAACAGAAAATTTTCAAAATTCATACTCTGAATATATCAGGTAACCATTATTTTTTATTTGAATAATTATGATATCTTTTTGAAACCATGATGCTACTATTTTTCTTGTAATTTGGTAAATAACGTAGAAAGTTAATATTTAGAGTAAACAAACTTAACATGAGGATATCATATCACAGTCATTGAAAAGTTACGACAGCTCGAATAATCTTTGGTAACGAAGCTCCATTTAATGCAATAATAACAAAGATGATATTCGAGAAGTATATACTATAATGTACCCAAAAGCAAATTCAACGCTGTACAGTACATGGCCAGAAAACCTATGCTGAATGGGTAATTTAAATTAATCCCGAAAGCGTTATCGTGTAGACTAATGAATATTCAAGCAGCAGAGTCAAGTGCTATATTTGACATGTGTTTCCTTCTAAATGGATACCAGTAAAGGTTAATAAAGGAGAAAGCATTTGGAAAAAGAAAGTTATTTTTTTCCTGAGATCATTATACTGATCTATCCTTGGAGACAAACATATTTAGCTGGTATGTAAACGAATGTTTATATTTTATTTTAAGATAAATCCCAAGAAAACTCTCATGCTCTAGGACTGCTTCACCGTGATGTTACTTGAGCCTTTTACACCAAAAAATAGTAAACATAAATATAATTAAAATAGATACATAAATATAAATAAAAAAGGGTACATAAATATAATTAAAATATAATTAAAAATAAAAAATCCGAAGGAATGAAGGATGAAGGATTTTTTTTAAACCAAGTATACTGATTTACCTACGCCTGTGTATACATTTTTCCTTTTTATTGTCTCATCTGATTTTTAATACATAAAACGTCGTAAAACTTTAAGGCCAAAACGCGGACGAATTCACAGGCAACATTTTACATATATATATATATATATATATATATATATATATATATATATATATATATATATATATATATATATATATAAACACTCATGTACCAAAAGATAAAATAAATTTTATTTTCTTTTTATAAAATTTTGTTATTTTATTGCAATTTTTCGTTTCAATAAATTTAAGAAAACCATAACTTAATTTTGATTAAATGATTGTGCCAAGAATTTGAATTAAAACTAAAACTTCTAATTAATTAGTTGACGGATAACAATTATAAACTGTAATATTACTTGATACTCATAGTTGTGTGATGGACCTCATTAAGTAACAATGTTCCTAAAAAAGAGGTTTTTAAAACGTGCTTTTTTAACACCAAAAATCCAACAAAATATTTGTTTTTAATATTAAAGTAATAATTAAACAGCGTCTTCTATATTGATAGTAGTTTTCATGTTAACGCAATTCCATGATTTTACAAACATTTTGAAAAAAGTTGGTCTTGTTATTAAAATTTGATATTCAAACACGATGGTTTCGATTTTACATGTAAGTTTCTATTAGCCACATGTAGAGATGTTCTTATGTTTCTATTTACAACATAATGATGATACAACAAAAGCGTTTTAATACACATATGATTGTAAATAAATAAAATTACGAATCAAATATGTAAACAAATAACTCACTAAATATACACGTACCTCTCCTTGGAAAGCTTTTAAATTAGTTTATATAGTGATAATTTTGTTAGAAAACTACTTTTCAAAACGTACTTTTATAAGCTATATGCGATACATATTTGGTAATTACGAATTACGGTCCTGTATAACTTTTTGAAACAGACTGTATTCCATTGTTTCAAAAAGTTACACGAATAGAACGCCGCGCGATGTCCTCCCGCTTTGAGGTAGCCACGCTTTCTTTGATATTTCACCTAGCGTATACCGGCCTCTTGAGAAGAAAAATTATCTTCTTTGAAATCTATTTTTCTATTATATTTGAAATCTAAGTTTCTTACTGATAATTGAATAATTTTATCCTTTCTTTTTTTAGCGATCGGTCATCAAATAAAACTAAATATCCTTATACCTAAAATTGTTGTTCTGTATTATATTTATTGCAACGCCCTTAAAATAATTTTAATTACAATTCTAGCAATCAAAAACCACAATTAAGCAAATATGATATATAATGTTATTAAATCATTATTTTGACAGACATAAAGTTATAATGATGTCTTGAAAATAAAGAATACATTGCGTATGCAATACTTAAAATCAAAGGTGACTATAGTAAAATAAACATCAAAACGCAACTTTTCAAATCCACTTTACAAAAATTATTATTTCCACAAAACAAACGTATAAAAAAATAATCGTCAAGCATTTACGTACTGGCATGGAAATAAGCGAGTAGCTCATTTTTCTACTGTTAAATGTGCTATGCAATAAAACGCTAGAACATTCCTGACCCAAACCGAAATCATTTCACCCCAAATCCATTCAATTCAGATATTTTCAACTTACACTATTTGGAAATATGTTAATTACATACTGTTAACTATTTGTAAATTCCTTAATTACATTATGTTTACTTTAATGTATTTATTATCATATAGCGTTATATCATTAAGCAATTATTAATATTTTATAAAAAAAATGTTTCCATGGAAGTTACACAATGTCGAAATTATTTTTTAATTAGAATTACTATAAGGTGCATTTTTGTGTATTTTTGTTTATATTGTCGCCCTGAAGTCGAACCACAACCTGATTAAAGGCATTCGGTAACATTTTAATTCACGTGCAATGCAGATGAATGACTTTTTTAGTTGATGAGTTAGCGATCAAAAACTGCCGACTTGTGGAAATAGTATGACGAATAGGATAAAAGTCAATGTCCGGTTTTCCATTGACTTACCGCACAAGTGAAAATCGCGCACCGCCGCCTATATGTCTACCGTCTCCGTTAGTTCATGTTCAGTCGTATGTTCTATCATTTTCTTTGTTAGCGCGTTTTAGCTTATGCCGTTTAGATCGGCTAGAATTCATCAAACTATATTTTTTAATAGGGAAATTTTTGCAGGAAGTACACGTTAAAATATTAAATGTCATTATTTATGTCCTCCATTTAATGCTAGAATGACTATTGTTAGTCGTCTGCGTTGCGGATAAATATGATACTATTTTATTCAGTGTACGCATGGGTGCCGCACCCGATTTATATTGGGCTATTGTTCTCAACTTTATCAATTTTTACAGTAATCTGATTAATGTGTTCGTATTTTACCAATTGTTATTATATATCATTGTTTTTTTTATTATTGTGAAGTATAGTACCGCAAACTGTCTGTCCGCAAATTGTTGTCAAAGCAGTGATAAATGATGAACAATCACTATTTATATGTTTAATTTTATTTCACCAAAAATAAATAGAAACTAATATACACAAATTATATAATTAACGACTGATATTATTTTTAAATTGTCAGTGAAAAATGATACGATCATAGATTGTAAATGAAAACTTAAATCAAATAAATGACGATAGTTTCATCCATTTTTGCAAAGTGGCCCTTGCCATTCCCTTCTTCACCATATTTCAATGTTTCTTAAAGACAAATTTTGTTCTCGTCTTTACACTTCAATAAATGTATACAACTTTTTTACATGTTAGGCTTAAGTTTTTCACAAATTTAGCAAGATGTGATCAACGCCCTCATTATATACTGAGATTTGTTTTGAGTGATTCAAATATTCCTAAACATCCAAATTACCTCATTATCGAATTGAATCGTTCAATCGTTCATTATTTTAAAAATGTGTAACGAAAATCTATTTACTGCACTAGTTATCGACAATCGTTAACTATTCTAGTAGCAAAAGTTTAAAGTAACCTGAACTTTGACACTAAAAATTCATTCCCCAAATTTTTAAAAAAAAAATTTATAAATTATTTAAAAAAGTTCCAAGTTTTCCTATTTTATAATTTTCGACATTATTCTTAGCTGTTTTCATGTTCTCATTTTAATGCAGTGACTCATGTTATTATATTTATTTTCTTAATTTGAATATATTCCGTATTTATATTGTCACCCATGATATTTTGATAACAGCTAATATATGTAGAGAAATATATGTAGACAGTTTGGCGTACTTCGCTCATATACGCCAAACTGTCTTTGTAAAAGCTCAAAAATGTAATTATTTGTTAAATATAAATTAATTAAAATTATAAATTACTCATGTACCAATAGAATGACAGTTACCGGCAGGTTTTGACTGGCTCTCTTCTCGAATAGCTGACTTGTGAGTTCGGCTAGTAAGTTGATTAGCTTATGTATAAATGGACCTTTGTTTTATTTTATTCAGAAGGGTTTGTATATTACTAAGCCTTCCCATAATAGATAGGTTATCTTGGCAGCTTTGGCTATTTGTCCGCTATGTGGTTCTAAAAGCCAAATGGTTTTTGTGTCTAATTAACTCATAAAATATTTACTTATATTGACTTATGAGATATTATAAGTGAAATATAAATAGTATATCTAAATGACCTTTCAATGGAGAGTTTACTTCCTTCAAAGGAATTTCTATTTTCTTTGCATGAGACGACAGCAAATGTTTCAGATTGTCTCACAAAAGAACAAATAAAAGTAGATCGATGAAACTTTGCTTGGATTTTAATACATTTTTATAAAAATATTTGTTTTAATTTTTACAAAATATTTGTTTTACCAAAAGGAGTGGCAAGAAAATATTTAGCACAATAAGTCGATGGTTGGTGAAATTTTAGAAGCGCAAATTGTTCACAAAATATACACATCAAAAGGGCAAAGGTCAAAATCATATTGAAACTTTAAATAAAACGTTCTAATGACTGGATGAAAAAAGAGTTCAATTGTTTTTATCGTAACTCGCTCCATACTTATAACATTAATTGTTTTATACGGCCGAAAGAGGCACGATTGTCCGTGTCCACTTTTATTAAGTACTTAAATTTAAAAATATTTTAACCCCCTTTTATTAATAAATTAAAGATATATATAATAAGATAGTAAATATTAATCCAATAAAATATATTTATTTCGTAAATTTAAAAGCTAAATAAAAAGATGAAATACTTTCAGTTAAGAAATCAGTCTGATACAAACGCTTTTCGACGTAAATTTTTATTATATAAAAAGAAACAATAACCATGTAAAATAAAGTGACAAAATGTTGTTTACATAAAGAATGGATTAAAATAAAATAACTTAAAGAATAAAACCGCAAACATGCTTCGATGGTAGTGACGCAATTTGCACAAATATTTTTGCGTTTATTAAAAATTTAATATTTTGTTATTACATTTTTAATGTATTTCTATTTTTATTATTTTAGAATACCTATATATATATTTAATGTATTATGCCATCAGAGAAACTTCAGAGAGCCATTCGTAGTACGACAATACAGCTCTGTAAAAACAACCATTCACACCTTCCGCACTGTGTCAATAACTGTCCCTATATATGAACGGTATCATCATTCATTCATATCATCGTGACAAGCAAAAAATTTCGGTTGTTCTGAGTGACTCGTGTTAACAATTATTATTTCTAATATTTACTCGTGTCTTTATACTTTAATGGAAAAAAAGGATGATTTGGTGATTTATTCGCTGAAACTCATAAGAATCACTTGGTACTTAGTGACACAGAGCCACTTAATTTACCTGGAATTCTCAAGAAGCTTAGTGTATTCGCATGGGAACATATTTAAATCGTTTAAGATATTTAGGTAATTAAACATTTACACATTCATAAATACTCCATTGCCTTCGCTTTACTCGCCTTATTCTCAATACCGTAATTCAATTTAATTACTTATAATGAAAACGACATCACATCACTCACTTCGTTCGTATTAAGGAAATGAAGAAAATAACGAGGAAAATCCTTCATGTATTGTTCGGTAATTTTTATTACAAAGAATCAGAATAGAACCGTCCATTATATCGCAACCCGACTAATATCAATACTTAAAACGAGATTTTCTCCGATTGTTTTCTAGGCAATTAATTTATTATTCTAATAAAATTGTTGTTTATATTATTAAAAATAAAAGCCAACGTTTAATTAATTGTTTACAATAATTCACCTGTTTACTTAAAACTTAATGAAGACGTGTTTAGGTCTTTTTTTAGTCAAATCTGTTCTTTTTCATCTTCAATCAGTTTTATCGTAATACGTTTAGTCGTTCAAAAATAGTTACCTTATTATTATGGTTAATAACATTCGATAATATTATGGTAATTTGTAATATATCTGTAAATTATAGCGTACGACTAAAACAATAATATTAAACATAAATTTCCGAATACTTTGTTCCCTTAAAATGAAAATATTTCTCGTTCCCATCATTTGAAACTAGCGTTGCCAAAATTTCTTTTATTTTTTTAAATGTATCTCAAACCTTTTTTCTTTTTTCTTGACATGTTATTACACCTATGTAACTGCTTTATCGATTTAATTTGCGAAAAACATGGGTCCTCCATTTTCAATTTGGGTGTTTGGAATTTAAAAAATCCCGAGAAGGAATAACACAAGCAAGCAGGCTATCATAGCCTTTCACCAAAACTTGATGGATTGGTAGGATTATGGGTTCAAATTATTTTTTTTAATACTCAAATCCCAATGTTCCTGATTGCATTTAAATTGACAGGAATTACCATAATACTTTATTTTATTGAGCCGCCATGTTAAAAACATCTACATGTATTGTAAACCAAAATTTCAACTTGAACTTATTCCTAAATGCCCATCGGGTCTCGCAAGATTACAATAAGGATACGCGGAATATTCAGTAATTAATCGATATTCGACATATTTGGCATAATTTTGCTCAGTTCCGTTGCCAAATGTCAACAGAATATTAAACTTGTGTGATTTCATGCAAACATGAAATAAAAGAAAGTGTTATATACTAAGTGATATTATAAAAGACACAAAGGGCGTTGACGGGTCTCCGAGCTGCAAGTATTTTTTTCATAAGATGTTGTGGATGTCGAGAAGTAAGTTTATAATATTATCTGCTACCGAATAATTATGGCATTAATTTGGCAGTCATTATAATAAAATTTTTCTCAACTAAATGTAACTGCGTAATGTAGTATTATTTCTAATTTATTAAATTTCTTTACAAATTGCCCACCTGAAGATATTGTCATAAAACGAAACCTATATCATGGTAAAGAATTATTTAAATTCTTTACCAAAAAGAATTTAAAAAAATATGCAAAAAAAATTTTAAATTATGTTTTATTCTTGTTTTTAAAATATTACTTATCTGATGTATTTAAACAACTATGCATCATTTTTCAAATTCAAGGTTTTGCTCATAATCATCATGATAAGCCTAACTCACACGACTGTACGCTAAATTTAAGCCAGAATTGCTCTTGCTGTAGCTAAAAAGACTCACTTCATTCTAAAAATGCCTACCTTTATGGAAGAGCAAGAAACAATAATAAGTAAATTTAGGGCGTTTAGGAATTATCCAGGAGAAATGGGGGCCATTAATTGCTTCCCTGTAAAAATTAAAAGGACAAGAGACGATAAAGTATTGTATTATATTAATAAAAAAGGCTACTATGCTTAAAATATCCAGGTAAATATAATTAATATTATTTATGTGCTTTTATTTTTGGGACTAATTCAAAACGTCTATGGACTGCGTATAAATGAAAAGAGAGTGACTGTTTCTATACAAAGTTGTTAATTATTTAGTATAAAATGAATTTTCCAATATTTCAGCAAATTATTCTCATATAAGCAATTCTTTTCTATATTGATAAGATAGTCAGTCTCTTGATTATAATTGAATTTTAAAAACAAGACAACCCTGCTCGCTGCCCAAATGTCAGCTAACATTCAACGCATGTGATATTTTGTATATATATATATATATATATATATACATATATAAATATATATACATTTATATATCATTATACATTCATCTATCCTATGCTTAGAAGATATATGTTTCATTGATATTACGAAAAATCATGCTAATGCTCTCAATATCCACAGCTATCCAAATGGCTTACGATAATCTTTACATACTTTCCTACTACCATTGATAATCCTTCACGTTTGCGCAATGGTATTAATTCCCGATGTGACATCGTGACAATAGCACGTGACCAATATTCAATGTACGATTAGTATCTCTAGCTTGGATTGAGATGATCGGAGACAAACGACGGCGAATATTCCTCATGTGACTTGCTTCTCACGCCGCTTGTATTCTGAAAGGGCATTGACATGTGAACGAACCTAGAGTGGTTTAAGGACCTATTTAAGGTAAAATTAACGTGAACAGGTCAAACAAAAGTATAAAATAAAAGGTAGCTCGAGCTCCTTCAAGCTAAGCTGCTTCAAGCTTCATGCTGACCATTTAAGACTGACTGACTGAGGGAGTCAGCAAACTGAGGCCACTATAGAACTATTAGTTTCAATTGGATTGTATATAAAGTAAAAGGATAAAGCGTCCAAATTTCATTTTTATTTTAAATGAATAATATATTTATAATTTTGTAAATTGAATTCAATTAAGTGACGACTGTACTGTATTTTTTGCATACATTTTCTTAGCTTTATTGGAATGGTATATTTTAAATAAAAACATAAATAATTAGGTAAAAACTAATTAGTTAAACATGCATCTCATAAAACATAATATCTGTATATGTCTGCATTCCTTATAACTTATGAATAATTTTTTTATTCATATGCGGTTACTCTGAATAGCTACAAATTACATATTTTTGCAATATGTAGCATCGTAGTTTCACAATGAAAACCAAATTTCACATAACAGGAGTCGTAGATATAGATAATTAAATCATATTTTATTTAATGTATTTGTTAACAAACATATTTGTGAATATTTGAACATACTGTATTACTTAAACTCTCGATATCAAACACTTATTTTTTTTTAATTTATCTCTCTCTTAGCCAAATTGAGTAATACGGCAATAAAAATATACGACGAATACAGACCATTTACCTGTTTGTAATAACAGTCTCTTCATTTCTCTAACTGAATTTAAGTGACATGTCTGATTTGCACTTAATTCGTACTTACTCCTTTGTGCCATAAATATTACTTATCGTATACTTTTATATAAACATACTATTCAACATTATTTTGTACTCCATAAAGTATAACAAAATGTGAATAGTAACACCACAAAAATATTTTTTTTTATTTTACAAAGAAGATTCACAATCCGCTGTGAAATAAGTTTAAAGGTCACAAGCCAAAATAATCATTTACGAAACTTTACATAAGTAAACTAATTTACTAATAGATATACAAGTTTTGGTCTTTATTAATTTATTATGGTATCATTTGACAAAATTGTTAAGTGCATATTTCGCAGCCGTGCGGTGCTGTTCAAATACATGTATCCATATTTTAAATCGATATTACATGCGGATACCAAAGCCACTACTTAAGAAATTTAATTTTAAATTAATTACCGTTCAATTCAATTTATTGTTCATTAATAATGATATTATTCGACTGTCTGCCTACGCTAATGTAAAGTACGTGTTGGAAACCACTTGTAGAAGAAAGACATCGTGAAGATAATTTATCAAATATTAACAACTAAAATATATTTCATACACAACCGTTTATTTAAAAGTAATACTATTGTTAATATTATTACTCGACAAGTGTTACTAATTGTGATCAAGTAAGGGACTGACGTTTATCCGAGGAAGTAAATGCTAATGGAAATATTATATAACTTTAAACATTTTTCACTGGACACATTTACATACTTACGGAAGTTTCCAATTTCTAAAACTGGACAATGTGCGATATAGATGCCAATGGAATAAGACAGCCATAAAATAAACCAAATTAGCTCATTCAGTCTTGTCGCACTTATTGTCAGGATAACTATTTTTTTTCCTTTTATTATTTTTAACTCATTCTTAACTTATAGGAAATGCAAAATATAACATAAATAAACATCCTGTGGGGTTTTATTTTTCAATAATGAATAATGCCAATGTATTTTAGTCGACTGCGTCAAGCCAAGTATGTTATTTTGTTTGTTACAATATACATATTTGATGGTGTGTTTGTAACCAAGTGGTTTCAATAAGTGAAAGCTCATAATTTTTACCATTACTTTTCAATGTTGTATTCAGAAATTAAATTTTATTTAAATCATAATTAGCTCCAATTTCCATACATGGCAAAACCGTATATGATTAAATTTATATGTATAGTTTTACATACTCACGCAGGAATTTTTGGCTTTCGCATATGTGATATTTTCCAAGTTTTTCTCGTATTTACCGTCTTTCATTTAAAAAAATAGAAATGATATCAAAAGATATTCAAGGTATTATTCTTCAAACTTCCCCACATAGGCTACTACAATGAAAAAATAATTTATGAATATATTTCTATCATTCAGACTTCAATTCCTGTATGTGTAAGTAAAATCATATTTCATCTCCATTATAGAAAGCAAATAATGTGTGGATATACCATTAAATAGTTTATGCCTTTCTTACTAATCAAATAATAGAAGTAAAAGTAATCTTCGATAGAACTCGAAGAGACTTCAAAATTGCATCGACTCATTTTGACAACGTGCTTTCCTCAAGCTTTTCACAACACCATTTCGTAATATATTTTTTTGCTTTATTCCTCAATGATACTGCTTTACTTAGTTAAAATTTAACTGCTCACAAAAAGCGTTTCACGTTATATATTTATGAAATGCAACCACCGATGTTAAATTCATTATCGTCATTAAATTACATGTGGTATGAAGGGTGTCTAATTAAGGAACGTAACGTATCCTACGTTGCGTTCTTTAATTAGAATTAATTAATAAAACGTAAACAAGATTTACGTTCTGTTAGGTAATTTAGTTAGTTTGATAAATGCCTTGCCAAATTTCATTTTAAATTTTGTATTGTGCGTTACCAGTTTATAAAAATAGACACTTTATGCCTGAGGATGTCGTACTAGCCTAATGATATAAGCATTAATATCAATATAAAGACGCAACAATTCGAGTTTTAGCCACACTAGAAAACTGTATCCCATGTCAATTATATCTTTCACATTGTCCTTTAAGTAGCTGCTGACTAAAGCCGAACGTTGCAAATACATTAGTCATGGTAAATAATAAAATTTTTAACATTTTTGTTTCCGATTACTTTCTATGTATCCCACTGGAAGATTAATTACACACTCAGTTCCGGCGATTTATTACTTCAGTCAGCACGGTGGGAGCGGTGGAATATTACACGAAAGTTAATTAATTAAAACGATTTGAATAAAGAGACTTACGACATTGCCCTCTCACAAAATCTGCAACACATTTTAATACAGCAAAGCAGATTTATGAAGAAAGCGATTATAATTTGAAAATTTTGTACCTTATGCTATATTCACGTTCTTATTTTCAGAGCAAGAAGTAATTTGAAATAGTAAATAATAAAAATAACGCATTATTGATTTATTAATACAAACTAAAGAAATATGAATAATTAATACACTTTCAGATGTGTAAAACTTTACAGATTTTTGAAATTAAACGTGCAAATTATTAAAGGTTTAAATGGAAGAAAGTTTATGGAGTAATCATACCCAAACTCCCTTGTTTCGATAAGAATCAAAACTGAATAACTGTACTTATTTCATTAAATGTAATACACTGTCAAATAAATATGTACTCATTAGTCACTTTGGAATCAAAATTTTTTCAACAATAATCAAATCTTTTAAAAAAAAAGAAGTGAAGAAAAAAGTAAAGATAATATCAACCGTATTTGGAGATACTCATTGTATACCGAACGTTGAGAACTCAAAAAAACCAGTCAGGTTTGATTAGTATTTGTGAATCAAATCGTCTATGAGTTTATTTAATAGGATTTCCTTCGAAGAAAGTATTTGGTGGAGGTCCTATTAAAACACGGAGGAACGGTGTTCAAAATTTATCCAAGTTTGTCCGTCTATTCATTTTCTCCACAAGTTTTTTCCCTAAAACTGCTGAGGGCTTTACCTATATTAATTATTCACAATTAAATGAAACTACGATGTAGTATTATTTCTAAGTTCTTTACTACAACCTAGGTTTCGTTGTATTACAACTTTTTCAGGTGGGATATTAGCAAAGATTCTTTGAGTGAATCTTTGCTAATATCCCACCTGAAGATGTTGTAATACAACGAAACCTAGGTCGTGATAAAGAAATTAACGAAAGTAGAAATAATACTACATCACTTAGTTTCATTTAATTGTGAATAATGAATTTCTACAAAATTAACGCCAAATATATTCTATATCAATTAATTTACTTGAAAATTCTCTCAATAAAAATATTCGAGACAAGTAAAATGGAAGCGTGTTATTTATAAATACCGTTATTTTGAACGTGGTTATCTAAATGGCGCTACAATAAACAACGAAGTAGGAACGCGACGAAGTAGGAACGAATAAATAATTTTCTAACAGGATATTCAGTATGCATTATGAGCAAAGTAAATAAATAATATTACGTAAATCACAAGCAAACAGCTATCAAGCCACGATAAATATAAATTTAATACTAGACGAAAAAATCGGCATCACTACGAGTCAGCATTTAATTAAATCAATGATTGGAATCCTTACTGAGTAGCAGAGCAGTAATACAAAAAACCACAAATATTAATCATAAACAAGATTTCTAATAACTCTACTAAATAATGTAAAATCATACATGAAAACTGTGATTCTTTTGAACTTCACAATCAATTCGACTGATACAATAATTTTTTAATCATGCAGAATAACGGAGGGTCAAAGAAATGAACAGACTAAGGAAATACAAACAAAACATCCGGGGAGATTCCTAAAAACTGTACATAGAAAATAGACTATCCCCAACGTTCAAAGTTCAACACTAACCGTCGATATATGTGTGTATGTTATATTTTATGTCAATTAATCGTTGCATAATCTATTTAATATTTGTGTGGAATAAACTCGTACTAAAATCTCATGTCGTGCCCAAATCGCCAACGATAATTTTTATTTTCTTATTTATAGATTTTAACAATCATTCTTATAAACGCGATTGTTCCAATTCACACTGTGACCTATTCACTCTATCTACCAATCTGTCATACGATACGTGCTATTGAGCTCCCTACAATGGCACGTGGGGGATATTCAACGTGCGAGTAATATACTCGGATATTAATATACTCTTCAAACAATCGGATGCGAATGGCAGCAACATAATATTTTGTTGAAATGTATTATAAAATGTATTTACTTTAGGTAATAATAACATTTGCTTTGCTGATGAATTGTAAGTCCTGCTTTATTTTTGATAATAATAATATATTCAAAAACTTACTCTTTCATTTTTTCTTTATATTTAAATAAATCCAATCGCATTTAGATCGTACAAAGTCGATTTGCGTATCGATGTTCTTTTCATAATAAAAGCGGTTTTCAATCGGGAAATTCAATAAAAGGCGATCTAAATGCAATTGGATATATCTTAGATGTGAAAAGGAAAGTAAAAAAGCCCCTCTATGAATCTAGTATATACTATGAAGTCAGAGTTATAATGCATCAACAAAGCTAATTTTAGTAATGCTTAAAAAAAACACATTTTAACAGAGTAATATGTTGCTAGCAAAATAGTAAAACTAATATCTTTCAAAAGATTAAATCTCATAAATTGTAATTTGTTTTATTTTCAAACAATGAGACAAAGAATTCTTTTACCTAAGGAAATGAATAAATTTCAAGAAAGGAAAATTCTATATTTATTGTGCCACTGAAATAAAATTTTTAGATTAATCAATATTACACACTTCCTCTGATGTGCCAAATCTATAATCGTAAAGCTGATTTTTACCAAATCTGTGTATAACTAACGAAATTTAAAGTAAATCCGCTTTACTCTAAAAAGAAGCTAAATTTTTATTTAAAATTTCAGTCGTGCAAAATAATCGGGCATATTAAAAACTTCGCTAGAGATGTAAAATTTATGAATAGGTTAGCGATTTGTTATTAGAACTAACTGAGCGCAGTCATAGTAACTTTGATATTGGCAACGTTCGACTTCTCCTATATTTGAAGAACTTTAGCAACTCGACATTCGAAAATCTGATCATTGCCTCAATGTAAACATCTGTCATAATTGGGCTAATTTGTTACGCGGCAAATTAAAGCTAATTAGATCATGCCACGTTTTCAAAACATAAACTTTACTTATTTTTATTTGAGTATTTATCGTAAGGTTTCATCAGTTTTAGTTGAATTTAAAGGAATATGAAAGGCTATCTGTTGTTTTTGCGATCTTATTTCAATATGATAATATGGACTACTTTATCACTTATGCTACTTTAGCTCACTTTCATTCTTTTCTTCTCGTTATTTACGAATAATTTTCGTTCCATTTTTATGGTCCGGCTGAATAAACTTCGGCAATAGAGGATAGCATTAGCAATTTTACCAGTCTCCAGATTTTCAACACACTGTTTTTTAATTGTGTTAGCAATATAAAACATGTAGATTTTCAGGTATCAGGTTGGTTGTTAATTATTTTATATTTTATTCAAATGTGAATTGGAAATTATTAATATACCCTATGGTTATGAATGAAATTGGATATTGGATATTATATATCTATAATTGTACATCAACTCCAATACAGACATGCGACAAGTATGAAGTCATACTGTGCTCTCACTATCAACTCGTTTACAAACAAGACTCGGACAATTGTATGTAAAATTGTAAAATATCTACTTTATTTACACAATTAATTTATTACTTCCGAAAATTCTAATACACGCGAATTCTACCCAATACCTGTTTGTAACTCTAAATAAATGTAGCAAAATATTTATGTCCTTTGTTATGAACTGAGTTACATTACTGCACAATTAATTCTTTTTAATTTTTTCAGTTACTTTTAATCTGTATTTTAAATTGTTAAGTCCGCAAGCTGCAAGCAGAGAAAATTACGGGTATCATACAAATACCGATAGTTCGCTTTTAACGTATTTTTCGTCATGGCATATTGTACATTGAGTTAGTGTTTCATGTTTATTTATTATTTGATACAAAAAATATTATATATGATACGTTAAGACAGCGTAGCAAGCACTGAGTTATTATCCCGTTCACTCTTTTTTCTTTATTGTGAGTACCTATGCTTTTGCAGTGCAAAATAATTTTACGTAACCATATTAGTAGGTACAAGTGTTACGAAACGAGTTTAAAACGTGGAAAATATTCATATTATCCGGACAATATGAAAACACCACGTCAAATCAAGCAAAATTAATTTAAAAAACAAGTAACCGGCACCTAACTTAAGATCAATTAAGAGAAAAAGAGAATCAGTTACGGCCTGAACTCTAAGTGTATATTACCTTCCCGAAGTAGATCTTTATACCCATGAACCAAATATATCTGCCCACTGCATATTTAACATTTTGAATAATTATATATCATTTGCATCTCTTTCAGACTCTCACCAAAAGGTTTTAACACAACAATACAACACATTTGTTTTTGATTCAGTGGCTACCTAATAACAGAATTATATTTTTTTAACTTAATTAACATTCTTAAGTCTAAAATTTTACTTCATTTTAATTAACATTCTTAAGTCTAAAATTAAACTTCTAAAATTTTTATTTTGAAAATATATCACAAATGTCAAACTCTGTACATTGGGTTAGTGTGAAGACGAGTAAAAAAAGTACTTAATGGTTGATTCAACAGGGATTTTAAAATGTTCCGACAAAAATTTCAACCAACGCCATATCAAATAAGAGAAGTGTAATCATATCATGGTGTCCATATAAAATAAAATATCCTGTACCAGACTGAACTGTCCAGAATTATTCACAAAGATTAGTTTTTCGGGTAGAAGATAAGAGCCACTATGTATTAGGAGGGCGCGTAAAGTCTAAGCTTGTTAGTCAGAAGATTTATTTTGAACATTTTTTACCTGACAGCGAATCCTGCAATGATTATCACTTGGATGCTATTTTAGGACATTACTGTAGTTGTTTAGTAAGAAATAGGACTGAAAGTTGTTGTGATCACCTGATGGAGCTGATGTGGTATTTTGGTTTGGCCAGGCAATAAATATATTCACAAATACAATTTTTAGACAATATTTAATTTATTGTAGTGTAAATGAATATTAAATTACATGTTGTTGATCCAGATGAAAAAATGTATTATTTACAATTTGGTTGTTTTCTTACTTGATAATCGTTGAAATATAGCATTTGATGTTTCGAGAATATATTCTCTTATTCTGAAATCGACAATTATTCATATTTAAATATTTTGTTTTACGTGTTTAGAGAGGAGTTGAAACTAGTTAGTAAAGTAAGTTCATCAGTTTTTAAGTGCGGTATGTAAAAGTTAGTTCCTTTAATATGGTTAATATAATCAGTATTTTTAAAATCTCGATACTGGATGTGCAATGTCAATAATATTTTTTAGATATATTAAGAGATTTGAAGAGTGATATATTTCATTTTACCCTTTATGCATTTATATGATATTTAACTTCCTTGACTTCCACGGAGAATTCTTTATCTATACAGTTAACCATAAAGTACATTTACAGATTTATTGCATATAATTTTCAAACTTTCCAAAATCCTTCCAAAATTAAATTAAATCTCATAAGTTTCTGATTGTGTTAGAAAAAACTAGTTTAAATAAAATAACATACTAACACTTTCTTAACTGTACTTATTTAATATATGAATAGTTTATTAAACTTAACTGTTCATTGGGCAATGAGGATGGAGGAAGTTAATCATTAAATACAAATTTTGCTTTTATTTAAATCTATCGATGGATAAATGTTCTCCACACAGCCAAATTCTCTGACAATTGACATTAAAGGTTATTTTGTCAGTAACATTCATATATTTTTGTTGAAAATTAGTTTCTAACCTTGATATATCAGACTGGTTCTACATTACTTTTTTGTCAAACCTATTCATAAAAGCTATACAATTTATCGCACTTTGATCTTTATTTCAAGTATTTCAGAATTTTATTGACATGAGTTTTATGGATATTAATAATTTATAAATATACCTCTCAATTGTTTTTTAAATGTATCAAAAATATCATATGGAAAGTTATTTATTTTCTGGTCAACCGCTATTTCACAGAGAAAAAAATTAATTATAACATATAACGTTCGAAAAAGAATAAAACGCAAAGAAACAAAAGATGATAAAGTTTGAAGAATTGCATAGTTTTAGTTGTTATTTCAGGTTTGGAATTTAGCAATTCGTTACTGTAAGTAGCAAGTCGCCGTTGAAAATTAGTTATCATTTATATATATATATATATATATATATATATATATATATATATATATGTATATTTTTTTTTATTAATTTGTATTTCTGTGTTTGGTGAGTTTTATTTAACAATTGAATATATTATTAAAATTTTGACGAAAAATAACTCATGATTTTATTTCTTTTTCTTACAGTACTTTTATATATCTATCATTACAAGTCATGGCTACTAAAAATCAAACCTTGGATTTTGGGTAGAGCTGCCGCTCTGATTACTGAACTTGAGATATTTGTCTCTATATAGAGTTTATGGTACGTTCGTATACTGGTTGAGCAAACAGTATGTGTTATCCCATTCCAACTTGCAAATCGTGCGATCAGTTTGTTATCTAGTTCCGCCTCGGACATGAGCTTTGATATAAGTGTTTTATCTCGGGTCAAAGAAATATGAGAAAAATTAAAATCTATACGGCATTCACGTTTCGTTTAACAAATTTATATAACAATGTTATTATTTAACAGTAAAAGAATAAAAAAGTGAATGCACTTGTTTACATTTTTATCTTTTAAAAACTATTCATATAAGTAAACAAGTTCAATAATACAAAGTATATACTCCACTGACTTCAGTGTCTTTTATATTCATCAAGACTTTGAACTGATGTTCATAGCCATATTCGTGCCCAAGTTTCTTGGCAAATTTTCACCGAAATACTCAAATGAGTATGCGAATTAGCTTTAAAGCTCACTGATATAAACCATTCATGGTTTATATTACTTGTGCGCTTTAAATTACAACATTCAAAATATGATATCTATTTCAATTATCTCGTAAAGGATTTCGATTTCGTAAAGTAACACCTGCCTATACGATATAATGTATACAAAAACCGCCAAAAAGGGACACTCGAACGCGTAAAAGCATTGATTACTTTCAGTATAGACATTTGGAAATTGATCATTTCATTTGACTGCTCATATTTAAAGCTAAGACAATTTAATGGTTAAATATATTGCTGCCCCAATTTTTACCCAGCGTATTAACGGATTCTTATTTACACAGGAATTACTTTCGAAATGTCATAAACAGATAAAAATTAATTTAACATCTCTTGCATGTATTTGACGTGTGTTATAATTCTTCTTATCTTATATTAAGAAAATGCGATTTTTGTACGGTATATTAAAAAGTTAACAAACAAAACATGTCATTAAGTCAGTAGATTCACTTGTATTTGAAGGTTAGTACACTAACAGATAATAACGGTATTTCAGTTACTTTTTTATGCTTGGATTT
Organism: Druceiella hillmani; assembly: GCA_039881145.1. Classification (NCBI taxonomy): domain Eukaryota; kingdom Metazoa; phylum Arthropoda; class Insecta; order Lepidoptera; family Hepialidae; genus Druceiella; species Druceiella hillmani. The sequence goes on along the minus strand of JAYKKI010000075.1, from coordinate 8,623,437 downwards.
GTTGCTCTAATATTGTGTTTTTTATTGTTTTCTATTATTTTTATTTGTTTTATGTTTTCTATTGTTTTCTATTACTTTTTCTTTATATTACAAGACTATTTACATTTAATTCTTTATTAATAATTTTACGAACTATATAACATTTTTTAAAACAAATCTATATTTAAAATATATAAGAATATAAAAAATACATGTAAATATATATATATATATATATATATATATATATATATATATATATATATACATATAGTCAATTTTGACAATACTCCAAGCTCCTTGAATCCTACCAAGGATTAGGAAACAGTAAAATTTATTGATGAACACTGAAATTAACCAACTAGACAGAGGTTCATACTAAAATTGGCTATTTCCTTTTGAATAAAGTCAAGTCCAGGTCAGTCAATCCTTTTCAATAAGTCAAAAAATCGGCAACCATAAGGCCTATTTTTAAAGATAAACGTCTGTCGTCAAAATTCTCCCTAATGTGTTTCACGTTGGATACATCTTTGTTACTAAAAGCAGTTTTTTTATCCTCTTTATAAATACTGCATCCTTCAGAGATGTACTTCGAAATTCAGTTTTTAGTTCGATGTATTGTAACTGAAAACACGGTTTTGCACGTTGAACTTGTGTTCAAATGTTTATTTCACACAAATTATTCATTTTCAACTTATTTACAAACAACTCAAAGGCAAATAAAAATAGCTCTTATGACTATAACAATAAATAGATGAAAAAAATAAAATCTCTTCGAATTGAAATGTTTTTTTTTATTTCTGTAGGTTTATTTTATAATTTGCATTTATTGTATTGCAAATGTTAAGTAATATATTTCGTAAATAAACTCAAAAGTGTAGTCGTGCTCTAACACCTAAGGGTATGCTAATAAAGATGTTGTACAAGAAGGGATTCAAAAATCGTCCAAACCAAGAATATTTCAGTACCGCTTAAATTATTGAAAAATAATTATTACATATATAGAACTTATACAATATTATCATAATTATCATACTACTAAATCCTATCTACAAAGAACAAAATCGACATGACAGTTAAACAAAAACTTTAAATAACCAGCAGCTATATTTAATTATGTAAAAAACCAATATAGTAAGGAACCAATATAGTCTGGTTAAATAAGATAGAAATTTGCTCTAATTAAAAAAATCAAAATCACAAAAAAACGACCCACATCACTAGTATGTAGCAATTAATATTTCAACAACCCATTAGGCATCTCGGGCATATTCTAAAATCTAATTCCAGTTATGCATTAACCAAATTAATATTCGAGAATTTTATTCAATAAGAGCACTTTTGCAATATTTCACTGTTGGTTTTTAGATAATATTCAAGTAATTCTGACACATTTAAAATAAAAGACTCTCTAATTAATCAAGTTGGGTTGAAATAATTGCCTGGAAACTTATTCAACTGTAACTTGAACTTTTTGCTAATAACTAAAATATTAAAGAAATATAAATATTAAAGTCTAGGTGAATTCAATACTATGTAAATTAATATTAACAAAGGTAGTAGAAAAGACATCATTTCCTTGCAACTCTTCAATACTGGTAACCTATTGATAACTAATAGTTTAAATAAGATTTGCTCTTAATGTTGCTTCATATGGTCCTATATAACTGAAACAAATGTAGATTCAAAAATTGCTGGGATATAATTTAAAACAAGGAAGAGCACATTTTTTTCAAATTAAGATAAATACATTTTTGAAAGCGAATTTACTTTGAAAAAATAATATTAAGTATTTAAAAGTCTAGCTATTCTTAAATGTATCATCATGATTCTTACGAAAAGACTCAAAAGACATTTAGTGGTTATAAGTTATTATACCACATATACATTGGGAAAAGTTATTTTTCTTTCAATTCCTTTGTCGCTTACCCTTAGGATATTTTTTATCATCAAAAACGTCCAATGTTTTATCGTTTGTCTTTTGTTTCTTTTTTATAAAACATACAATCAAGAAAAAAAAAACGGCTATCATCTGTTTGATAATTCAGATTAATGTGGAACTTAGTACCTGATTTAGTTGATAAATGTGGTTAAAATGTTATAGTTTTCAAGACTCTTTAATAAATAGGGTTTTCAATATTATATGATTGTGGTTTAAATAGATTAATATGGCACCTGTTATATAAAAGGAATAGCAAATATAATAGCTAACTTTTACAATTATTGGAAAAAAAATCAGTTTTATCGAAAAGAAAAATTACTTTAAAAGTAATTTCGATATTGAATAATATCATTTTGAAATCAAACAATTTGTGCTTCACCACTGCGAATTGTAAAATTCGTTTTCATGGAGGCTTTAAAATACGCAAATACATCTAGTTACAACTAGGCGCTACACTCGTAAAATTAAAAGTTTGCTTATACAATCAGCACTGTAATGATATTCATCGACTAACTTTGTCTTCCATCTTCATGATATAGTTTATAATAATATATGATAAATTTGTTTATATGATAATTTTTTTCTAAATCTTAGGTAATTTATTTTGCTATGAATTTCCTTTTCTTACTCTTCATATCTGTATGTCCTTACCATAAAAACTATAAAGAGAAGAAAACAATATAATTATAAAGTATGTGGGAAAGAAGATATAATGTGATTTTTTTCAATGTTTCGAACAACATAATATCAGTTATGTAATAACAACCTAATATTAATATCAATCAATATATTAATAATTTTTGGACCATGAAAATAGTATTTCATTCTCTAAATGGATCATATATTTTGTCATGGAATACCAAATGTTTTTGCTATAGTTTGACTTCTAGATCCTGAACACGGTAACGACAAGTTTTATAATAAAAAAGTATACATAAACTATCGTCCCCAATATTCTACATCTAGAAAAGACGATCCCATCCAACATAGTCAAAGATTGTTCATAAGCTGTGAGTCAGTCAACTTCTAGCTTTTTCCAGAACGTTTTTTGCTAACGTTGAAAATAATTCATAGGATTCGAAGGGAGTAGCGACAAGGCCAAATGACACTTTCTCTTGATAGATTATTCAGGGTAACAGTGAATTTTTGTTTTGGAATAAACATTTTATAAAATGTGTTTGAAAAAATTTCAACTAAACTCTTCACTTTGTCAAGTACTGTTAACAAGATAAGTGAAATATTGTTTTCAAAGTCGCAGAAATTTGAAGGCTTAAAATTCAATGAAAATCACAATTTTATATTTTTTAAATTAGCGGGAGATCACCTAACTAAGCTTGCGTTTTTCTCGATTCTGCGTGGGAAAACATTTAATTTGTTGAAAAATTACCATTATTAGAAGAAGCATTAAACTTTCAGTGAATCGGAATATTTTTATGGAAAAAATGCGAACACATTAATTTTAAACATAGTGGAATTTTACAAACCATAGCTAAAAACAAAGCAAAACGCCGTAAAATTTAATGTTTTTATTTTTGAAGTTTATTTCTTAAGAATCGATTTTCTTATATTGAGCCCAATATGAAGTTTTATGAGGAGTAAAATCAGAAGTTTGGAGTGTTAAAAAGGGTGCAACGGTTCGTAAGTTTGTATGTAGGAGGTAATATCCAAAACTACTCATCCGATTTCAAAAATTCTTTCACCAATATTTACGTAATAATTTATTTACTACTAACTTATATTTAAATTAGGACTTAAAATGACGAAAATGTTCATTCTCGAAGCCGCTTTCTAAGGAGAAAATGAAATTAAATGATTTCGATATTTTGGCGAAATATTTCTAGATCATAGCCAAATTGTAGTATTGGTAATGTGGAATATCAAGAGAGAAATATTTCATCAGAAGCCATTAAAGTGTAATGTGTAGAGGAGGCGGGGGGGGGGTGTGCGTTAAATAATGCCAAATAGTAATTTTATTCCATGAAAGAACAATCCAATAAAAAGGTACTTCAGCAGGGGACTGGTTCCAAATCTTGTAGGGTACATCAACCCGTTCTACCAAGGCCATCATTGCGTAACAAAATATATCCAGGTATTAATTAAAATTTTAGGGCTCAGTCGAAACGCTTCTCGTTCATCTCCGAGCATATACGATTTGATACGGCATTGGTGCGGTCGGCGGCGGGTATTGCGCGGATTGGCACCTTTTTTCCAAGTTTTGTTGTTATATCGTCTTGTAAACTGTCGCAAGAATGCAATATATGTAATAATCAAGACTTATCTATAGGGTAAATTGAACTATAGTGTTACCACTATAAATAATAACAACGATGCTGTTATTATTCTATACTTTGTTAATATCTGTGGCTGAAAATTATTTGTTTACGGTATAAAACATGTTTATATGGTCTTTTTACATTCATAACACAAAAAGCTATAAAATCTCTTAATGTTTACATAAGCGAATGAAGTACTTACAATTCACTCTGTTACCTTGTACGATCATCATTTATAAAGCGTGTTAAAACAAATCATCAAAACAATTACAATTTATTTTAATACTCTTAAACAAAGGTATACTATTATTCATATTTGTAACAGCTGATAAGCAAGGATTTCATCATTGTCTGAAAGTTAAGAAGATGAAATACTTTGTATTAAACTATCATCAGCTATTTCTCTTAATCTAAAAATGAATTCATCTAAACTATTTTCAAAATATTTACAACATTTTCAATAGTGTTCTAAGCTGTCAACATAAGAACAATAGCCTATAGATGTAACTTTGCTAACAGCATCTTCTAAGATAATTTCTTCACTATTGCAAGCATCATCTATTAGACTCAATGCATACATATAAGGTGAGAAACGCAAAACAATGGGCTCATAACATGCCAGTAATTTGTCCATTGTAAATTTTTTTTCCGTCACTGTACTGCCAGTTTAAGAATGTAGTTCAACTTTCATCGAACAACGTATTACTTCTCAATAATCATTGGACCATTTATTTATTTAAGGTTTACTTTGAAGATGTAAATAGATAAATCATTATATCATTGATTTAATATATGTGGCGTTAATTTTGTAGCAATTCATTATTCACAATCAAATGAAACTACGTGATGTAGTATTATTTCAACTTTCTTTAATTTCTTTACCACGACCTAGATTTCTTTGTATTACAACATCTTCTGGTGGGCTATTAGCAAAGATATCTTTGCTCTCTATAGGATAATTGCTCTATAGGATAATTACTCTACAGGTTGCTCTAAATGAGTAAATATTACAGTAGTTTGGAAGAATATTTGCATCCATATCACTATTATTCCGTCAAGTTTTGATGAAGTGCTAGGTTCGCTTATTGCTTGTTACTCCTTTTCAGACTATTTTTCATTTGAACAATTTAAATTGAAAGTAAAAGGGAACATATTTTACACAGATGAGATGGCTAAAATTAATTCAATAATAGCATTGTTCAATTACGTATCCAAAAAAATGTTGTTAATAATTTCATACGAAAAAAGAAAAATTGGCAAGTTTATTCATAAATATTTGTCGTGAGGAAGGTTTCTGCATTATAATCCGACAATCTCTGTTTATTATTTTTATTTATTGTTGTATGTCAATAACTTAATGGCATTTTATAAATTACCATAATTTAATAACACCGATAAAACTGTTTTTCTAAACATATTACGATACAACTGATTGAAGAACAGAAAAGGGTTATATCCCTTTAAAATTCCGGAAAATACGAATTAAGTATTTACATTTAAATAAATTATGATATTGATAATACGGGAAAAGGAATAGTATTTTATGAAGAAATAAATGCTTATTTGTCTAATTGTCTTAAATGTGTCAAACCTTTTCCAAATTTAAAAAAATACTACGATTCTTGCGAATTCCAAATAACACAAGTAAGTCACTTGATATTTTACTAGGTAGCAAGTGATTCTCAAGGATGATATCAAATTAATCACCAAATCATTCCTGTTTTCATATAAGGCATAAGGACACGTGTAAATATTGGAAACGCATAAATTTCCATGAAAAGCTAAAAATGTGATTAATGCGTCCATCGTCAAACTCTATTCGAAAAAGTCTCCCAGAAGTATCAAAACTGTTTGCTGAATTTGCTGCTTCCGAGGAGTTCGTTCGGTTCATTAAACTGATGCTAGAGTGTTTGAGTCCATTTATTACGAATCAATCTAGAATATGAGAGGTAATGATGGATTGAATTATTCAGATATCGGGAGAGTTATTGATGCTGTACTCCTGAAGGGGATGGTTGTTTTAATAGAGTGGTATTGCGGTACGATAATGTCTTTATAAAGTAACTCATTTGAAGTAGTGTATTAAAAAATCTAATGAAGTAAAAATATTTAATCGCGTCCGTAATTTGACAAAATGCGATATTATCAAAGGTATGTTCGTTATTGTGCTCGTCTAATTTATATTGTTTTAATGTATTTTTTATAAAAATATCATGTTAACTTTATGTTAGATGATTATTTTTTATACTGAAATTTAATGAAGAAAGGAATGGCAAGTACCCATTTTCAAAAGACGAATGAAACAATTTGCGACTGAATTAATTTGTGATTTACAACATAAGATAATACTAATTTTGCAGAATTAGTTAACTACATTACCTAAAATTAATTAACTACTTACGATATTATTAGCAATAATTAGCTAACTACATGATTTTCATGGAAAGTAAATAGTACAAGTAAGTAGTAAATAGTACTTATATTCGGTGAAACAAAATGCAATAAATAATTGGTAATTATTACACATTTGTCACTGCGTTGCCGGCAATTAAGCTCTAATTGGTAAAATTCATTAAACAGTTTGCGGTGCTAACTCTGTGCAATAATACAAAAATCAGTCAAGTACGTAGATTTTTGTGCCATCAGCTCCCACTTAAATTTGAATAGTAATGCACTCCGACTAGTACTTTTAGAGATTCCTCTCTTGAGCCACGGGTATTAAGGAGACAGGAGCGTGGATTAGTCTTTTTTATTTGAAACTAGCCACAAAATGTTGAGAAGGGCAGTACCATTTTTTATTGACGCATTGGCAAATTTTCTCAAGCGCAGAAAAATTGTTTTTAATATCGAGCTGAGGGTTTGATACATTCTATATATTCGAGACTTAGGCTGACAATAACCTGACGTACAAAGATTTTCGTAAAAAGCGGCACTACCGGTATTATTACAGATGCAAGTTAGGATTTAAGGACGAGGACATAACAATGTGATTCCAATCTCATAACCTGAACTGAAACTATCACAGAGCATTACTGGGCTCGATTGAGCAGCTTGAATTCCGACCGTTTCATAAAAAAGAAAGTATTGTTTTAATGGAGGAAGTGCCACTGATAATGTTTCATAAGTTAATATGGAAATTAATGATCAATTCGCTATATTGCAGTAAAAAAAATATTGGAAGAAACGCTATATATAATATCTTAATTCATAAATTGATAAAGCGCCATATCGTAATATTCACAAAAACAATATTTTAGCCTGAACCTGTTGCCGAATGCTTATCGGACCTTTTTCTGATACACCAAGGGTACACTGAATTTTCGATTATAATTCGATATTTGGTGTATTTTTAATTCAGTCGTGAGAGCAGAAATATTTGGGCGAGTTGCCGAATATTAATATAATATATCTTAAAAAGTTAAAATAAAAGGTAGCGTAACTGTATAATCAATGTTTTTTCAAACATTTAAAATTTTTTTGTAGTATTCAACATTTCACTACAGTGCTAAAATAACACAGAAATAATGAAAACTACAAAGTTTTTTTTTTGGTTAATAACTTTGAAGTGAGAATAAATGTTAAATTGAAAAAAATTAATACTTACTTACCTGTAAAATCAACATTTGAGATAGAATATAATTTGTTGTTGAGTAAATAAAAAGAAAAAGAAAAAAGAACCAAATATGTGATCAACGTTAACCTTTAGTTATCTTTATAAGAATAATAAATAACTAATATTAATGATAGCAAATTTGGAAAATTCTGCGCAGCGAGGTGTGTTACGGGGTGGTTCAGCGCTCTTTTGAAGATAGAAAGTTGAGTATAACGCTCAATTAATAGTTTTCAATAGAGCCAATTGTTTAGTGTACTAATCGATCGGGTCATTCAAAAAGCATTTTGTATTTATTTATTTTCTAAATATTTATTTATTTATTTATAAACTTTTATGTATAGTACATATGGCGAACTTATTGCTACAAGAGCAATCTCTTCCAGTCAACTTTAACAATTAGTATTGAAATTTAATTGATAGACTGTAAGAAATTTTACAATGAAAATTCTTTATAAAAAAGTATGAGTAAACAAATTCAGACAAAATATGTATATAGTATGAGTAAAAAACTATTGACATGATTTGGAATGAGAAAGACAGGACAGGATAAGGACAAAAAGGAAAAGGTTTCAGGAGAAGCAGGACTAAATATGATTGGAGTCAAGATACCACAGTTCTGACGTACCTTGGTCAAATTTCCACTTACAATTCTAAAAAACAATAATTGCATATTATTTAATACTATTGAATATTTTTGCTAATCAATGATCCAATACTTTGACATTAATTTACCCCACGTAAATTTTGTGACTTTTTTTAGTAAACATTTATAATTATTCAGAGTCTGATATATTGAAAAAAAATATAATGTACGTCTCACATATAAATTGAACATAGAGTTTGAAGAAAAACAAAAATATTATATTAAGAAAGTACATTTCATTATCATAAAAAAGGAAAATAGTGATGTAGCAGGGCTTATAGAGTATACTATAATATTTTACACAAACCTTAAAATACAGAAGAATACGGGCTATAGAAAGGGAACTTTAAAAGCAACAAAGCTCGTGTAACCAATAGTTATAGGAAGTTTCTTTACCTAAATTGCAGTTGAATGAGTACAATACAGGTGCAAATTGTAATTTTGTATTGGTGTGAGGTAAATCATATAAGTCTATTCCTATAAATAGTGACGGGAGTTCACTTAAACGACAGAATCAATTTGGTCTTATCATATTTTAGACACGGTATAGTTGTAACAAGTAAAATTAAATATAGTGTTATCCCACTCTTGCCTTCTAGAAACAATATAGAAGAACATAGACCAAATAAAGGGAACTTTAAATCGAAAAATACTCCTATAAAAAGGTATAGTTATAGGAAGTTTCTATGCTTAAATCGCAGGTGAGCAAGTGCAACATACGTGCAAATGGTTAAGTATTGGTTTTAGGCAAATCAGATAAGCTTCTTCCCATAGATAATTACGGAAGACAACTCAAACGAAAAAAAAAATAAATTTGGCTTTATCACACTTTCGATCCAGTGTAATTATGACAAATGCAACAAAATATTGTTATATTTTTTTTCCTTGTAGGCATATATTCAAATATAGAAGAACATAAGCTAAAGAAATGGAACTTCGAATTAAAAAATGTTGCTATAAAAAATAATTATAAGAAGTTTCAATGCGTAAATTGCAGGTGAGCAAGTGACATATACGTGCGAATGGTTTTGCTGTAAGGCATTGCTGTAGAGAAAATTGGTTAAGTCCATTCACATCGATAGTGACAGAATCAATTCAAATAACATAACTCAATTTTTGTCTTATCGCATATTTGATACAGTCCAACTGTGACAAGAGCAATTAAATATTGAGTGTGATGACACTCAAACCAGAATTCCTAATTCTAAATAAATTAAAAACAAATTTTATTATTATTTACATATTACTAAGGATGAAATGTTATTTCCAGACCTTTTCTGGTGACATGAATATTCAGTCATAACACATAAAATTATTAACAATATACAACTATATACAATGGATCTCAATTCATACTAATAACAGTAAAGAACCAGGGTCAAATTGGCATGTCAATGTATGTTAAACAAACTTACACCGTCTATTACTTTTTTACGCGAGGTTAATTTTTTATTGTAATGATATCTTTCTTTAATCTTGAAGAATTGAAATACTTTAACCTTTGGATTTATTTTTATCGTTCCATATCTTCCAAAGCCGGTCCCGTATCACCGATAAACAAAACGGAGAAAAACGACAATAAATTATAAATATTGTCGAACATACTTAACGTTAATATAACCTATCAATCATTTAATAATCCAAAATCCCTTATAAAGGAAATATAATCTCAAAATATTAGCTTATATTTATCGATGATAGACATGGCTCTATTGGAACGTAACTAGGTAAAATCAGAATTTTTAAATGCTGCGTTTTTGTAACACGTTGTTAAAATATTTTAAAGTATTGTATAGTCGACTGTAATCGAGTTTATATTACCCATTAATTGTATCATCATAAAGTCTCAAAGTAATCAGTAGAAACAAATCTACAATAAATTCTAATAATTGTAAATAATAAAGTGATGAAATACTGTTAATTATTAAAATTTTAACCAAAATTGGATATATCTTATATACATAACTGCCCTAGTAACATGTATCCGCAACCTCTCATATTCGTACTTTAAATTACAGATGTGCGGCATCCACCATCGACATAAAACAAGAAGTGAAAAGTTAAACGCCCCGAACATTGCATTCATAATACAAGGTACTTAAATTATTAGAGAGAAAACCCACATTCTTTTAAAACAGAACAGTAAGAGTTTAATTTAGATGAAAGGCAGTAACTAACTTAGAATATTGGTTACTTTACATACATTTTAAATTTTTGATTACACCATAACAGAGTTTTAACATTCCTGGCAAGTCTGTTTTCAAATCTGTTATGCTTTCATAAATACTAGTACATTGAAGCAAGGTTCATTGAATTATATTCTATTAAGTTGTTTAATACAATATTAATATAGACATTCATTTTTATTTTTCATAAAACAAATATTATAACATTCTTAAAAACGTGGTATATGCACGTGAAATTATAAAACTTCCCAATAACACTCCGGGTTTACGACATGTGCCGTAATTCTATCGCTTTTAGAAATTAGTACTATATTCATAATATGTGCCATATAGCAATACATTCCGATCTTAAGGTAAAGATTTACTACTCTATTGGGAGACAAGATATGCATGGGTAAAGACTGATCACTGCCAATGATCAATTTACAGAAAAAATCGTTTTTCATAAAAGTACAAAGTGCCTTATTACTTCTTTATATAGCTTCTTCATAACATCGTAGAATCAAAATTAGAGCACATGTAGCCGAAAACAGACAATGCATTATTGTTCTGTCTCTATAACATATATCGTTAAAATATATTTGAAAGTAGAACGATCGACATATTACTCAAAAATTGTACACACGAAATTTGTTAAATTGAAATCCTGCAATTTGAACTTTTAAACTTTATTCAAACTGGAACTAATTACGTTCAGTTGTTTGCCAAGTATTCTACTAAATTGAAATGTCAGTTTGATGAAATTGGATTGGTTAGCATTTCAAATGTTCACTCTGCCCGTCCGTTCAAGTGGAACGGAAAACATTCAAACAGATTTTAAATCATGAATTAACTTTTAATGGAAAGGTAAAACTGAAAGAATATTTATTGATGAAATTGAACATACATTTTACTTTAAATTTTTCGTCCAATCGACTAAAATACTTAGCATATTAGAACAATTTCAAATTTGGACTTTCTGATAGCAATGCATTTATTATGCTCAACTGGTAATCGTAGAGAGTCATATTGAGTTGACAAGAATATTTGTTGTACATTTTACATGAATTCATCAAAAGAACTTGGAAGGTGTGGATGGTACCTGGAATGGAACTGGATGGAACCTGGAAGTATCAGCAAAGAGTTTTCCTTTTACAAGGATAATATGCCATAAGCTGGTCTTGTCTGTCCACTCCTGATATATAATCGTTGTACTGGGCTATTGCTTCCAGTTTTTGAGTAATTTGGTTTCTTTATTAGCGACAGGCACCATTTTATTCCCATAATGAGTAGCAATGTAATGTGCTGGACGTTTATCCTTCCACTTGCCAATGTGAACTCCTTCGCAAAACATGGAAATATTTTCCCCTTTTTTTAATAACTTGTTTAGGGTTCGATTTCAAGTCTTTCTTAAAGTTCCTGTGCAGTGTGTGTTATGTCCACTTAACATTTTTGCAAGTTCAAAACTATTATAGAAATTACCCATATAGATTTTGTGTCCATTATTCAATTTCTCGTGAAGAAGTTGCATGACAACTTTTTGGATATGACGCTTTCCTGTTACTTCCGTATCTTTCCACCAGATTAGTTTTAAAGTTTAGAGTGTATACTCTATACTTCTAGACTAAGTTATCAGGTTCGTTGGACATGTATAATTTTATGTCATATTTATGTCGCCTATTGTCTTGTATAATCTATAATTGGCGAAAACTTAGTCTCCCTTGCCATAGTACCATGCTTTTATCAAGTGATAACTTTCTAGCAGGATAATAGCATTGAATCATTTTGTTATTTCAATAGTCAATAACTTTGCATATTTTGACCTAGGTGTCATCATTGTCTACCTCGGAAGTGAAACGACAAAAATAACCTTCCTGTCTAGGAATTTATCTCAGCACATATCATTGTCAAAAAATCTTCACAAAAAAGTCTAAAAGAATAAATAGGAATTACTCCAGCAGTATTCCCAAAGAACTTATTGTATTTTGTGACATGTAACTCTTTCAACACACATGTCGTAGTTCAATCTAAAGTGGACCCTTGGGCGGAAAATCTTCGTTTTTGTTTTTATCCTGTTGAAGAGACAATAAATCCAACTGCGATGTCGATGATATTCCTCCTTCTGACAGTCTTCGTGGACGTACGGTCATATTTGCAATATGTGTCTCTTCTAGAGACTACATCTATTCGTTGTCAGATGTCTCCTCTGATGAGCACACATCATCACCCGCAGGAATATAATCGTCTTCAATATTACTCCAAAATAATTGTTCTTCAAATCATTTATCGTATAATTAGATCGAAGTCTCTGTCTCTTTGGACAAAAAGGCCCCGCGTGGCTATCCATAATTAACAATAATTAAAAAAAGTATTCAAAGACCATAAACATAAAATAAAAGTTTAAAGTTTCAAGCAGAGTGCCGACCTATAAACGTTCAATGACCGATGCCGGCCGGATACTGAGGTATGAGAACTAGTAAGACAATGCGACGCACCTGTACATACTCGGCATCTCGCTTACGCATTGCACCACGCACCGGTGGTGCCTGGCAGTCAACCTGTCAAGTGTTTTTAATATTAGCAATTCAATTTCGCGTTTAACACAGTGACATATTGGCATTGACGCGATTTTTTAAAATTGGTATGAATCTATTAGGCTAGGTACTTCACTCTCGTCAAGACAACATGTGGCGGCACGAGCGCGTGAGTGTAGACATTGCCCTGTAACTTCTCGCCTACCCTGGCCTCGCCTTGTCACCGCTCCGATAGTTGTCAGTTTTTTGGCATGCGTCAAAGAACTTGAAGCGCCAGATAAAGTGTACGAACTACACCCTCCTGTTTATTCAGTCTGTAAATGGAGCTGAATGCAGAAGGTTGTGTATTATGCGTAATGATGACCGATTTGACAAACGACGATTTAGGAAAATTCGTCGAGCTGTAGAAGTCGGAACCAATTTTATGAAATTCTAAATATATAAATTATGAGGAAAAAGTTAAAGTCAATGGCGCATGGAGAAGAATACATGCATTCATGAATATTTCAACAAAAGATCTACAAATTAAAAAAAAAAGTTATATTGGTAGCTTTTAGGACACCTAAGTCATTTTTTCGCGTAAATAATTGTACGGGGGCCTCAGACAAAATGTACAAAGTAATTAATTTGAATTAAAAAAAAACGCCATCTGCTTTTAGCACACGGTTATTTTATTTTTATCGGGACATGTGCGCAAATATTGTGTGTACGAAAAACCCGATAAATAATTATTCATATTATTTTCAATTTACTGAAGAGAAAAGTCATCTTCTAAATTATATTTTCAAGAAAACCAACTATTTTTCAGTCAAGCAATAACGTTTTTCTTTGTCCGACACTTATTCCCTGACATCATGAATATATATATATATATATATATATATATATATATATATATATATATATATATATATATATATATATATATATATATATATATATATGTACATGTCTGCATCACTTTTGGATACTGATTTTAATGCATCATTATATTTATGAATATATTCCTTACATAACAGACATTTTGCCGTTAACTTCAGTTTTGATTAACGCGCTATAATTTATATTGTTTCAAGTAGTGGATTGAAGTATTTAATTAAAAATTTGTATAAATTCCCTACCTTTCACTGCACATAATTTACATGTGATATATACACATCACTATAGTTAATCAGTCAACGGAAATGCTTTACATTTCCGTCGATTGCTTAACGTTAATGAACTATTTGTGTAATAAATATAATCTACTCTATTAAGAGTAGTAAATTGTTAAAATTAGGTCGGTCATAATTGAAGTACCTAATTTATTTGCATAAATGACTCAAAAATAAGAACGGTGCACCGTGAGTATTTGCCTAATGTCTCATCATAAACTTACCTTCTCATCGTCCATAGTATATGTAACGTTGGTTGGGATTACTATTTTAAAATTATAATTTTCAGGGCCTTCTTAATAAATGTACTATGTCAAATACAATAAAACTCAGATTATGAAAATACAATGGATTCGGACACTATGATGAAACTGTAGATGAATAAAGAGAGATCAAGTAAATTGGAATAGCAGGATGGAGTATTAGATTATGCTTCTTGATAGAAAGCTAGTGATTTCTTTGATGTCTTTAAATAAAGTGATTTACACCCACGGGGAACCCGCTATATATACTGAGCTCAAAGTTTCTTGAAATTTTGTTAGACATATGCATTATATGGACATATTATTAATTAAAAATTATATACATATTATTTGATACTTAATTTGATAGTTATAAATATATATTATAAATATATGCATATTTTAAATATGTACAAGAATGCTAGATTAAATCGCAAATAAATTTGAAAATTGTACTCTGGATAAAGTAAACAAATGCAGGCGTATATTTTGAAGATTCCAGAAATTTTTTATATCTTATTTGAACATATTTGATTAAATAAATTCCAATAATATCTCGACTAAGATATTTGTCAAATATCGGCTATGATTAATAGCTCTTATTTTCTGCTGAGTTAAAAATCAAACTAGAAATAACATTACCTTCCCGAAGAAAAGAGTAAGGAATGAACTTACAACGTTTGCTTTTGCAAAACTTTTAAATTTATTAAAAAAGTAGAGCTCTAGTTAAATGAAAACAAAATTATCAATTTGTGGGTAATTAAATAAGCTACTGATATTACTTCTCCTGGGGAAATTGCATAATGGGACAAAAGTAACTAAAAAAGTTGGCTTTTACTGATGGAAAGCAAATAAATTTATTGGGATCATCCTATTATTAATTTTATGAATACTAGCGTTCGATCTCAATTCACCACGACAATAGACATATACAAGCCTTTTACTATTAAATACCTACATTATTTGCCATCAAAAGTTAGACAGTTACACAATAAAACAGATTATGTATTTGGGTATATCCTAGTACAATTTTCATTTTGAGTACCGTTTCGGAATTAAGCAAACTTGAACCTTAGTGTGGCAACCATAGATCACAGATAAGTAATTACATTACAGCTAAAAAACAATAGGTTTTAATGTGGTAATATTATTGCAGAGCTAACGCCCAAAGTTTGCATTTATATACTTTCAGATCTTCTTTTAAACCAATAAAGATTATACCTTCGCAGCTTAATAAATTAAAAACTTTTAACTCATCTTGATATCTACGCAGACGAAAATATTAAGGAAAGGAGTGTATCGAAGACATATTTCGAATAATACAAAATATGGTTTGAAAATTAAATGACGTGTGAATGTATTTTTAACAAAACAAAATGGAAATTTTGATTGAAATTTTTGAATTTGAATTTTAATGGGATACTATGTAAAACGTACACGGGATCTTACACTGCTGATTTTAGTCTTCTTTCTTAGAATAATAGTCACCGTATTTTTATAATAAAACACATTGTGGGGAAAAATGTCACAAAAGTATGGACAAAAAAATCTATATAAATCATTCTTAGTTGTATTTGAATTGAAAACAATAGATGATTTAATCGTAAATAGTTGACACAAATTTTGTTCACACTCAAATTTTTCTTTATCTGTGTATCTAATTCTCGTCATTTCATGCAAATGTTTTCATAAATAATAATAATGTTTTAATATCTATTGGATGGGAATTGAATTCCAATAAAAATATCAAAATATTAAAAGACCAACTTATACTTACTTAACACTTTAATTCATATCTTGTCGTCCTATGAAGTTCGAAACAACTGTGTGTCCAATTTATATAATCCTTCTGTAGTTGTGTATCTACATAAAAACAATAAATTATGACATAATCTCATAAGGACATAGTGAATTCAAAACATAAATACAAAATAACGTGTTCAAAAGAGAAAATGGAAATAAAACAAATTCAAAGTGTTTAACTTCCTCAATAATAACATGACTGTGCTTACCTGCTTCATAACTCTTCCACGAACATATATTAACGGTTACGCATATCATCAAAATATTATTATTTAACAGCAATTTTGCAGTGACAATTTCGTGATACGTTTAAGAAGATTAAAGGTTCAAAATATTTATGAAACGCCTCTATATCTGACTAGGTCAAATATTTTAAGTACAATAATTCAGTACGGTGTAACTCATATCGGTACTTTTCTATCGTGATTTTGTGAGACAAAAACAAGTAAAAGGAAAACTCAGTATTTTAATATTAAAATTGCAAGGCAAATATTAAATGGGCAAAGAGTAAATATTACTTGTAACTGCATATATTCGTTATTCGGTGGAAAATGCGATGCACGATGGAGTCGGACTGAGTGGTGATGTTTAATTACGGATGGCATATATTAATTTCTAAGAACAAGGTTTTCTAATATTCTTATTGAAGCTTGGGAAAATTAAAATATACGCTGATAAGTCACTTACACTCCTTTACAATCTCAATCTAAAATGAAATAAAAGCTGATAAATTGTACTTCAATTATTTTTCTTCTAATTTCTGATCTAAAAACCAAATCCAGAAGATTAATTTGCTGGCTGGGTTGAAACTCAGAAAGCGGCCAATGCATGGAGTACAGCGTATTCTGGATGAAAAATAAAGTGAATTTCATTGGTAAGATACTTTCATAATATAATCAAAAGAAGTATTCGAATAACACAATCCCGTTTGTGAATGTCCGCTATAATAAAGAACTACAAGCGTATTAAAACACAATAAAATAAATGATTCGATTCTAGAAAGTTTCTATTAATTTAAAGAAACCTTTTAAAAATTTTACGTATTTATTGGGTAATTACCTAAATTGAATTTAAAACTACTCTCCAATTTAAAGGGAATCCATATTTATTCAATTTTATGTCATGTGGAAATAGAGTCCAATATTTCTTAGACTGTATACGGTTTCTGTATATATATATATATATATATATATATATACATATACATATGTATTTTTTTTTAATATTTTGTGTTAATCAATCTCCACTCATTTATCACACACTATTGTGATGTATCTGTATTGGAACTGTAATATTATGAAGCTATCGAAAACCACAGCTATCCAAAGCTTTTCATATTAATTTTTTTCTACTTCAACTATCAATACTTTAAAATGGCACAATGCCCCTAATTCCTACTGTAACCCGTCCACTCCCTTTTTCGCCGTATCATCTGCCACGTGTCACTATTTCCACGACAGTAGCACGTGGCCAATATTGAAAGTGCGATTAGTATCTCTCGCAGGGATTCAGACGGCTGTAGACAAACGCCGGCAAATTCTTGTCACGCGTGACTCGATTGCCAAATGTCAAAAGCTCCACTTTCATTTCAAAAGGACATCAATATGCAAAGCAACCTCAGTTGATTTAAATGCGATTAAATCTATTTAAACATAAAATCAGAGTAAAAAATCGTTGTCTTTCTTCAATATTTTATATCATCATTCGTCAATATTATACATCGTCCACATAGTTCATGCAAGAAAATAAAGTGTTTATATTTAGACGAACAATTTCAAAAGATTTTTCCCACGCTAATAGCGTAGTGAGCTTCGTTCCTTTTTATTTAAAAATTAAAGTTTATTGGCTAATATCTAATTTTATTTGCCATGTTTTTATACATGTTAGCAATGTTAGGAAAATATTAAGAAAAACTAAAAACTTAGTGAGTAAAATTAAATATTGGGAAGTAAACTTGTTCGAAGTGGAACAAATGATATATATATATATATATATATATATATATATATATATATATATTCCCTGATACAACAGTCTATTAAATGCTGATTTAAAATTAAAAAAACCTTTCGATCACGAGTGCAAATCGCACTACGAGGGCTTCATACATACTTTGGTATTTTTAAAAATTAATTATACATAATATTCATATTAAACTGTTTCCAAAATTTTAACTTTTCATAACTAAAATATATTACCTACTGTATCTTTCACAGGTTCATTAAAAAAATTCATTATTTCGTGGAACTACAAATTAAAGATTTTCGGATTTTTTCCTATACTTGTGCTTAAGATTTTGCTTCTAGCGAAATTTCTTGATTCTAGGTAAATGGGAAGTACCTTACAGGTTTTGATTTATTTGCGAGTGTTAAAATTCGGGATCGCATTTTATACATAAATGGATGTATTTTTGGTTGCTTCGACTTAGAAGCTTGATTCTTGCACAACTCCAAGGGAACGTAGACCCAATTATTTGATATTAATCGAGGGAAGACGACCAAAGAAGTGATCTTATAAGGGTTCCTTTTTTCTATTTGAGGTACTGAACTCTAAAAATATTAGGGCTGTTTTTTTTGGGAAACAAAAGAAAATTTGTTGGGAAAACAAAAGAAATCTTGACTTCTTATTAAAATTAATATTAATTAACGCTGTTCTATTGTATTAGACGGAATCTAATACAATAGAACAGCGTTATTTAATGAAAGAAAAAGTAACAAAGGAAACGATTTTTATTACTAGCGAAACAAAAGAGATATTTAATGGGGAAACAAATCTTCATTTCTGGTGTTAAAGGAATAAAACGTTTTGATTGTAGAGTGATACCTACCCGAATATTAATACCTAATCTCTAATTAATGACCCTACTTTTTAAATGAACATATATTTAAAATTTGCTCGACTAAAAACGAAATACATCTTAAACATTGCGATAAAAATTATGGTACTGAACTATGTCAAAAATAATTATGGCTGTGAAAAGTTTCAAGTTAAAAGCCGTCAAATTTCTGTAACACTGTCGAGACCGCTTCTTTTTCAAGGAACTTGCTCCAATCGCGTTGTTATTATAAATACGATGGTTTTAGTATTTAAATTCTCAATGCTCAATTATGCCTAACTAGTTTAAAAAATTAACTGTTACTTAGTATAGGGACAGTCTAACATTCGAATTAAGATATCGTTTAATTTATAATCAGAGATTTAACAAAATCCCTGTGGGATGGATCTCAATGTTCAAAAGTTGGTGTTACATATCAACAGATGGTCCTATGCGTAAACATATTATTTATGTGTGTCTGAAGCTAAAAACCTGTTTGGAAATTATACAGTATTGACAGAAAATTTACGCGGGCGCACCCGCCAAAAATTTTTAAAACAACCTGAATCAGAAAAACACTTCCCGACATCTGCTTGCAGCGCTGACGAATATCACAACGATTTAAATTTCAACAAACTCAGACAGATTCAAAAACAAAATTCCGATAGCAGACTAAAAAAAGAAAAATCTCAATTTTTTCTTTTTTTAGTTTGCTTTGATAATAGATATTTTCAAATATGAACGGCCATTATCCGGGTAAAACGAAATTAAAGTCTACAGAAGGGTACTGACAATTTCACGACTGAAGCGGGTTTAGTCGTGATTTTCGCCTGGAAACTTATTAATAATTGCTACAGCACTTTAATACCAATATTCTAAAATATTGAGGGAAAAATAGAAATTCGTGGACTCGAAGTCTACGAAAAGACTATAGCGATGCCATATACATATAGTCTTCACATTTACTCTCTATTTAAAAAAAAACTAATTTAAATTGATAACTACGAAATATTGGGATTAAGTTATATTTATTTATTTCTTTTTAATCTATAAACAATATTACTGATTTAAAAGCAATCTCTTCTTGTTAATGGTAGTATCAAATAAAAGAGTAAAAGTATAAGAGATAATAGGCAATTAATAAAATTATATTGACATAAAAAAATAGGAATCAGATTTAGAAGGGAAAATCAGGGAGGGACGATGGAGAGTTACGAATGGAAGTTACAAAAGGATATTTTATTTCAAATTACCTTTTAATGCTAGAATAACAGGGTACTATTACGCGGATGACAGGTTCCTCTTATGCTTCATATTGTCAAATTGAACATTGGAGGAATATTCACAGAAAAGGGCATCATCATGCAAATTGAAAAAAATAAACGTAGAAGCAGAAGTATTAAATAAATATTTGTAAAAAAGGATGTTCTCAATAAAATTAAAAAAATATATATAAATTCAAAGACGCAGGAACATTGAAGGAATATTTATAGAAGTGGGGGATAAGTAAAATGAGAAGATTTTCAAAGCGAATCCTAAAATCACACGGAACTAGAGATGAGAATCAAGAGCTAAAATATTCCGGAATAAAAGAACAATGTAATGCTTTAAAAAGGAGGCTTGGAATATACAGATTGCGTCAGCAACGAATCTCTAACAATTAAGTTGTAAAAGATCGCGTAAATAAATTATGAGAAAAAGGACTTCGACACTTCGGTCGAGAATGCATAAATTTTGAAGTAATTCTAATTTATTTAAGCAAACCGAGAATAAACACTTACATTTCTTATAAATTCTTTATTTAAATATGATAAAAGTAACATGTTTTACCTTTTTGAGTTACGTTTTTTTGCAGCTATGTGATGATATAGATAGTGTTTCTTAAATTGTATATCGAGTGGATTTGTATATCAATTAAATTCAGATCTCTGTGCCGTTTTCATTTCATAATATATCATATATGAATAAATAAGAAAATCGTATGTGAAAATTTTGTTAAATCATTAACGAAAGTTAAGTAATTAATATTATTTTAATTAAACTACTGTTTGTTACTGGTTAAAAATTTAGGTTAATAGAAAGATTATACAACATCTTTCAATATATGCAGTACAAGATTTGGTAGTTGCCAAAACTCTACATATAATTTTTAACACTGTTCAAAATTACTAGAAAATAATTAAGAGAAAATTTTAAACAGAAATTTAGTATGTGGTTCAAAAGTTCAGAAAATTGTGAAACTAATTTTTTTTTGTATTTCTGTCTGTTTATTTATTTGTTATATATGTGCAGTAGTTATTTACTTGAGTACGTTGCAATAAACCTAAGAAAAATTAAATTATCCTGGTTTGAGTTTACAATTTATACTAGTAGGACAATATTGAATGGTAAAATTATTTTTATTTATTCTAATTTTTTCCTATGAGAACGAATGAGAAAGGGAGATATCCCAATTCTATCTCTATCATTCAATTTAGAAGCTCTTATTTTGCTTATTTTTAATAAATGTTTAGTGGTTTTGATACAGATTTTTAATTAAGTTATAACTTTATGACAAAGGTACGAAAAATATCAAATTTGGAAATAGTCAATTAACTCATTTTATATAAATTTCCACTTATATAATAAGAACAGCAAACCCAACAATTTCAAAAAGTAATAACAAAAAATCATGTTTGTGTAAGTCGTCAAATATTAAACGAAAAAAACTTTTGATGTGGCAAGAAGATAATTATTAACTTAAAGAAATAACATAGTTGCAAATCGATAAGATAAAATTGAAGAAAAATAGAACTTCAAAATTTAGGCAGTTAGTACGATTAGTCAGAAATCAACTACTTAGTACTCAACTATTTCAAAATCTATATAACTTGTTTGTGCGAAGGTTTTAAAACAGAAAATATATCTAATTAGTTTTTATAACAAAATTATAACGTAAGAAAATATATGCGTAAATTGTAAAATTTATATCGTAATAAAGTATTTATATCCTCCTTTATTTTTTGCGGACGGAAATATAAAAAGAAAGTCAATAACTGCCAAATAACGTGACTGGTGCAACGTGGATGCAACAAATGAAGCTAAAAAATGGTCAGTAAAATTGAAGTATTCATCCTATCGAATGAGGAAAATTTGGCTACTGTTAAAACTATAAAAATAACTTACGAAAGTTATATAGACATTTGAAACTCCATAAGAAAGTTCAAAACTATTGTGTGTATAACCTACTTTTGACAAACTTTTGTAATGACCACTACCTTGCTCAAATGGTTACTTTATTTTTGACATCCATAAAATTAAACTAGAGTATCGAGCATCAATTGGCCTCATCAACGAGATGCCGATCGAGCATCATCAACGGAATCTGGATCGCATTAATTCTCTGTTCTAGTAATTTTAAATAATGACACTCGATACGAAGCCAGTGTCAAGCACTATTTAGAAACATGAGAAGATAATAGAAGTCAATGGCATATAAGTAAATAATAAAAGAACATGAGGACCTAAATATTTTATGAACATTCGGTGATTTAATGTTGTGTACGGTACCGAACCAATGATTCAATGAAAGTTGCAGTATATGTATATTTAAAATGAAGTAAAATTCACAAAAACCATCACAGTGATTAAAAACAAAAAAATTAAACTAATTGCAAGACCGACGTATCGGTTAAGAACAATATTAAATAATTTTTTACTAAAAAAGATAATAATATCAAAACATTGATCCGCAGATATCGAGACTTTGCCTCAAAATTTTTTTTTTAAAAGAGTTTTAAATTAAAAAATAATATTTTTTAAAATTTTAAGTACAAAGTAAATAAGAAAGGTAGTTCGAACTCCAATATTCTATCTTTAGTAGAAATTAGTTTCTACTGAGTATTGCCGACGCCGCTAAATATTAAGCTTCCTGCTGACTATCAAATTCTATACATTAAATTTTGTTAATTCATATAATCGTTTAAAATTGATTATTTTTCTTAGTCAATAAAGCTATACGCTAATAAAAATACACTAGGTTAGGCGCATAAATGACATATGGATCTTTGTAACAGTAATGCAAAAACTAACCCTCCACTTTTTTAATTTCTGTAACAATATTTATATGATTTAGATTTAATATATCTTTCTCATCGTCCTAATCATTTTGTGCTACACAAATTGCCATAAAACGTGAAAGATTATGGCATACATTTTTTTGGTCTATAAACAAAAGTCAAGTGTAAAGGTAAAATATATTAAAAGATCACACGCAAAAACAATTCCGAAATGATACTTATTCAACATAGATAAACCAATTTACTAATATAAAATACGCGCAAATATGCTTGTATTTATTAATTAATAGTGGTATTAACAATTATCAATTAGATTTAACAATTAACGAAATTTATAACTGAGTTCCTAGACGATGCTGTGCAATTCGATTACATTCAAACAATAATAATTTCAAATTGATTACTGTATTAATTGCTCAGTAACTGACATTTTTCTATTAGTTTTCCTGTGGTAATGTAATACGTGTGCAGCAAATTACTTATGGAGGAAAATCATCTTGAAGTAATTTAACTCTAATTTTGAAACAATAAACGTAAATTAAACAAGCCAAACTTAATATTAAAATAATACTATTAATAACATTTTTGTAAGGTATTAATATTTCTCATCAAGCAGAGAACTGAGTTTCAATATTTTAAAACTTGGAACTTCTTTCTCGCCGTATACATTCAAATACAGTATAACACGGACTAAAAAAAGAGACTACGAGTCAAAAAGGCTCATCCAAAATATAGTTATTTTTATGAAAGTTTATAATTCTTAAAACTGGATAGTGTGCAATATAGCGAGAGATAACGTCGCTGCAATGCAAATCAGATTAATACAATTAAACCCTTAAATAATAAGGGAAAATATATAACTCCATAATATACTTCTATTGGGTCTTATTGTACTTGTTGACAGTATAATAAAATTTTGCTATTTAGGTATTGTTATGACATTTTAATCTTCCAAGTAATACGAAATAAATAAAAAATAAAAATCTGATGTTTTTCTGCAATGTAGATTTACTTTTATTCGACTGCATCACAACGACAAGCCAAATATATAATTATGTTTATCACGCTACGTATAGATGAAAAGTATTCTTGTAATGTTTCAATCTACTAAACATTCTTTTGGGTTGGATAAATAAAAATTAACAAGTTCACCTTACAGCTTCTTGATACGGGTTTCAGACATTTAATTCCATTTAAGTAAAAGTTATCTATACAATTCCTATACATAATAAAAAGGTAGATTAAATTTTTATTCGTTTATAACTTTGCTTACCCACATAGGAATTTTAACCTTTTGCATATGAGATATTTTTAAACTTCCTTTTCTGTTTATATCATCTCATCAGAAGAGGAAAATTATATCTAAGGATAACACTCAACTACATCATCAGATCGTCTACTTAAAAACTGAACTATATCACTAAATCGTCTACTTAGAAACTTAATAACAACCCCATTCGGAATTTAAATACTAAACATAAAATTATACTTTTCCCCTATATGTATGTAGAAGGGTACATGCACACTTAATTTTTTCTCTATTTAATAATCAGTTATTGAAAAAAAGTATACCAAAACCCTAATTTTTATTGTATAATCAGACAAGAAAATTGTGATTATTCTGCACCCCGCATTCGAAGTGAGACCTATGATAAACACAACTCTATAAACTCAGTCATAGCTTGAGATTATGTTGTAACACAACAGTTTTTTTAAATTTAATTTCATCACATAAAAACTTACCACACATTACCAGGATTTTGTACAGATTTAAGCACTAGTTAACATTTAGGTGTACATAGTACTTATATTAAACTATTTACAAATATCATTGGCAACGTAAATATATGGCCCATTATATCTTTGCCAGGTGTTAAAAAAGGTGCAAATGTCAAAAATTATAAGATTTAGGATAATCTCTATAGTTCCCCCGTAATCTGCTAGTCAGATTTTACTGACGCTGCTTCTTTATGATTTTTGACTCAATAGATTCGAAAATAATGGGAAATGCTCTATCTTTGCATGCATTTAGGAATATATTTTTAAATTTTCAATTTTAAATTTAAATAAAATATGTTTTTATTTTTTAAAAGAAATCCTATGAAATAATATCCCACATGATACTTAAAATAAAAAAAAATTAAATCCTTATTTAACTTCTCTTTTTGTGAATATAGATATTTTTAAAATGTTATTATAAAACGTGTGTATTAATAATATACAGATTACTTTGACAAACGTCATAACATTCTATTTAAGTCGAACGATTTCTGAGCAAAATTGGCTGTGAATTAAGAAAATGTAAATATATTGCTATTCTTTTCCTGGATATAAAATATGGCGCACATTTAAAAATTAACGACACGTAGAATCATCTCTATAGTTTTCCTATAACTTTTATGTGGGTTTCTAAAAGAGAGATTTTCTAATACAGAGATTTTCTATTTAAAAAAACTGGAAAGGACGCACTTTTTTTATATTTTTCGGTATATTTTTTAAGATATAAATATCAAAAATTGTAAAAAAAGATATTTTTAAGGGCTAATTATTTCGAATAATACACGCATATTTCAAACATTAATTAAAAAAAAAATTATTACTTATTATACTCCAAAATTTTAAAGCAAATGTTTTCTGAGAATAATACCTGTGACGGAGAGACAGACAAGAAAACTCATATCTTCTCGTAAGGGTTCAATTTTTCCTTTTGAGATACGACACCCCAAAAATAGAATTGATTTTATAAACAGTCATTTTAGGCATAATCGTCTTTATTATTATGTAGCTTTGTATTCAGGCTAATATAGCATTAATTATCACGCTGTAATCTAAAAATCTGTAAACGAGCTATAGGAAAAGATTTCGGAGATCAGCAAGCGCTTGGATTACTTATCCGAAAAATAATAACAGTATTGTCTAAAGAAAGTTAGAAGTTAATTACACAGAACTGAATGAAACACATTTTATATTATACTTCAAAAAAGCCATCATACTTTTTGTAGAAATTCGTTAAATTTTGGTTTTCATTTCAAATTAATATTTCTTATAGTACATTATTTGTTATACCTCAGAAGATAGACGTGTATTTGTATGAATGTATGTTGTGTAAACGTTTTTAATATGCCAGAGAAACGTATAAATATCAATTGCACACTTTTAAATCCTACAGAAAAACGAAGGAATCCTGAAAAGTGTGCGTAGAAAATAACCTGTCACCCTTGTATTTGTATTACATTTTACATCAATTAACCTCTTCTATCTACTCTAGATTCGCATGGAATACAATGCGTTACAATGTCATAAAGCGTCTATATCCGTCTCAATAGCTAAAATCACCGCTGAAATCACCTACAATCATATTTATTTTATTTATTAAGGACATTATGTTATTTACACAATTTATTATTCTTTACACAATTGTTCCAATTCTAACATAAATATCTCGCGCCAGGATTTAGACGATCGGAGGCAAATAGCAGTAAATACTCGTATTTTATTCAATACAAGGAAAGCTGCTTTTATATTGAAAGGGGCATCGACATGCGAACCAATCTTGTACGATATCAATGTGATCATATATATCTAAAGGTAAAATAAGTAAAGAAAACTTTCTTGTATTATATTATTATTCTTGCGATAAACCCATATTATACAATAGTAAGGTAAATTTTATTATTGCTTAAAAGTCTTTAATAGAATAACTTGTGGATAGGATATGTGGAAAGATATTTCAATAGAATAACTTGTGGTTATTGAAATGTTAAGGTAATATTTTTGACGAGATTAAATCAAATAGAAAATATTTTCTTAAGTTTTCAAAAGAGAAGGAGGGAAATCATTATTTTATCGAACGAAATGAAAGAAATATTAAGCAAAATACAAATTGTATATTTATACTCTCACTGTGATACAATATTTAGATTGTTCTGTTGTACTCCCTTGCTCTAATTTGAGAAATCAGTCGGTGAAGTTATTTTTTTAGCAGGTATATTTATAAATAACGGATTTGAAAGTGAATTCCGTAAAACGATAAAAAGAAGCTAAGTTCTCATTTAAAAAAAAAGTCGTGTCAAATGATAAAAATTGTAAAAACTTTCCTAGGGATAATAAAAGTATATTTGATAAATAAGTTGAAGTTTTGTTTTTGAAATTGAGCTAAGCATTTTTTTCTTTGTCTTACCATACTTGAAGTAAATTAGAAACACGGCCAATTGAAGCTAATTAGATTAACCAAGTTTTCAAAATAAAACATCACCTCTTTGTTACAGAATATTTATGGCGGGGTTCCATTAGTGTTAGCTGAACTTTTGTGGATTAAATTCTATTGCGGTCTCTGCTAGCTTATTTAAAAAAAAACGATATGCGTTATTTTATTATTTTTGCTGCTTTAGTTAAGTTTTAAACTTATGTTCTCCTTACTACCTTTCTTTTATTTTTCTTAAGATTATTTGATTTAAGTTCGACAATTATAAATAACGATTTGCCGTGTTAAGCTATTCAGCATCCATTTTTTAAGTATATTACTTATATGAGTAATGTATTTAGGAAGCGAGGTGATAAAATTTAAATTGGTCAGTTCAGTTGTTTACCATTATAATTGTAATACCTATCAAAAATTCTATTTTTTCCTATATATAAAAAGTGATTTCATACGATGTGTAACAGGAAATCATTTTGTTTATTATAAACATGAAAATGAAAAAAACAATTATACCTTCTATTTAGTTAAACATTAAAGGAAGAAACAAGTTTTGTTGTCACCATAGACTAAATATACTACGAATAGGCAAACGCACTTGACATGTTTTGCATCACCTAAGTTGAATTGCCCTTGTGTGCGCAATTGTACATTTGTACAAGTTTCAGTGACGCCTTTTCACTGACGATATTATATCAATAATATAAAAATCAACCGGCATAAATTTGCTTATACATTGTTAACGATTTCGCTTAACGAACCCGCCTCCAAATTAATATATTTTTAGGAATTATTAAATTCTATAAGAGTAACACCCGTCTCAAAAATGATTATGCAATACCTCCTGTGAGGCATTCCCTCCCATATTTTTTAACCTAAAATATCTGTTTGTCTTTAAACATTTTGGGTGCGTTTGTCTCTCGTTCGTGCGTTTGTGCATTTGTACTCTGAAAAAATGTAAATCCGAGCTTATTTGGATAGAAAATTGAACGTCACCGCCAGAATTGCCGCAAAAGTACTTAAATTTCGGCTAAAAATAAAAAACGTTGTATCAGAAAAAGTAACCTCTATGTAGAAAATATTTACAATGTAAATGAAGAAAAGTATAAAAATATGTACAAAATTTTTAAAATTAAACAAATGAATAAATAACTTTGAAGTGCTAACTGTAGACAAATTATATTCGTTTTTAAATTTGGAAAAATAACCTACACGATTTCCTCATCCAATAACATTACTGACACTCCATATTGAAGTGATTTCAATTACAGAACTAATACGAGAAAGAATTTTCATTACAATTCCTTATATAATGATATTATGGCACCAAAACTTAAAAATATGTTTCTACCATTCTAAATATTTTTTTTGTTATTATAAAGTCTTTAATTCAAATTATTTTATTCAAATAATTTTTCATTCCTATTAACACATTTTTGTATGTTTTTTTCTTATCTTCGCCTTATTGTCAAATAATTTTCAATGACATATTTTATTGATAGATATATTTGGCTATTAAAAAGTCGTGCTTACATGAATGATTAAATAAGTTATCAAAAAAATTGTCAGCGTAAGGAAATTGTATATTTTTTAAAACTGTTGCATAATGCATGTGATGTATAATTTATAAAACTGTGTATTAAAGTCGTCATATTAAAGTAAAATTAGTTTTTAAATATCCCCTGAAATAATTTTCGCAATTTAAACATATAACAAATACTCTTTTTATGAATAAGTCAAAAAGCCCTTACCTTCTTTTGCAAAATCTTTAAATATATGAATGATTCATTAACTCGTGATTATACCAAGGAATCTATAGAAGTTTTGCAATATATATAAATATTTATATATATATATATATATATATATATATATATGTGTGTGTGTGTGTGTGTGTATATATATATATATATATATGTTATGGGTAAAGTTAGAAGGGTGAGTAAGTACTCGGATACACTTAGGATTATCTAAGTTCCTTGGGTAAAGCCCGAAAAATCACCAAAATCAATACGAATCGGAGTTTACCCGAGTATACCTAACATTACTCACTTATTGCTGGGTCAGGTTAGGTGTTGCGTTATATAACATGAATTTTCTCTAGAGTTATAACTTTATTCGGAAATAGTATAGATTATTACCTTACAAAGTAGTGTGTGAAAATTCTAAATGTTTATAAGAAATTTAGTTATTAATAATAAAATATAAATTAAGATGTTAACAAACACTCCGGTATGAATTTTGTAGGCACTGAGTCTTTTCAAAATACGTATGTGTTTTTTGTACAAAACATTTTCTAACAAAATATTGACTACACACCATAGAATATTTAGGAGGCGTCCAGTTGCATCTATTGAGAAATCCTGTCCATCTTTTTTTATAGAATTTATTGGAGACCTGAAAAACATGTTTTTGAGTGATACTTCTAAATATGGAAACCATTTTTAAAGGATTGGATGCAAATATCAGTCTTTCAATAATTGCCAGCTTCTTTTTGATTTTTTAAATGTTGGTAAGTACCAACATTATGTAAGGCCAACTCTTTTTTCAAGTACTGAATGATTTCTATGCATTCATTTACTATCAGTCAGAAAATATTTTCTGATCCGTGCGTGACTGGAACCTCCATCTTTTTCGGTCACATACAACATTAAGCTCTTATATTTCAAATAATGTTAATAATTTTTTTTCATTATATTTCATCTACTAACAATTTCACCGCAGAAAATATCGATTTGACTTGTCGATAAAATAATGCCATTTCTTAAGTTTCAATACCTAAAACGTCATTTTTCTAGAATATATTTTTGTATTTTGTGTGTATAATTACGAGGTACTGTCGTAATTATACACACAAAATACAAAAATAAACAATAAAATGTAAAATAGAACATATCTAATATGATATGTATTTTTGACCAAGTCTAGTTAAATGATATTTCAGCGAAAAATAAGTAAAGTAAAATAAGTGCATGCATTGCATGTAGCTGTGAAATGTCTCTTTATTTGGATTATTCATATATGTTACTTCACAATCCAATACTAGACAAGAAACCATTGCGTATTCTAAAATAATATTATGGAAATATTATTTGAAAACATACGAAAACAATAAAATATCGCGAGACGCTATCGAAGAAAGAAACTATAGGACATTTTTACTGTCAAAATAGTCTGATTTGTTCACGTATTGTCAAATGTTATCCACTCGCAGTAATGTCATAAGGAATATAGTCTAGCTCGTACGATTTGTTCGTCTATTCATAGCATATTAAGTCTACGGTTGTCATTGTGAATACGATACTCCGAAAATGAGGGGAAAACAAGTTTAAGTACCAAAATTTATTAAGAAAGTAAGAGACCATCTTGTGTACATTTTTAAATTACATCAAATTTAACTTTTTTACCGTGCAAGGCTAAACTATTTTTGAGAGGGATGCGATTGGTAAATTTAAATGTTTATAAAGAATGATAGAAATAGCGATAAAATAAGGTTTAGAAAAGTTATTTTCCTAAGCGATTACGATTATGAATTATGACAAGTATACAATCCCTCAAAACTGACATTATGACAAATGATGTAATTGATTTTAATGGAAATTCTGTAAGTGTGGTAAAGAGTACATAGTTATATATATATATATATATATATATATATATATATATATATATACATATATTATATATATATATTCAAATAAATTATTTTCCGAAGGCCGTTTTACGAAGCGCTAAATAATGTTGTGTATTAAATTCATTGAAAACGGCCTACCTTAATATGTAAAATGTAAACATATACTAGAATGTTTAACAACATTTTTTCAATTTCAACAACATATTTTTTCGAAATATTCCATTTCAATATAGAATCTTATTTGCTGCAAGCAACTTATATAACAGATAAACGTTTCGTAAATGATGAATTAAAACTATGATTAAGACAAAAATAAATCCACAATTAAATGAAACTACGTGATATAATATTATTTCTACTTTCTTTAATTTCTTTACCACGACCTAGGTTTCGTTGTATTACAACATCTTCAGGTGGAATATTAGCAAAGATTAACTCTTAGGAACATCCAACAGCATTTATATGTTTCAAACACAATAGCGGAAGCCGGGTTTGTGCGGGTTTTTCCACTGCTTATGTTAGAGTTTATTACAGGGACGCGGTGTAGGTTTTATTATATTTCCGAGAGTTATACGATGTACCAGTATTTTTGTGAGGGTAATAAATTCAATTGTTTTTATTATGTGACTTTGTACAATGCAAATATTCCGGTGTATGTAATAAAATTAAATGGAAGTTATTATCGGTAATATATTTATACAAAAGCAAGGATATTTGAAAGTAAGGACAAGGTAATACCACTAATTCTAGATATCTCCGGTTTTATTTTTCATATATTTATTTATTTATTTCTTTTAATTTTTTTTATATTTACTTATATTTATATTTATATGTGTATTTTGGCTGAAACAATTTCAAGAGTACTGTAGTATCAATGTTGTCTAATTGTATTGGATAAATGTGGAACAACGTAAAAATTGTAAGAACTAAAAATTTACAAATTTTTGCCCTATTCTCGGAACCGATGATAATAAAATAACAAAGCGTACGTCAGAAATAAAAAATACTAATTACAAAAGTTTATTAAAATTAAATGTATAGCTAATTATATAAAATATTTTCAATAATGGCCACGTATGCTTATGTAGATTATATTTTCAGCCCCTACCAGATTAATTACTGATGTGCATCAACAATCATCTCTGTGTCGAGCGGGATAATTCAGAAGTGTTAATTGTAGACCTCCATCCAATGAAGAAAAAAACGATGGATGAATTTACAATTATTAAAACTTATTTATTTCACAAAACGACGTCTACTTATATTATTTATGGTTAATGCAGTACGACATATGAGGTTAATAAAAAATATCGTTCATAAGGGAAAATCAACAAAAGAGACTTCGGTGCTAGTTTTTTAAAACCTTCAAGGTAATCCCTCTAAAGTTTATTAATTAACACTAAAAGCCAATTATGCTTTAAAAACTTGATTTAAACTTTGGACTGGTAAACTTTCAATTTTGAATTCGTTCCAAAACTGAATTTTCTAAAAACTAATTAAAAATTTTTAAAAAAGTGGTGTCAAAAAAGCTTTAAACAAGACATAACATATATTTTTGTGTTACAGAATAAAGAAGAAACTGATCTTGAGAACTTTTTTTGAGTCCTTAATTACACTTTCCTTGGAAAAAAATAATAATCCTATTGATGTATTGAATATTAAACAAAATTGATTTCATATTCATGGGTTGAAGAAATGTTGTCATAAATATATTTACTTCTGTTTCTTTTGAAAGTATAAGAGTGTTTAGTTCTGAAAAAGCCATTCCATTTCTACAAATAAATAGTTCCCAAACATCATACCGACTTATGGGAAATACTGGCATTTGATGTTTAAAATACATCCTTGGAACGTACCTTGAAATGTAACTGAAAAATGTTTCGTTTCTTTAAATTCTTTCCCTGAATAGCTTTAATTTCTTTTAGTTTCACCCCTTCATACTTTTAACTGTAAGTTTTGTTTCTTTAGGTTCTTAGCCTTTCAAGTGATTATCACATTTTCTAAGACTGGGTCTCATTTATGGTGAATTTTGAATGAAAAAGATAGCTTAAGTGGCATTAAGTTAGTCATATGTTTATTTTTATGCATTGCAAATATTGATAATTACATTTGATCAGATTCACCGTGAATTTCTTTATGTAAAACACGTAAAGCAATTTAAATATCTGTTTTATAATTATATTAGCACATATAATAATGATAATAATATTGAGTTCTTTTCCGAAATATCTTACTGACGAAATTACGGGAACGAAAAATAAATAATTTTCTTATGTAATAAGTTTTTCTCTCGTATATCCTTCGTTAAATATATTATTCATCGAATGTATAATAATGTTTTGGGATGAAAACTAGCTAACATTATCTGGAGAAGAATAAACTATGTTCTTTGCCTTTTTTCCTCTTTCCTCTTTGAAGTGCAATAACCTTATGTGAAATAGGTACATTATTAAACGTGTCTATTTCATAATTTACTCTTATAAAATGAAAGAAAAATATAATTCCCGTTAGTTACTCGTATTCAAATATTGAATGATATAATGATAAAATGAAATACTGAATCGAAAAATTCCTGCAAAAATATAGACATAGTTATGAAGTGAATGAGAATAGCGTACCTTTATTGGCGAAATAATTCTAAAACGAGAGATGTCACTTCGGTCTTTTAATACTAGCTGATACAGTACAAATGTGACAAAAACGACTAATTATTGATTTTTTCTAGTTAATTGAAATGAAATCTAAATATTGCTTTTTTTAGCTAATTCGAAGAGAAAATCTCGCCAATATGAAATTAAATATTAATTGGGTGCACTTACGAAAGAAATATTATTCAGGGATATTTTGTGGTGAAAGCCGCATAAATAGAAGGATTTGTCATTAAACAGGAAGGCCTCTTGTAGGATATTTTCGTAAAATAAGGAATTGACCACAGGCAGCCATATCTTGTGAAGTATGATTCATAATAATGACAGCTAATAAATTTAGGATATTTGTCCTATTCTTGAGATAATTTTTATCACGCTAATGACGTGTCTAGCGTGTATATTTAATATAAAGTTGTTGCGTGTATCGCTCAATTTTATTTCATTTTTAAAAGGACGCGAAATACCGCTTACTCGGCCCGCTAACAAATAAAATTGATAAAATAAGGCGCTGGAATAATGCCAGGATTTAATTTCCTCGAGTTTGTGCTCGTTTAACTAATATTGATCAGAATTCTGCTTCTAGATGGTATCCGGGTTCTGATGATAGGAGTTGGTCATTGATACTGAATAATTTTCCAATAATATTTGTAATTTTCCAATAATATTGCTCCAATGATACTGAATAATTTTCCAATAATATTTAACCACCCTGTCCAAAATGACAGTACATTTGAATAAAATATATTATGCTAATAAAAATAAAACAAAAAAGTTTCATAAAGTAACCGATCGTTAAAGAGATAAGTTAAAAGCATTTTCAACTATAATTAATCACTTCTATCGCTATTTACCCCAGGGACAGAAAAAGTAAACTTAGAGTGCTCGTAAGAATTTGTTACTTTTCCACATTCTGCATCTAAGTTGTGTAGCTCCTATTTAAGGAGTTTACGATAAAGTTATATAGTCTAATTTTTATTAATGCATTTGTAGCTGTTGGAATGACGTGAGGTATTTATTTACATGAAGTCTAGTAATCAAATACTTGAAAGCTAACTGCACTAAGGCAAAGCTGGTGTAAACGTATCATACCCAATACAATTTTAATTTAATTTTTGAGTGACTTCTTGCTTTGTACAAAACTTTAAAATGCAAATATTTAATATGCTGTAATGCCTACCTAACGCTTTTTTTTCAAAAAAACTCGGCAACGTTAGAACATATATTACCTTCTTAATTTCATTCGACACTATCTTAGTTTGTTTTTCAAGTATATAGAGAAATTACTAAAATTAACACTCAGAGGTTAACGGTAAGTCGCTAAGGAGAATTCCGCTTTCCACATGCGCCTCCCGATAAATGAAGTGAATTTTTAAGTATTCGTTGGTTTTTGCGTCCACTTTTACTTTTCCGTTACAGTAATCGGCAGTTTTGTATTACAAAAAGCACGTGGCCCTTCCGTTTCGCTATTTACTTGTCTGACTGACGAGTCAAAGGTGGAATAACAAGACTCTTAATATTCCCTTATCTGCCAGTCATCACGAACTAATTTGAATGAAACGTAATGCAAGGGTAAAATGAAATAATCCTCTCCTAGAAACATCACGGATTTTCGGAAATAAATTTTTATGCTAAATATTACCCACGGCTTTTACTGCATGGAGAAAAATGGTTACCATTATTTTGACCATTACTTGGTAATCGAGACTAAAATACCGTGCAATAATTAAACTATACATTTGCCATGTTAAATAAAATGTGTTCCACTAATTTTAAAAATAATATTTATTGCAACGTTTTTACATCTATGTTTACTGCTCTACCCTGATAAATAATAGCGTAATTATATTTTAACCTTTACTTTAATCTAGAATATATGTGGACTAGAAATACAATTTTTGAGATACTTTAGAAGCCATTTTTTTATTCGATCACAATTACATTAGCCACAAAAGTAATTCAAAAACTCGCTTTTCTAGTAATTCTGCCGATAAATCATTAAACTTGTAATGTTTTATATTTAATAATATATATATATATATATATATATATATATATATATATATATATATGTATATATATATATATATATATACATATATATTTCTTTTTTTTTTTAAATGTTCTGAGTGGTTATTATGAGAGAATCAAAGATATAACTTTCCACACAAAAAAATATTTTTGTTCAAAGTACGACAGCATCATGA
Source organism: Druceiella hillmani (assembly GCA_039881145.1). Classification (NCBI taxonomy): domain Eukaryota; kingdom Metazoa; phylum Arthropoda; class Insecta; order Lepidoptera; family Hepialidae; genus Druceiella; species Druceiella hillmani. The sequence continues at coordinate 8,587,532 of JAYKKI010000075.1, read as the reverse complement.
ACAGTAATGAAAAGAAAAAAAACGTATTGGAAAGTTGCTTTCAATTTAAAAATAAAATCATAAATTCCAATGTGATATAACTGCGGGATCACCCCAGAATTATTGCTTTTAAAGGAAAATCTCTAGAAATTCATTGACTAAAAATTCAAGAACCATTGAGACGAAACCTATCCTAATTATTCAAGAGACTAAGTACCATACTCTAAAGTGGTAAACACCGACATGTTGAAGCATAAGAGACATAAACCAGAAAAATACCCGGAGCCTCAAATAATGTAATGGTTTATGAATACTTACTTTATTTGAAAGCAGCTAGCCAAGCAAAAAATATAGTGACGAGAAACATTAAAAAGATGTAAAAAAGAACAAATTAAATCGAAACCATTGGTATTGGATCTTTTTATTTTTTCATTAAACCGTATTTTTACTTAATCATTGCGACACCGTACTGTGCGCCATCATGTCGTTGCTGCTGACAGCAGGTATTGTTTCCAGGTACATTTTTTATTTGTTTCAAGTCCTGAAAACAAGTTGATTATTTTCCTAGGAAATGATGTTCTACTGATGTAGTTATGATGTTTTCTGGTGGTTTGTTAAATGACACCCGAACAACATAGTAAACATAGTAATATATTTGAATTTCCAAGTATTAATTAATGTTCTATAATGAAACGTATGCCTACTATTGTATGTACTCTTAAGAAAGCAATAAATTATACTTAAAATTAATATATAATAGACTATGCGTGTCTTAATGAAAGTTTTCCGCAAATGTTCTCTTGCAAAAAAGAAATCTTAATTCTTTTTCCCTCTCTCTCTCACAGCTTCACGGTTTCTATCTTTTTAAAACTATGTACAAGCTAAGTATAATAAATACATCAAATTCAAACCTGAATATTTAATTAAAAATCAATTTTGTTTTGTCGTCATAAGATATTTGTCTCCCTAAAATTTCGCTACATATATATTTTTGAACATATTCAGAAATAAACATTTTTGACTATATCAGATGTATTTTAGATTAAGAATAGCCTGAGAGTTTAATTAAAACTATTTTCAAACATTTATTACACCTACATAATGGATAGAAATTTCACCTTACCGTCATATTACAACGGGTTCAATTCGTCTTCCCAGAGAAAGTGAGATTTAAAAATCTCATTTTTCTGCTAAAACATAGATTGATTCATCGTTAAAGCAAAAAGCTGACACAGAAAACCGACCAGATTTTACTGCCACTGACAATAACACAAAACCAACAAAGAAAGCAATGACAAGCAAAGGCTTAAAATGTATTTCTTTTGTCGTAGATAGAAAGGAAAAGCAAATATCCACTTAGTGATTGACGGTTAAACGGTAGGTGGGCATTTTCTTCCGCATCCTTGAAGTAATAAAACCTGAGAGGGTTTCAAACGATCTAAGGAAAGCAATTTATTTTCTAATCTCCTAAATTCGACTCGCGAAAAAAATCCAATAGGCTCTTATGAAAAATTGGCGGAAGCATGTTTTGTAAAGTACGAAAAAACGTATCGTCTAAAGATTAAAATACAATTTTACTTCGCTTAATATTTTGCAACTGGCTTCTTTAAGATGAATTTTGCTTTAAAAAATCATATCGTGTTATTGTCATATTTTTGAATATGTACAAAAATGTATATACTTTCAGTATAGCGCGGAAATGTTTGGAGAAAGAGTACTTTAATAGTCCCTTATCAGCCTAATCTTAATGCTGTTATATACACACTGACGACCGGAAAATATTATGGTCTTATCGGAAATTGATGACAAGCAATTCAAGAAAATGGTTCTTGCCGTTAAATAGAGCGAACCGGTGGTGGCGCGCGTGGAAAGTGTGTCCTCGTACACTATGACAAGATTTGCCAGGTATATGGCCATTATGAAGTCGTGTGTAAAAACAAAGCCCGTACGCTTGGCATAAAGGATATACCTTTTAATAAATTTAGCAGTTACAAGACATTGTTCGGAAACAAAGTAAGCTAAAGTTGTAACAATAAGGTATTCATCAGCCGGCTTTACGCAAACCACAGCTAGAGCAACTTAATATAACTCACTTCCAGAGAGGTTTTATACATCTTGGTCCATTATATTTTTCATCTCTGTAGGTTTTCGTCTCTAATTTTTCATGAAGCGTATTTTGCACCATTCCTTAGAACTTCGGTGAAAAATTTTGAGGCTTATAGCCTATATGAAGCTAGTATAGTTAGCCATAATATTCACCAGATTTTACATTTCTTGATAACATCTGAAGGAATGTTACCTTCCCAATTCCACGTTTTCTTAATAATACTAATATTTCAGAATTAAAAAAATCTCTTTGGTGGATGGTTAGTTTAAATTCTCCCGTACATTTTGTCATTTTGGAATATTCATAATGGTTAATACATTTCACCTCTTCTTCGGTAACTCAGCTATTTTCAAGTCCGAAATTTCATATTTTCTGTATCTAAATATATGTTTATATATATGTCATCTATATGGTATTATATATATATATATATATATATATATATATATATATATGTTTATATATATGTTTATACCTTCACGAACAGATAATGGCATAATGACACCTTTGTACGCACCAGATAAATCATACAAATACCATACGAAATCTATGTATCATAATCCTATACTAAAAAATCGTGCTCGACAACATTAAGAATTTATCCGGATGAACGAGAGACCGAATGTTTTGAGCAGCCTTAAGACTGCTTTATGTCTAAATAAGAAGGAGGATCATCAAACACGAATACTGAATGTATAACATTACAACAAATTTTTGCAACTCTCTACCAGATAAGGCAGCTATTTCACACTCACGTATTTGAAAAAAATCTAGAATCTCACACAAATGTGTATTTTACAATTCTTCCTTTAATATTTACAAAGTTGTCAGAGTAATTTGCATTCATTTTGTTTTTATTTTGTGATTCAAAATATGACTCTTCTGGGAAAATATACAAAATCGCTTCCTGCCCTTTATGCATTCAATTTGAAAAATACCTTCACACTACTTCACACACAATGAATTCTTTTCCTTAAATACGGGCTGAATAACGTTAGAATAATTATTTTAAAAACGTTATGTTACAGTTATTACGCGACACCTTACAAAAACAATGTTCTGTGCAGGAAATATTGGCATAAGTATCGGAATAAAGAGTAAGATGTGCTAGGATGTTAGATGAAATTATAGAATGGAAGGAAATCAGAAGGCAAAAAAAAGTTTATGAATTTCTTTAAATTTTTTTTAAGAAATTATTAACATATAAATATCCTTATATTATATACAATCTTAAGAAAATCTGATTAAAGTTTAGTTTAAAAAAAATTACTAATTAATAATAAAATACTAAAAGTAATTTTTTTTTCCAGCGAAATGTTTTTGAAGTGGTCCTTTCCATTGACCAAGAGTAATCCTAAGTGATCCAAGAGTAATCCAAGCTTTAAGAATAAAATAATAAAAAGAGGACAACCAAAGATCAAATGCTAAAGGTTATTTTATCACATTTATAAAATAATTGCTGATTAAAAATTAAATCCTTTGATTTGCACTAATATTCCAAATTTTTAGTTATCTTTGTTCGATATGGCAAAAAGCTTCCGTAAAAATTTTATATGAATAATATAGTCTGTTTTATCAGAGACTATTAAAAGGTAATTTTAAAAGGTGTGTTTGAGGATTGCTATTATACCTCTCCATTAATTATCATCGAGTTGGTTTGAAGCTTTAGAAGAATATTTGTATGATATGATATTCAATAAAAAAAAGAAATAAAAATGAAAGTGCTTTTTCCTGGCTACACCTAACAACTTTAAATAAATATTAAGCAATTAATGTAGCTTTTGTTCTATAGGTAAATATTGGGGTGTGGGTATTAAAATTTAAAAAAATCAATTCAAATCTCACACATTTGTTATTGTATTATTACTTAACCAACATGAAATAAATCTCATTCTAATTAAATCGTCACATTTGTTATTGTATGTAAATTAGTTATTATTTTAATATTTAAATTTTTGAACTGTGACATCAATTTCCATTAGAAAATAATCACACTATTTTCAAAGTTCATTTTTTTTCTTGGTTAACTTTAGCTTTAATATCCCGTAATATTCATTATATAAAAATTACTTAATAATGCAAATCTAAGTATCGTAAGAGATATGAAAAAATTATTGTGGTAATCATTAAGACTACAAGTTATCATAAAAACTACAGAAAATGTTGTATTTGATCAAATTTCTTCTGTCTCTACTATTTTCATTACCATTCCAATTACATACGGTATTTTCTTCTATATATTGTCTTCTTGATTATTATTTGTATGATCGTCTTTTATTACATCCTGACATTTTTCCGCAGTTGACAGCGTTATTCGTTATATTTTTATCATATTTTTATCGTATTTACTTAGGAGTATTTGGAGGTCATTTGAAGTTTCTGCAAAACTACAGTAAACTAAAAATCACAAATTGTGACATATTTTTCTTATATTAAAACATGGCTCAAAATGGAAAGTTTAAGTTTCTTAACGTGTACTTTAAATACTTTTTTATTTTTTGCCGTCAATTTTGTCCTAGGTTGTATATAAAGTTGTCTGAAAAATCAACGGAAAGTTAGAAGCAGCAACAAAGATGATTTACAATAGTTTAGAAAAAATTAAACTCAACCATAACCCACACAGTTTTCGAGGAAGAGGAATTTTTTGAAAATTTCAAAAATTGTTTGATGCTTTGACTACTAGTAGTCATAAATGTTTTTTTTACTACCAATATTCATAATGATTCATTAATATTTCGTAATACTGACTAGCCTATTTATCTCTTCCTGATCGCTCTTCAAAGTATATCCAAGTAATGACATTATTTTAAAAACGGGCTATTTATATATATTATATTGGCTAATTTTAAATTTTATATTGAAAAAAGAAGACTTCAGTATCGCGGCAAGTGGTTTTAAAATACATCATATAATCATTACAGTACCATATTTATTAACTAAATGTTTATTTAATATAAAAAAATATGTAGGATTTTTTACGAAAAGACTTATTTTGAAATAATTTCGGAAACATTGATATTCTTTTCGACGCTCAAAGATCAGATTCAAGAGGTCTGAATGAAACATAGAATGTTATGAATTGAATTAGATAGATAGCAAAATGTACTTTTCTATTATAAAAAAAGTTAAGTTTTATAGCATCAAGAGATAAAGCCAAAAAATATTTTTTTAAATGTAACATTTTTCGAGTTTATTTGCATGATAATCCAGAGGTAAAATAGTGAGGATTAAGTAATAAAAAATAGAGTCATAAATTATGGATACTTAAAATTAGGTATAATTACCATTTTTAAGACTTTTAGAAAATGCCAATAACTTAAAAGCTCTGAGAGTTATAGTTGTATTTTAATTTTTTTCTGGATCATTATTAATTATTCTTGCCTCTGTTTCCACATAATATACACTTGAAATTCATACATATTACAAATAAATATACAGACATTTTAATTTACGAAGGTAGACTATATATTGTAAATAAATTTATTTCTTTTTGATATTTTAATGGAGGATAGTTTATTCACCAAGATACTTATAAAGTAATTAGTTCCGTTTAGATTATTTTAAATAACGATATGTTATTAGAAATTAAACTACCTTAAACATGCTTTTGTGGGAAATTATTTCAAAGTATTTTTGTACTATGTAAAAAAGCCATAGTGGCTTTCATGTATGGATATCCAGAGGAAAAGATCAAGTTTTTCTTTATATATTCTTGAGGAATAATTTTGAGTTTGTTTTATTTTCTGTTACGCTAATATATTTCTTGTGCTTTTACTTTTAAAATTAATATAATAGCTGAAATTTTTCAGACTTTATCTTTTCTTCACTTTTTAATACATTCACAAAAAATAATGAATCTATAATTCAACGTGAAGATCAAATTCATTAGAATGAGTGTAACGAATCCTATACTATTTCAAAATTCTCCTAGTTTTGCGAAACACTTTATAAAGAAACTACTGAATACTTGAAATTTAGTATAATAAAGGAGGATGATAAAAACATTTAAATAGTTTAGTCATTAGCTATCGTTTTTGTCACATTGTTACAGTTATTTTTTTAGATACTTATATAGTAATTCATAATTCTGATTTTTATGTTACAAATATAAGCGTTCAGTTAAATGAAATAATGTTTATAGAGTCCACATTCAATTGGTTTGAGGAACAAATATTAATCCACGTTTCATAAATTACAACCAAACCAGCTTAATATTGAGAGCTGTAGGCAATTTTTTTCTCCGCAGTTTCTTTATTATTGTGTTTTCTCGTTATCAGAGGTTTTCTAGGGAAATAAATATCAATAAAAGTGCTTCGATACTAATCAGTGACAAACTTTGAATTTAACGAGTGTTCTGCAAATTACAGCTCTGAGTCATACAATTTATTTGCTGAGAACTTTGTTTTCGAGGTCAGCCTATTCTGTAACGGAAGTATGCTTAATTTTCATTTATGTGAAATAGTTTAAAATAACCCATGCCTGTGACTTTTTAATCACAGATGTAAGCTCATATAGCTTGCTTAGCTAATAGTAAGAGAATATTATAATTGTAAGGCATTATTCAAAGCCATTTCATTTTCGGCGTAAAAAAAATATTAATATTTTTTAGATGTATTTAAATATTTTCAAAGTGTCTTAGGTTTTATATTTATTTTAAAAGTGAAATTACATGGAGGGGAACTAATTTAGTCTTAATTTAATATTTCCACTGAGATATTATAAAAGTCTCAATAAACTCTATTCACTAGGTTTTGAGTTCATATGCTCAGTTATTAGCACGTGAGAATGAATAATGAATTCAAATTTCTGGGAGAACATTTACTTAAGTGAATAATAGTTAGTTAAGATTTTCACTGGAATCCCGGGCATCCTATATAAATTAATTTTACAATAATTCACTTACGAATAAGTACGTTGAGGGGAAGAAACAGAAAAACTTAGTCTTAAACTTAGTCCCTTAGGACGTATTTAATAGAGAAAAATGAGCCTAAATTTTGTTAAAATCATGCAATGAAAGTCTTGTTCAATTTAAAACATCGGTTTATTTCATTAAATTTTTATTTAACTTTAATGTACAATATTAATGTATAGTATATATATATATATATATATATATATATATATATATATATATATATATATATATATATATAGAACTTATTGCTGCAAGAATAACCTCTCCTAGTCAAATATTACACTAAGTTCAGACATTTGTTTGTTTGTTGGACTGTCAAAGGTGCTGCAAGGGTTGAAAAGGAAATGACAAGTACATAGAAGGGCTAAGGTTGAGGAAAAGTATGACTTTTTATTCGATCCTTCAAAAGGATTATTGATAAAATTGATCTCCTCTCAGAGTCTAGTTAACTCCATAATTTTGATGTTTGGACAGATGAATATATTTCCTACGAGATAGATGCATATTAGGGAATAAATAAAAAAATAATCTTTCAAATCGTAATCCAATACTGCGAACAAACAAGTCTTAAAATATGTCAATAAGCTAATTTGAATTGTGAGAATATTTTACCACATTCAAAAGAAAATAATTATGTATATTAAATTGGTGACGACCTAGGATTTAAATTCAACCATTTGAGGCTGAATGTATATTTTTGAAGCATAAATTTTGAAGTCATTATAGTTTCTACTATTTTTAATTAAGATCAAAATAACACATTTTCATAATCAGTTAATAGTGATAGGAGAGTTCGACAAAGGTAGATTATGACTTTAATCAGAAAACATTTTTGAAGATAATTGATATGGTATATTGTTAAAAACAGGGAAATAACTACTGCCACCTTATTTATGTCGACCAGTAGAGACCAGGAGTCTTTAACAGTTGACATATCCCATATATGTCAGTTTACTATTTAGCACTATTCGAGTTTTCAATTAGTTTAGATCTTATTTCGTGTACCTACTGACCAATAAAAAACCTAAGAAATAGTTTTGGCTTCTACTCACTGCCACTACTCACTGGCATAAAATTTATTAAAATAAAAAATACTCTCTTGTACAATTTTACGTACCGAATTTTTGTTCGAATTTTACGTGTGACATAGAAATTAATGGTCACGATTTTGTGTTTCGTGACCGTTGGTTTCGTTGGTCACAGACCAAATTGTACTTAGTATAAACGATAGAAAAGTTTCATGACAATCTTCTTTATCATACTACTTCTGATGGACGGTGGTCGTTATGTAATACTACCTATAACCTACCTCACAATGTCTCGCCATCTGTCTCTGCTTGCTGTTTATCCGGTGTATCGGTGTAAGGAAACATCCATTCTAGTCAATGGGGTGTGGAGATATTAAATCGGTTTACATATGCTGCAATATTTGGAACACAAGGATCAAAACGATATGGATGTTCGTGGTTTTAGAGATTTTTCCGTTCTTACTATTTTCTATTAATCTTTGAATTACCCCAGATAGAAGACACTCCTCTCTTTTTTATATGTTTTCTGTGATTTTTAGGAGCGATTATTAACAAAAAAGTGCAATAAGCCTTTATTTTCAACGCAGCTAATTTAAAAAAATCTATATTAACTGTTATACCCCAAGCTTCTTGATATTGAATTAAGGAAATCTTCCTTTACCGTTGCATATTTACAATTAATTCTAGATCAGAGGAAAATTTTAAGGCAAATATAGTAATACCCAATAAAATTAATATTTTATTCCTATTGTAGAGTGTGACAATTTGAAAAATCAATTGTAACAAAATTCATTTCATTGGTTATCATATTTGTTTAACTCAAAATATGCGGAAAATTCAATCTTTTTGTTCAACGCAAAGTTTGTAAAAAATTTATATTAATTTTTATAGAGAAAATTTAAACACATCAATTTGGTAGTCAATCGGTTTGTAATTTTTTCATAACTTGTTATTACTAAAGCAAACAAAACTAACAGCGACTATATTGGTCGAAACGTTTGGCAAATTAATATATTCTATAATTATGTTCCACGAAAGATTTGGAAAATAAATATTTTTAATTTCTCCTTTTCATGGAAATGCTTTTAGTTTGTACTCAATGTAGAAAAATTATCGTCCTCCGCTTACGTTAAAGAGCTTATTTGAATACGGCTTCTCCCGTCCACCAAAGAAAATATATTTTATTATATATTTGTCATTGCGTTCATTGTTTTGTTTTTATTATGACAAATAGCTGTAAAATCGCGTTGGCTTTCTAATAATGGTGTGTAGAATAAAATATTTGTTCTAACTGCCTTGTTTGAAATGCGATTATCGTGCACATTTTATAACCCAAAAGTAAGGTGAAGCTCGTTGATGCCATGCAAATATCACAAATTTTGGAAAATTCAACGACAACTACTTCAAACGATACTCATGAAATAGCACAACAAGAAAAGAGTCAATACAACCCTTACTACACAGTTGTTTTTGCTGATGATACCGGAGTTTAAGTATGTTGGCTGTCTTTCATTTCTCGTCTATCGCTGTCTTTTATTTATTTTTTACAATTATGGTCCAAAAGAACTGACTGAGTTTTACATGAAAATTATATAGTATATAGAAAAGTGACAACAGAAATACGAAACGGGCGCCGTTATAGTTTTAAATAACTTTTGAACACTTCTTACTAAGTTATAATCACTATTATTCGTAATGGTCGTCAGCTCACTTAAACTTACTCCGACTATAAAATCCGACCATTGCAGGAAAATACTTCCATTTACCTGTATTTTTCTAATCGGCAAAAATATTTAGATAAATCTTTCTTCAACAAACATTCTGGACATATCTGCCGATCACACAATCTTGTGTGCTGTATTATTCCGTAATGTAGCCACTCAACAATGCCAGCAAACTAAAATTATTCCCGTCTAATAACGTAATGGTTGACATCGAAGTGAATCGTTTCATTTATGTATAAATATATGTTGTAATAATTAAATATTTATAAACCTAAATATGTATCATAAATTCTAAAAGGAACCAAAAAGCTTATATAACTTTGAGAAATATTCACAATTAGCCACTACATCGAATGGTTAGTTATTTTATCGTACTTTCTTCATTTATTCATTTCCCGAGGGTCTTTAGTGATTTCAGAAACTTTATAAGAATGAAGAAGTCATAGCACAAATTTTGCTTAGGACATTCTTATTCCCTAAATATTCTTAACATCTACACTCTTGTAAATTCTTGCACAACTGATACTGTTTTGAAACCTGTGAAGTTTCTAATTAAACAATGCACTTGTAATAACAGCATCTTTCAGTACTTCGAGCATGACTCCGTTTATATTAATAGTAAACTTTGGTACTTTTTTCGAAATCGTCATAATTTTTCCACTCAGAATTATTTTGTCATTCATAGTATCGTAGTATCCAACATGACGGTCTAAAAGCATGTCAAAATTTGAAATATGTGCTATTTGCAGCAATCCCATTCCAAGTGATATGTTCGGTTGGTTAATCAGTTTTAACTCCGATTTCATAATAAAAAATATTTTATAATTTAATGATTCATTCATTTAATGATTCATTGGAATTTATGTTTTGCTTTGTAAGGTTACAAAGGAAAATATGAATTCCAAATAGGATTTGCACTACGAGAACGGGTGCAATTATATTTGGAATTCATATTTTTCCCCGGGTTTTGCTACTACATTAAGGCACTCTTAAACATTTAAGGGTCCATGACTCTTGACCGTATAATATTTAACTACTCATTTTACTGAAAACACTAATGAGTATGCGAGAGTAAGTTAATTTAATTTGCTGTTAAATATTTTTCTGCGGCCTAAGGTGTATGTTATATTAAACAAGTTTACAGATTTTTCCTTTTGCAACAAGCGTAAAGAAAGTTGTATTTCACTAATATATAAAACATCAAATAAAAAATAAAAGCTTTCTTTCCTTGACACACACTACACAGACTATTAAAAGAAGAACATTTGAAATCACACAAAATTCACAGCTCGAAACTCATTCGACCAATCTTGCATTTTAGGATTCTTTTTAAACCTCTACTCTGTGCGACCGTTTGATCATATATTATTACGTGTTGTTTTTCTTGCACGTAACATTCTTAAAAAGGGGCACAAACTTTTTTCTTTGCGTATTGATATAAAGATTAATTTTTCACGAATAAATTGCCTTTTATATGTTTCTTAGGAGCGAAAACACGGGCCATATTTTAAAATTTACAAAATGTAGGATAATGGCCATAAATTTCTTATAATTTTCTTTATCGGTTTTACCAAATTTGCTTTTTCATAATTTTTGGTTCCATAGATTTGAAAAGAGAAAAGCCGTATTTCTCAATTTAACTATTTTTTTGCATTCCAGGTTGTGGTTTAAACAATTAACTTATCCTAATTTGAAGCAGATGAGACTTCTGCACTAGCTTTTGTAAAAAAAAACTCTACGAATTTTTATAGTACAAAAAGCAATACTTTTATAACTTACGTATTTTTAATGGGTTGGGGAATAGGAAAAACAAATTTTTAATTATTGATAGTTAGTTAAGTTTTGGGCAGCGAACAATAATTTTTTTAACTTCTAGTATATGTGGCTATGAACCGACAAGATTTCGAACAAAATGGGAAATGTATTTATTTTCTAATCTTACGAGTTCCTATAATAAACCTATCATCATTGTTCCTTATTTGAGTTATTGTAATATTCTTTTGAAATAACGATCTTGTTTATTGAAAATTTAGTTCGAAAATTTATTAATCCATGCAAAATTCATGTCAAATTTTCCGTAGTATGTAACAAAGGGGCTCTATTCAATGCAAGTATTTCCATAGCATGCAAAAGTGGCGACTAAAGACAACTTATGTTATGTAAAGCTCATCGTCAAACAATTTATGTTGAATGGATAAATTAGACAAAAACTGTAAATACCAGCACGTAAGCTTAATCAACATTTAGTTATAAGGAGAAAAGTCAAGTTTTATATTTAATCTTTTAAGAAATAAACAAAATTTATCTTATGAAAGTGAGAAAAAAATACATGCACATTTACTTCGAAATAAACGTCGATAAGAGTTAAGAAATGAGGCTGACTTTTGAAAAGAAGAAGGAATCATCATGCTACTATTTCATTCGAGAATAAAAGAATCATAATATATGGCGCATATGTAAAACCATAATATATGGAATGCGTTTATATGTTTATATCTTTTGAATATTCATTTATTTGCTAGTAAATGAGCAGTTTTATTTACTACTTCCGGGTAATTACAATGATTAAACCCTTGGATATTTTCTGTTCTTTGCTCCTCGGTTTTTATCTTGACATTTACTTTATATATAAGTTATTTAAATAGTTCGATACGTACATTGATAAACTTATTCATAATATCAGTACTAACAACAGGTACGTAAGAGTATGTTATAAAAATCTGAACCGTCATATTTTGGATAAATATATGTGGTACAAGTCTGAACCTTGAATCTTCAATGTTTTATATTGTGCTTACAAAAATCGGCAAAGTTAAAAAAGATCTTTCTTTTATAGGTCGTCTGAAAAAATTGTATTTAAGCGGGAATTGGGAAAATTCATTTCTTGAATTTTGTTTAACCAACATTTAAATAATCATTAGAAAGACACAGTCTAAAGTTTTCAATATTTTTGAATTTTTATTTTGTAACCAGTGATTTATGTACCTAGTTCGGTTGTTACACATTCATAATATTGAGTAAACATTAAGAAATATTTTAATAAACTGTCCATTACAAAATACAAAATAAAAAAACTGGCACTAACTGGGACTGGCACTACAATCATCTCTTACAACGTTACGATTGTTCAGTACTGGTCACTTCTGTTTTCATTCTTTAATTAACTTTGTATATTTTGCTTTCTTTCATCACTGCTTTTTATCTAAAAACTATTATTTGACTAATTTGTAAATTACACATCGCTACCTCAGAATCCTCTTGAAAGTGGTACACAATATATGAGAATAAAAGACAAAGAGTGCAGAGCCACTGTGTCGTAAGCAGAGAATGAAACTTGTTTTTTTGCTGTGAAAAATAACGACCAGTTTTCTAACTGAAATTGAGGGTAAAAATTCATTTGAAGCCATATCCTTACATTGTATTAACTATTCAGTACTTCAAAATTTTATACATTTGAAAAGTTTACATTGACGATATAAATATGGTGACGTATGCAGAGGGATATGATAAGGAATATATATCTTTCTACACATGTCTGTTATAAAGATTTTTCTTGACATGTGTTTTTTTTAAATTTAGATTTTTAGACCAAATATGTAAAATGTTTACCACATATTTCATATAAGTCATCATTTTTTTTCCTTCTGGTAAAGATATAAAACCAATATGAGATAGAAAAGGACACAAAGAAACTGATTTTTCCAAAATTATATAAATATTCCAGACTGATATATTTCAAATTACATTATTTATTAATAATTAAAAATACATATTTATCTTGTAAAAATAAATTTATGTGAAAAAACGAAATGGAAAATAAAGAAAATCTATATATTTCTGTAATAAAAAAACATTTAATTAACCGGAAATTCTTGAATTTGTATCATATAAAATGGAATAAATTATTTCTGTGTTTAAAACACAACAACTTCACACAAATTATTACATTTCTTCATAAGTTACACAAGAAACTGATATAAATAATTGATTCAACTGAGAGTACACCTCACACTGAGAGGGTTCAATACTTAATCAGGTGCATATGAACATTTAAGGGTACACAATATTTCGGTTTATCTGTTTACAAATATTAATGTTATTTTCCACCAATTACTTATATTGCCTAGTGTGTCTCATTTGCAGGCGTTCATTAATACCACAAATTTCTCCTAAAATATTTGGGCTCATCATATATGAATTTAGTTCCTTTTATCTATTATTGTTCAAATGCAGGATATTGAAAACAGTACAAACCAACTAGAGATCACAATATAATGGCGTAAGGCAAATATCGCTACCAAATAAGTCTGAAAGGAGAAATTTTTCACCAAATCGTTGAATTTCGATAGAAACATATTAAAAATATATTCCTTTCGATGATACGTCATATGGGGTCACCATATGATGTATATAGGAGCCCCCTCAAAATATCGTTTTAATTCTTCTTAATTCCTTTTAATTATTTCTAGTTCGGGGCCCACGAAACATCGAATACATGTGCAAATTTAGATTAATTTCGAAAACATGTGCGAATTTAGGGCACAACCCTCAATTTCATACATTAGAAAGTATTTTAGTTTCCACGGTTATTAGTATTAATGTTCTGCGAACAGAGCATTATTGACGTCGGAAATTAATAATATCGCTATTGGTTTTCAGTGAAAAACAAAAACGGAAATTGAAAATTTTCAGTTAAATACAAAAAGAGGAATTATGCAATTAAATACTCGATTAGCCAATCTACCATTGAGGTTTCCAATTTTCCCCTTAAAATTGCACACTTACCCTCTCAGAATATTAATGCATATAAAAAATTTATAATAATTTATATACGTCGCACGACAATTTATTTATGTCATGTAAGTCGGGGAATCTAGCCCATACTTACAACCTTGTCAGGGAAGTTATTGCGACTGAGAAAACTTTTTAATCCCGTCCACAAACCGTTTCTTTCGTTGTGCATATTTTATTTAGCACTTCCGGCTTAATTAAGCAGATTATGAATCTAGAAACCGTTCTTTTGTTGTTTGCTAGCAAGAACCAAATTATATATACAAAAATGAATATCTAGAAAAGGAACAAAGGGACAAATTAAAACATCCGAGATTATTAACAAAGAAAGAAAAGTTATGAAAGATTTTAAACCTTTATTTTCTAAAGCCATAGTAGATACAGTATTGTTTCATGGTAATAAAGGTACCCACTTCTTCTTCTGTAAATTATTAAATATATCACTATATTGATGTTAAATGTCAATATATTAAGGTCCAGAATAAATCAGTATCTTGCAAAAGAAGATATGTACGTAATTTGAGAAAGAAACATGTTCTGTTATTCCTTTTTATTACTGAATTATCTATAATGTTCTAAATTAAGAAACAGAAAGACGATGATGCTAAAATATTATAAAAAATTAAGTTAATCTAAAACTAGGATGATGTTAACATTTTTACGGAAACGAATGGGTTTAACAAATAACCCTCTTTAATTTGTACAGCTTGATGCTTTGCATGGCTGAAATTCTATCTTTGGACCTAATTAAAATTCTGCTCCCATCTTATTTGAAACAAAGTTTTTTCCGAATACCAACTAATTACAAGGCATAACATATAGATAATTTTTAAGTTAATAGTTAACTAAATTCTCTAGGTTCCTGAGTATAAAAAAACGATTTAAATAAAGTTTTTTGTATTTTATCTTATTCTCGATTCAACCCTCTTTTTCTAGTTCTATTTCAATCTTACCACAAGGGTTAACCCTTCTACAGTTCATGTACATTGAGGGCAATTTTACCAAAGCAATATATTATGTGATGCACTTAAATAGTGTGCAATGGAGAATATTTTGACATAAAAACAAATCGATTTTGATGGTATTTTTTGTTGCATTGTTTGCACAGCACTTTAGGCCAATTAATTTATAATTTAGTTTAAAATTTTCACTTCTAATGTGCTTGCTTATTTATGTGCGTGTTTTATTTACTACCATCTGTTAAGGAGTTGCATTGTTCATCTTCAGAACTCATCATCAGATCCTGATTTAGATGATGATGTAGTTATTTTGTCAAGTAACAACTACAAGTAGCAAATATCTTGAATCGCCATTGATTTACTACCATCTGTTAAGGATTTCTATTATTCACTTACAGAATTCATAATCATACTTAGACTTGGTGGGTCGTTTAATTACTCTGCAAAATGACAACTACCGGTAGCATACATCTTAAATCACAATTGATATATTACCCTTCGTTAACCAGTTCATTTCCGGTGTTCAAATTCAGATCATCGCCATATTTGTATTGGATCACGTCGCTAATATACTCTTCCAAACAAAAAAGAATCGCGCAAATCGGCCAAGAAATTTTGGAGAAATCTGTTTAAACATATTGAAAGAAAATAAGCGCCGAACATATAACCTACCCCCTTTTTAAAATCATTTCAAAATACCTCACCAGCATATGGACAGGAATATGAGAGAACGGCAATTATTTTTTTAAAAAATGTATGCTGTGTAAGTAAATATTTATATCCCTGTTTAATAAAGTGATTTGATATTTGATAATAGCATCACGTTAGTTTAAAACAGGAATGCAAATTGTGAGATTTCCCCCCTCTATTCATTACAAACATTCGAGAGGTTTTCTCTTTCAAATGTTTATTTAATAACATCTTTTAGTATCATGCGGACCCTTTTGTAGTGCTATTTTGGGAATCATTTTAATAGGGTCTTTCGTTGTCACCTAATACTCCTGTTGCACTAATTTTCAGAAGATAAGTTTTCATGTTTCCTTTATTTTGGTATTATAACGGTCGGAAAAAAATTGGTATAAAAAAGGTGTCGCTTCTTTCGCTAACTGACAAAGTAGAGATCTATTTGTTGTTTTCTTCATTTAAATTTCTTATTTGCACAGACGTAAACGATTAATCTTTATCGTCACTTTTTTATTTACTTTTATCTGCAAGTACGAACAAATGTGACATGATTTAAGCATCTGTATTGAAATATGATGATATATCTTTATGATTATTTATTCTACACTGAAATTCGTTTTAATTATTTCTTTGCCAACTTTTATTAAGTTAGTAAGTCTTGAGATTACCACGGAATTATTTTTTAAAGCACGAAATTTAAAGTTGTAAAAAAATTACTTTCGTATTCCTCGTGAAAAACCGAGGAAAAATTAGCATGTTCAAAATATGCAGATCAATAAAAATGTTATTTACTATATCTAACTTCATGTTTTTACCTCGTATAGTTTCTAGAAAATCGGCTGTGGCGTAATCTTATACGGTTTCATTATTATACTTAAGGCAAATAACTCTAATAAAATAAAACAATATTGCATGTGGGTTTAACGTTTATGTATACAGTATGTAACGTCACTACATAGCGCCTTTTCAACCACTTGCGCAAATTAATCATACGTAATCCCACAAAATGTTTTTTTACATCAGTCGCATAGTTTACAAAATAATTAAAGTTTAAATTTTTTATGAAATCATAATTATATGTAAATAAGCTTTAATAGTTAGTTTGGTTACACGTAATGTAATTTAAATTGTCAAATGTCAAATCTTGTTGGAAAATGAACTAAAAAACTAAGCGAAGTTTTTATTCCTATTTAACTTATCATACTTTACTTAAGTATTACAATGGTGATAATAATGGGAAATTACCGTAATAAAGTTTAAATATGGGTGCTTAATCGATACATTGGTTTCCTTTTATTGCCTTATTATGGCAGAGGAATAGATATGAATCACAGGTTATTTGTATATGTCTGTATGTATGTGACTAAACTGCTAAGGGATTTTAACAAATAAAGAATCTTTAGATTCGTTTTGACCCAGAAAGTGTCCTAGGGTAAATAACGTTATATTAAATTCAGCGCTACCTAGGTATTCATAAATGAAAATGAGTAAATTTGTTACCTCGCACAGATTAAACTACTAAAGTGATTTCAACAAGTAACATTTTCTTAGATTGTTTTTGGTCAATGAATAAAATTTTAAAATAAAATGACTGAATTATTGTGCAAAACTACAACCACTTACATCGTTTAAGCTTTTAATATGTCCATTGACCGAAAAATATATGGCCAAACTCCTAAGCCGGAACGTGTTTTTTGAAACGCCAATCGATCGATCTCTAGACCGTGGAATTATCGAATACCGTCAATATGAAATTCGACTAACCAAAATATTATTATTATCCTTTTTCAGATTTAAGTAGAATTTAAAATCAAAACATAGAATATGATAGACTAAGAGCCATGCATCCATTAATATTGTCGTGGGGCTTTGCTAGACACAAATTTCATGGATTTATACTAAACAAAGCTGTAATAGATTTTGGTAAAACCGTTTTTACAAAAGGTCAAATTTATATCGCATTATACTGAATAGAAACTTTACAAGGCGTCTTTGTAATTGAGTAGGCACCTGCCAAACTTTTAAATAATCACCATTATAATAATTATATAAAAGTACTAGATGAATAGTGCAACAAATCTAATTCAAAATATAAGATACCCGTCAGAATCATAATTATTAACAAGGCTCTAAGTTCTAATTCCATGAAAGTGCTAAATCGGTTGTGCAATAGATATAAGTCATAGTAAATTTGTAGATAAAAATAAAAACTAAAACCCAAATATGGAGAAAATTAACCGAAACGAACGAAACTAGAAAATGTTCCACTCAATAATCGCCATAGCCTAAATCTTTCTTTAAATTTAAGGAAATCTGTGTTGTAGAAAACTATTTCATTCATTTTCTTTTAAAAATATAATATACTCAATTAAATTATATATGGGTACGCTGATTCCATAGGTATAGCCGTGGTCGCACGCTGCCGTAGTAATAAATTAGAAGAAGAGAAGAAGTGAAGAGCATAGCGGTAGAACAGTCTTACTCACTTTCATACATAGCTTGTTTACATACATGGTAGCATGCGATTATGGTCATACCTAAATCGCCATTGTGTACATATAGAATTGAATTGAATATACTATATTTTTGAAAGGAAATTTATAAAATAGTTTTTTATAAAACCGAATTCCCTAAGTTTAGAGAAAATATCAGACTTTAAAGAATATTGGAAAATGTTTCTTTTTTCGGGCGTTTCTCTTAGTTTTTTTCAGTAGTCGGATTTTCATATTTAACTTTTAAATTTCAAATAAAATTCATTTCATCTCGTGGAATTCATATTTGCGTCTGAAAAGTAGTTTGTGCATGCATACACAATAATTAAGATTCAAATTATTTAGTTTTAGAATATGTTGTGCCTTTATAAATTTTATGTTCGATTCAGGTTCCGCTCTGCGTAAATCATAGGAACTTCGTCAGTATCATAATTGCATTCTTCATATAATAAAATCATGCCCAAATATTCACTGTCACTTGTATTTACAAAAATTAAACAAAAACTACTGATACGCATTATACAATCACACGAATCACATCTGGTATTTTAAAAAAAATAACTATCTCTCACAAGATTCAAACGTGCCGATTGATTCAAATAGACACTTGTGAGCGTTACCATATTAAAAAGAAATAAACTGTGGAAATTTATACACACACGAATTTATACACGTGGAAATTTATACACACACATATATACATATGCTATATATACACGCTAGCAATATACATTTATGTTAAAACTGGAGAATAGACCAGTCTGTGTAATAAAGGTATTTACGAAAAATAAAAAAAGTTTAGAAAATCGAGAAACAAAAAAAGGAAAACAAAAATAAAAAAAGGAACATAATCGAATTATTACAAAACAAGAAATATGGTTTTTATCTCTTTGTTGCTTTGTATGTTTTGTTTGTGCACTCTTCACGTAAACATTACTAAACGTTTCGTTTTTAAAAGATCTTTCAAAAGATAGTTTCTATTGCAACAGTACAAAAATAACAAAACGTCGATTTTGTGCTTATGTTTCATCAATTGGTTTAACATTTCTTATGTTATATTCTTCTAAAGAAGAAACAAACTAATAATCGTAACAAATTATCGACACCTATCTAATATTATTCGCAATATGTTCTACCCAAAAACAGAAATTTACACCGTCTGTTTCTTCATTATACGTATATTAATCAAAAAGCGCTTGAATCATAAAAATTGAAAAAAAAACAATTAAAAGGAAGGATGTTGTAATGACATATATAATTAATGATTCTTAGCTGGCAACAGATTAAATGCAACTGCAAAACCAGTATGCTTCTAATTCATAAGCTCTCTCTACTATTAAACTACATATGTCTTCCGATCAGTAGCCGTGATTTTTGCTTTATGTAAATGAGATCATTGGTTATTTAGGTCTACCCTGGTTTAAACCATGTTCTTCTTGATGCAACTTTCTAGCATTTCTACTGGTTGGGGTCAAGCGAGTACTCCGAGGAAGCTGGCAAGGAAGTTGGTATTTGCTCACACGATGCGCGTCTTCAAATTATCTTAGATGACTTCATTTAATTTGAGGCTTGATAGTTGGCTGATTCTGGCAGCGAGATCAGATGGCGTAATTAGTAATGTAGTTGCGGATTGAAACTTTCAGAATCTGTTGGAGACATTTGGTTTGAAGGATTTTGAGTATTGCTATGAAAGTTTCAATTTTATTGGTATTGTGCCATTCTTATATTTTTTCTGGTAGTGTCATTAGTTCTTTTTAAAAGAGATACGATCTATCATTATTAAAAACAAACTATAAATATCGAATAAACTTACAAAATTTTAAATCATTTTATTTGAGCTTATTCCATAATTTCCAGTGGGCAGAGCATGTAACAAACCGATTTGAAGTTTAATATGTTATGGGCGCAGCATCAAATGAGGAGCTTTAAAAAAATACGTATAGCCAAAGAAAACGACTTCTTAAATAAGGAAATTGCATTGGAGGCATAATCAAATATATAACTGTGCTAATTTTTCTACTAATTGAATAAACCATTCTACCGTGTCTATTTACTTTTGATTTCAAATTATCTACAAATTTCATACCAAAAAAAGATAATACAGAATTCTTATTTAATGGTACATACGTTTATTTCTCCGATATCACACTATATTTTTATGGTTTATTTAAATTTCATTTGGTTTTAAAGAGAGTACGTCCTGGATTATCAATGCAACCATCAATGGAATATTTAATATATCATGAAAATAAAATTTTAAAAATAAACACTTCTTACGTAAAGTGTGAATATTATTGTATATTTAAAGCCAGTAATCGTCTAAATATAAATGTAGTTTTCACTAAATTAACACTCACTCGTTCTCAAAACCTCTTAAACATCGACAAAAAAAGTCAAAAATATAAGAATAGGATATGTTTACACTCTACACCTTACAAGTTTTTACTGCATATACGTATCAACATTATTTATTATTTCATCCATATTTATTCCTTCGTATTGATTCCTTCAAACCATCAGCCATATACGCTCATCTTTCTTACTGGCTGTGATGTTGAATTTTATTGAAGCTCTTTAAGTAACAGTAAATTAAACGTTTTATTTATTATTAATAGTATCCTCAATGGGTTTTAACGCAATGTTTGAACTTAAAATGTATTTAATTAAAACATGTAAATATGAATCACTTATTTGCTAATATTAACTACGTAAAAATTACATGAACAATTTTATTTCACAATTATGATGACGAACAATAAGAATATCTGATTCATAATTTAGATGTTGTTTAAAAGTCAATGTGAATAATACTTTGACCACACTTAATGATAGACTTTTTGATAATATTTTTACCACAACAGAATTCGTCAGACAGAATAAGGAAAAAGTTATTTCAAGACAAAAAGTATTTTATTTCAGTCCTTCTCTAATATGGTAAAAAATTATTTCTGTGTCTATGAAAAACACCATAAACTTATAACATTGAAATTCTAAGTATCGACTAATCGTTTTAACCATTCAGTTAATGACACAAAAAAGAAAATCCTTAAGTGATATAGCCATATATATAACAAACTCATCGAATATCGTTTGGACAGGTGGATACGATGGATAATCTAGGTGGAAAAAATAACGCGTCTATTCAGAGCCCGGTTCGCTAACTGACTGAGTGGCTATGAAAAGCGATCCAAAGTGGAGGCACGGAGTGACGATATTTGTTGACCGATCGCATAATTTAATTTCCAAGGGAAATGTGATTTCTGGAGATTATGGTTTGTTTTATCTCAATTAGAAATGACATAGAAACCAATAAATAGTATGGCCATTCTTCTTATTATTTCTGACCTAAAAAGTAAAAAGACTGACTCGCTCGCTGGCTGTTTTGCGAATCAGAGGCAGTACTAAACTGCTGAGTGTAATGAATACCCAAAGAAAATAGTGTGATTTAGTAGGTTCAATATTGCCACCACATAGCAACAGCATTCATAAATTTCTGTGCAAAAACCAATAAGTAATAAAAAAACAGGTGTATCAATACATATTAAAGCCATTTCCAAAGTTTTTTTATTAAATCAAACAAACTTTTTGATATACCCATGTTATTAATGGATAATAACGTAAACCTAATTCCACTTTTAATAAATTTCAAATATACAAATAGAGCTTTATCGTCCTAAGATAACTATATATAAAATAATACAGACGGAAATATAATACGGACTTCACATATCTACGTCCTTTTGGAGCAAAACGTAGCTTGAGTCTATTACTAATCCAAAGCAAATTCTCATTAAATATGCAAGGCACGGTAAAGGAAAAAGTAGTCGCCTTCGTTTGTTTTCCGGTCACCTATCTTGTACCCTAATAGGAAATATAAACAGTGCATTCGACGCATTATTTGAGGTAAAAGGGTTGGAGTGATCAAGTATTAGGGAGTATACGGAAGTGTATTAACTAAATCGAATATGAATGAACGGAATTAAAGAGGTTGATACACCTAAAAACTTGCAGTGATTTTTGTTACATCGTGTGACTGTAAAGAAGTAATGAATAGCGGTTTTTATATGCAAACTATATACATTACGCAGATATCAATGTTCACTTTCTTTTTTTCTTAACTATTCAAGATTAACCACAACGAGATATAATGCAAATTATTAGATTGAAAAAGCTCCATCGTTATAGATTGCGTCCAGATATGTCGTCATTTTTACCTTTTACTTCTTTTACTTCAATATTACACACAAAATATTTTAAATAAAAATATGAATTAAAAATAGTGTGCTGTTTACTTACTAAGACATGAGCAATTAAATTCAGGGAAAACTATGATTTTAGTTAACATGAATTCTTATCAAAATTATGAAGTGTTTAAATAGGAAGTGTGTCTTTAAAAGTTAACAGCATTAACTTACCTAACATTCAAGCTAATATGATACGATAATTCTTAAAAACAAATTAGGGATATCAGAAGAAAATAAAATAATTTGAATTACTTCAGTAAATATTTGAAGTAAATATACATCCTATGAAACACATCATAAAAGATCTAGAACTAATAAATCAGGATTTTGACTATTTAAGTATAAATAAATTGGTGGACTAATAAAATTTTTGAAACCCAAATCAGTACGACGTCCAAAAACATTTCTTCATACACCACACATAAAATTTGGTAAATTCTAAAGTTATTACTATCCATTTTGAATTTGGTGGGTTTTCGTGATGGTAACCGTGTCTTTATTGTAATGTAATGCAGCACACTAACTAGTAAAGACTTAATTTCATATATTTATCTGAAACAGAAACTAAGCTATAAAGGGTAAAAACCGGCTCGTGACGGTTCATGTATATAGTATTCCACATAAGTGAGAACTTTTCATGCACACTACCGTGCGCATAGATTCGTTAAATATTGTATAATCAAAAATTTACTCAACGAAGAAGAAGGCGCATTTGTAGGTACAACATGCTTCATAAAGTAGAATGGTATATTTTTGGGTTGGTTCAATTATTTGTGAATGACAGGACGTAAGAAACATTCATACTAATGGCCAATGTACATTATTATATAAATATTTTATACACATTTTTATTTCGTTTGTGTAAATACATCTTTACTCATCTATTATACTTGTGTTTCTACTATAATTATAATGTCATGAAGCATTTTCCCACAACAGCAGTTCCCACAACTGTTATTCGAATTACTTAGCGGTCATGTTAATTTCTTTCCTACTTACCAACAACCCTCAACATTCAAACAATTCCCTTAATTTGTGCTGTGATCCATCCACTCTTTTTTCCTTCTGCCACGTGACACTGTGCTCACAGCAGTAGCACTGGGCCGATGTTCAAATTGCGACAAGTATCTCTCGCAGGGATTCAGATTAGCATATACAATCTCGGCAAATTTCTGTCACTCGTGACTCGATTCCCGGATGTAACACGCGCCATTTTCTTCCATATTGGACATTAATATGCGAATTGACCTCGTCCGATCAAAATGCGATTGGTTCTATTTAAATGTAAAACTAATGTAAACAATTCGTTGTCCTTGTTCAGTTTTTAGATGTTATATATCGTCCAAAAAGTTCATTTAGGCACACATATTAATTATATATAAATGAACCGTTCTTAGAAGTTTCTACGCCTATAGCATAGAGGGATCCTATTCTTTATAGTTAAAAATAAAACAATTTCTTATCAACATTTAATTTTACTTGCTAAGTTTTCACACAGCCTGGAAAACACTAAGAAAAACTAAAAATTTGCCGAGTAAAATAAAATTTGACCTGTAAATTTTATAACATGTGCCATATGAAACAAATAAGATATGTTGTCTCCTACCTGACTGTTTACAAAAGGCTCATTTATGGTAAAACAAGTTAGGATTGCCATATGACTGGAATTTAGATTAATATGAGAATATAACTTGGTATCTCGTTCGATCTCAAATTCCTCACTTGACTTTTGGCCATTATTATTTTGGCAGAATCAAATGTAACATAAATGGTATTTAACTATAAAAAAGTAAAATAAGGAAACATCTCGTCTGTCTAACAAAGCAAAAGAGACATGTAATAGAAAAAACAAATTTATTATCGTTTTGCTGGAGCCAGTCGTGCCTGAACAAATATATCTAATCTCACACTCTACCTGCAATAAATCTGCTTTTTACCAAACATATGTTTAAAATTTTCTCAATTCTAATCAAAACCCATCGAAAATTAAAGAAAAAAAATTTTGAGTTGTGCTCCACCAGGAAGTTGCAAAACAGCAGCACATTGCGAACATAACCTGAGCTTTTAAGTATCGCGCACATAACCTGCGCTTTTAAGTATCGTGCGTCTCGCCATTTGCGACACTCCCATTGATGGCGGTTTTTTGAATAAGATCAAAAGACAAGAGTCGCGAGACTAACGCCTTAATTGGGTATAACGTATGTGTGAGTTTTGACCGTGGCATATAGTTGTGTACAGTATGTGAGGGTTACGCGCGCATCTATGATTTTCTAATTAAGGACGCTTGGTGATTTTAAATACCGTAGTGTGCATCACCTTATATTTAATAGTAGTATTTTGTAATATAATCGTATTTACTTATTTACAGTGGGAGTGTTCGCCACTTATAAGTATGTACATATTTTGTAGTTACCTGAGAATAAAATCAGTAAGGCGTACGTAATGAAATATGTAAGGATTCATACAAACAGTTTTTTTATTTTATTTTTATCGTTATATAATTTCCAAACCACGTGAGATAATAAATTCTGGTTTTCACTAATGATACACATTCTGGAGATTCATTGTTATTCATTTTCGGATAGGGGTCGCCTACATTCTGTGCTGTGAAAAGTGTCAATTTAAAAACGATCATGTTTCTATGGCAACAGACGAGATAGCCTCTTTGCTAGGAACTTGCTCCCGTCTCACTATTGTTATAAATACAATGTTTTTCATATTAGGATATTTGTTTCTCAGCCATGCTTAAATGGCTTGACAGATTTTCATGTTACTTGGTACAGAGACTGAGATTTTTATTCACGTTCTGACTAATTTTTATTCGAATGTTACTGTACCTCCCTGAATAATAAAACGTTAGTATTGCATATCAATAGATGGTGTAACGCATATATTAATAGTATTATTCACCTGCGTGCAAAATTACGCCACGATAACAGAAATACAGCGATCAAAAGAAAATTTTTAAAAAATCCAAAATCGGAATAGTCTTCCTATTACATTTTGCTTGAAGCGCTGACGAATTGTCAATAATTTTAAATCAATTCAAAAATTTGATTCTAGGAGCGTACTAACAGAAGGAAAATTTGAGTATTCCTTTAATAAGTCTTTATACTGTCTCATTGTTTCTTATAAGAGCAAATGAGATCGTTCAGTTCTAAAGTTCTAAACTTGTTAGTGTTTTATGAAAATTAGTTTTTAAATAACCCATAATTTCACAATAAATTAAAAAAAGCAGTAAATTGAGTGGCTATAAAGTACTTATTTATTGTAAATAAATTTCAGTAGTTCTTCCACCATTTTTTAAAATTTTGTTTAATATATTACCTGTTATATAATGAGAATAGTAAATGTAAAACTTTTACACGGTTAACTTTCACATTTATCGGAAAAATAAGGTATATGTAAGTGGGAAAATATCGAAAATATAATACTTAAATTATATAAATAAATAGTGGGAAAAATATGATTCTTAAATTATATAAATAAATTGAATGCATGCTAATAATTCAAAACTTTGAGAAACGAAGTACTTCAAAGTCAGCCAATTAGTATTAATTAAAGTAAATTAAGCAATCAATATTCCATGATAACGAGTTGTAAAATTCGCTTGTGGTTAAAAAACACGCAAATCCATCTTGTTAATTTTTATAAGTCGTGTCTTCTACTGAGCAAAAACATCACGAGTCAACAAAATTGGTTTCTATATTATATCAGTACTTGAATATAAAAGTTACAAAATTTAATACATATTAAGAAAATGTTTGTGCAAATTAATTGGTTTATATCGTTAAGAGGAATTTATTCATTGGTTTAATTTCTTTGTAGTTAGTAATTTCAGGAGGAAGTTGATAAGTTCCGACTAATTTGACATGTAAAATATCATGTACTTCTGATTTCAGCTGTGCTTTTAGCTTCGTTGAAGTTGATATTTTGCTAACTTCTCTACAGTCTTTGTATATATCTCAATACGAAGTAGAATGATTTAGCTCATATTTATAAAGACGTCGACAATCTGTGAAGTCTTCAGATGGGTTTTCTGAATCTAGGGAATTAACAGTTTGTGTACGTCAAGGTGCGGTTCTTCCCCCACTTTTTTTCATTATCATTTCTACGCTAATGACATAAAAATATATGCCCATTCTAATATAAACTCTTTAGAAACTGTCATGAATACCCTTAATGAAAACCTTGCTTCTATCGATCAGGTGCTTTATAAAATTGATATGTTAATTAATCCAGTCAAGTCTCAAGCTATCATAATGTGTAGCTAAAGACTGCTTTCAACAATTAAACTATCAGTTCTGCCGCATACCACTAACAACTGTCAAAGACTCGGGTCTGCTGACCGATCAAAATCTTAGTAAATGATGCCAGTGGTGGCATTTTTAGCATATTATACTCCTTTAAGCATCTTCAAAATTTTCTAGACGTTCAAGCTGAAGCTCATCTTTGTCAAATATACTTATTGCCACTGTTTGACTACAGAGATATATGGTACCCAGACCTTGCGGAATATTGACTTAAAAATTAGAACGTCTTCAAAATTTGTGATTTCGCTATATGCTTGGGTGCAAGATATATGATCACGTTTCTTAATTCAGGGTGCAAGTTAAATGGATGAAGTTCTGTAATCGGCGCAGCCCACACATTCTCACACTCCTTTAAAATATTTTGATCAATCCTACTTATCCAATTCATATTAGAAGCAGATTTAGTTACTTAGTAATTCACGATATCGGCAATAATAATAACAATAGAAAAATCCAGCACAGATTTACTTTTCCTAAACTTACTAGCCTTTATAAAAAGTTCTCCGCTGTACCAGCTATAAGACATTGGAATCAACTGAAAGTAGATACCGGAAAATCGCCCCCTAAAAAAATCAAAGACTATATGAAAAAGTCCTTTCTTTCATGATCTCTTCGTCTTACTCTTCCTCATTCAATTTTGTTCCCCTTCCTTTGTTGCCAACAATGTCTAGTTTTTAAATTTTGTGTATTCTTTTTCATTCACTTTGTTTTTGTTTTTTACCTTTTTTGTTATTTTTGTTGTTTGTAGTTAATATCATTTATTCTGATTTCAATAGTGTTTTTACAGCCATCCATATTACAAAATAATACGAAACTGATTAAATAATAAATTAATTTAATTAATTTGGTTGACTAGAAGAAATTGTCTTTGTAGAAATAAGTCTACCAAATCAGTTCATTATGTGTTTTTTGAAGTTTGGAATAAATAGGTAAATATATATATATATATATATATATATATATATATATATATATATATATATAAATAAATATCAGGAAGCTGTAAACGAAACGAAACATTGTTAATTAAAACATACACTATGTTTAAATCCCATCGGAAGAGGAAATGTGTTTTCTTATTATCAAATACGGTATTTGAATCATTAAAACTTTATAAAACTGACGTACGAATAGGATACAGACTTTAAAAAAAACACAAGGAACTATGTATTGATAACGTACTTCTGACAAACTTTGTAATAAGCGTTAGCATAGGCCAAAAAGAGTTTCTTTAATTTGGACAATAATTAAAAAAAAAGTGTTGTAACGATGTCTTTTTCATATGTTACTGAGTTCTGGTCAATTTAAATAGTAACGCTTCAACATCGTGTCGACATGTGACAGGTGAGAGCGTTGCTTAGAAATCTAAGAGGATAAATAAAATTCTGATAATAAGAATTTGAAAAGAAATGCCTTACGATTTATAAATAAACTTATGTACCAATTACGAAAAATATATTTCAATACTAAACACGAAAAAGATAATAATACGAAAAATTCATCCCTAGATATCGTGTCGCCATCTCGCAAAAGTTTTAAATTACAACGTTTGTAAATGTTATACAAAGATAGAAAACAAAAGTAGCTCGACCTCCAATATCCCATCTTATGTGAATTAAATTCGTCCCCAGTGACTTCCGGCGGCGCCGCTAAGCTGCTTTAAGTTTCCTGCCGACTATCGAAACTAGAGCGAGTGAGTGACCCAAGACTACTATAAAACCTATAGCCTCAATTGTATTGGTAAAAAATGTATTTGACATAATTTAATTTGAAATTGTGTTATAAATAAGTATATATTTACAATTTATAAATTTAAATATTTAGTCTTCGATTTGTTAAAGTATTAGGTTACGATACGAATAATTAGATTAATACACATTATTAAAACAAATTAGTTAAATTAGAATGTCTTAAAATGCGGGGTCCGTCTGCATTTTAGTAGGTTATGAATAAAATACTATGCACTAAACTCAATGTCTCTTTATTTCGATGATTCTGAATACTTGCTAATCATATCCCTTCATAATATGTAGCTCGGAAGTTTATAATGAAAACCGATTTTCACATAAGCCGAAGATATAAATAAATATAACATATTTTATTTAATACGTTTCTTACCAAACACAACTTCAAATATTTCAACACACTGCCTTATTTCAATCCTCGATATTTAATAGACTTTAATTTTTGTTAAAACTAACCTCTTTCTTAGTCTAAATAAGCAAAACGCTAAAAAACTTACGTGTTTTGACGAATAAGGACCATGTAGCTCATTGTGACAATTTGCTTACAATAACTACCCGTTCAGTTTCTCCATATTTGTAACTGCATATACTCGTACATGACTTGGGCTTAATATATCCTTTGCGTAGGTTGCATTATTGATGCTTAATCTTTACACCAAGATACTAACCAACTACTTGTGGACAACGACAGTACAAAAAATATATATATTAAGTAAAAATTAGGACTAAATGTCAAATAAGTTAAGGAACACGCGAGAAAGCAATCATTTCATCAAATATAAAAGTACTTGTATTTATTCATTAAAAGCCGTATCACATAGAAAACTTTCAAGCTATGTATTTCTTGACGATGCTGAGCAATTTGAATACATGTATCTATATCGTATGTATCACATAAATATTATATGCGTAGAATAAGAGCACTTTCAAACAAATTTAATTTCAAAGTAATTGTCATGTTTATAATTAATTGACAATGATATCCTTCGATTATTCTGCCTGAAGTAATATGATGTAAGCGTATTAAACCACTTACGAAGGAAAACATCTTGAAGGGAATACAGTCAAATGTTAAACAATTAAACTATATTACACAAGCACTTTAATTGAAATTATAATTATTATTTTCCTATAAGTGTTTTAAAATTTTTTTAAGAAAGTAAATGCTAAGGTTAGTATTTAATCACTCAGGACTTATGTTTCCTCGCACACTTTCAATATACTTAGAAAATAACACCAATTGACTACGAGTTAAAATTCTCGTATAGAAAAAATAGTTTTATTTAGAAAAAAAAATTAGTTTGTAAAGCTGATAACGGTTTAATACATAGGTGCCAATGGAATAGAAACATTGTAAGATGAATTATATAAGCTAATTTCCCACAAATAATGACGGAAATCCGTAATTCCATAAACGACTTCTTTTTGGTTTTGTCACATTTGTCGATGGGACGATAAAATTTTACAATTGCACTATTTTTGTCTCGTTTTTGTCTTCCAGATAATACGATACAGTACAAAATAATTAAGTGGATGTATTTTTATTTAACTGCAGTATGCGAAGGATATTATTGTGTAGACTACGTATTGATGCAGGTTTGTTTTTAACATTTCAATGTACTTAACAAATTCACTTAATTTCTCTAGACGAAAATTGAAAGGTTCTTATTACAGCTTCACTTTGCGGCCTTCAAAAGTCAAATTCTATTGAAATCATAGTTATATCCAACTCTTTTATGTGATAAAAAAATATATGATAAAAATCACAAGTTTCTACAGTTTGGTTTGGTGTTTTTGGGTATCGTGTATGAGATGTTTTCTAAAAATTTTTCATATTTACCTTGTTTCGTTAAAAAAAACGAAACAAGGTAAATATGAAAATGACAACGGAGTATAATATTCAACTAACCAGCAAATAATCTAATTCCTTTACAGTGAGATAAAAGTTAACGTACATTCATCTTTAACTCGGATATCAATTCCACTGCCTACTTATAGAAGTAGCTGTGCCCCACGTTTTTACGCGTAAAATTAGTTTTACTATTGAAACGATTATTAGTATTATTATTATTTGCTTTACTATTAATAATAGTACTGATATATATCGTTGGCAGTATCAATATCGTCATTTTCACCAAGTAACGGTTTTTAAATATGTAATATACATATAAAAATTATTATATATATTGCTCGAGGGTACAAGCTAAATCTTAGCAAAATTAAACAAAATTCTTCAAGTAGATTTTGCTTGATTGACAAAAAAATTAGCATACAGGAAGAAAAATGTTCTAAAAACAGGTTTTCTGACTTCCACTATCCTTCTATGCGCTATATCATTTACTCTTTTTAACATATTTTCCACGTACTGAATTCACCCCGTTACAATTTTATTATATATATGGATTATACTTAACCCCTATTACGTTTGTTAAAGTTTTATACTCATTTTCATTTCCATTTTACTTTTACCTTTCAATTTAATCTTGAAATAGGCAGTAAACTTCGATTGAGACGTGACCTTATAAAATATACGAAACACGGCAAGTAAAAAAGTGTTTATTATTATTTGTTCACGGCCGCCTTTTTTATACTCCGAATGAAGATATCGATCACCGCACTTAGTGCCGGTGACGTGTTACTTTATTCAGCAGAATGGGAGTCTGGAGGATCATACAAAAGTAGATTGATTGAAGCGGTTACAAATAAACGAAATAAAAAAGACTTCCATCCTTAAAAACTTAAGATATTTTTTGTTACATAATATTGCATATGTGCTTAACGCTACGGTCAGAATTCGCTTTTCCATTTTCATATCATTAATTACTTAAAATAAGAACTATTAAAAATAAGACATTGATGATTTATTGCGACCAAAATTATTAAATCTATTTACAAACGTCATTTCGAATTAAAGAAGTATTTTTATTTAACCCACTTTCGGATCTTAGGTCAGAAGTTTTCCAAGTTATGTACGCAAATTATCAAAAGTATAATATAAAAAAAATGTTTAAAAATTAAATGCCCTTGCCTCTTTAATATCCATCCTCACTTGTTTGGATATCACTCGAAACTAAATTACTGAACAATGGAGACGTGATTGAAAATTAAATTATTTTAATACTTTATGCATTCCAAATAAATATATATTCATTACTCACTGTAGGACGTAAATGATATTTTAAACGTTTAATTTAAACAATCAAAACATTTTAAAATAAAACTGGTTAACATAAAAGGTAAAGACTTAAAAATCTCATAATTGGAACTGCCCAGTGTTACTGAATGCTGATAACTTTAAGAATAACTAGTGAAATTTTCTTTCACGCATCCTCTGTCTA
Source organism: Druceiella hillmani (assembly GCA_039881145.1). NCBI lineage: Eukaryota > Metazoa > Arthropoda > Insecta > Lepidoptera > Hepialidae > Druceiella > Druceiella hillmani. The sequence continues at coordinate 8,555,213 of JAYKKI010000075.1, read as the reverse complement.
TTTTTTTTGGTGAAATTCCTATAAAACGAAGAGAAACAGTGAATGATGTTCTTTTTAAGTAAAAATAAACAAGTTTTGTTCTACAGGTGTTTGTCTATTTACTTCATCCATAAAAATGCAATCCTCGATAACTACTGAATGTTTTTAATCAGTCATTCTTGAGGAATTCAAGACGAATTAAACTATAAAGTAATGTTTAAATACTATTAAATTGAACGTTGCCTCCAATATAGCGTTTCAACCAAATTATCTCACGAAGGAGAAAAAAAAATCCTCGCTTTTATACAAGGCTTCTCTTTATACTATTTGCAAAGCAAATAAATGCTCTAAAGTAAATCGCAAGCAAACAGCTAACAACACACAACAAGCACAACGGATTGAACCGTAATATATCAAATAAGACATGAACAAAGGTCACATAGCTAACGAATCAGCATTAATTAAACCAATAAGTGGAAATAACACTGACCTGTAACAGAGTAAACTATAAAATTAATCGAAAGCAAAATTCTTAGTAATTTTTTAAATTTCTTAGTTTTCAATGTACAATCAGACAAGTACATTCTGATTATACTGAACCTCGCATTAAGGAAGCAAAACCTGTGCCAAAGAGAATTACTAACTTAACTTGTGATTGTACTGTGAAAACGATGTATTTTTTAATTCAATTCCAATCACGTAAACTCCAAGAAATACATACAATACTGAAAGGTAAATTAACCGTTGATATACGTTTTTTTTACATTTTTTATCACTTAATCTCTTTCATCATGAACATTTTCACGTCATGAAACGTCTAAATCGCTCTCAATAGGCGCAACTATTACCCAAATTAACTGCGACGATTTTTATTTTCTTTATTATTAATATTAACAACCCTTTGCATAACAACATTTTTTTAATTGCTACTGTGACCTATTCACCCTTACCTCCATCCTGCCATTCGACACGTGCAACTGTGCTTGCAACAATGGTGTGTGGCCGATACACAAAGGGGATTAATATCTCTCGCCGGATTCAGACTGTCAAGGAGAAACGGCAGCAAATACTCGTTTGTTATTCATTTTCCGAATAATAACCGCTGTTATTTTGAAAGGGACGTCAATATGCGATAAATGGGATTGAGTTCATTTCAAGAAATAAAGGATGCCTTCTTTGATTCTATTAATGTTTAAAATAAATAAAAAATTATTAATGGGTGACTATGTATATATAAGTAATATTTCATCAATCTTATGTATATATAATTTTGTATGTATGTGTATATATATATATATATATATATATATATATATATATATTTTTTTTTTAATATTTCATCAATCAACAAGTTTATTGTTTTTATTAGAGTAAATAATATTAATTAAACACTAAAAGTTTTAACATAATTAAATTCAGTAGAAGAAACGGAAAAGCTATGTGGGAAAATTGTTAAATGGGTCAATTCTATCGACCCACCCTAATGTGACAAATTTATATTGAGTTTATAATTGGAGCTTTGTTACTAAAAATCACTGAACGTTTTCAAAACAACTTTGATATTGCTCGCGATCAAATTTTTCAATATTTGAGGAAATTCAGCAAGTAAACATTCAAATAGGGCTAAGCATTGCTTCATTGTAACATCATATCGTAATTGAGTCTAATTAGGTACGCGGTCAATTAAATCTAATTAGATCATGCCACGTTTTTACAATATATTTTTTACAGTAATATTTATGATGGGATTTCCCTAGTGTTAACTCGGTTGATTAAACTTCTACAATAATTAAATTTACTGCTTTTTGAAATTCTATTAGTGATGTAAAGAGTACATTAAAAATCGATATTATAGATTTGAAACTATCAGGTTAGTCGTTAATTATTTTAAACTTTATTTAAAAGTGGTTTGTAAAATAATAAAATGTGGCACTATTAATTAAATCCGAAAATGTAATTTTTTATTCATGATCTCTCTATAGTTCTGTTACGCGATGTATAAGAGAAAATTATTTTATTTAATATTAATGTTAAACATTAAATCAAATTTGTGTACAAAATGTAACATCGTATCGGAAATAAATTTATTGCAACAGTTTTCATGCAAGTAGTAGTGTATTATACTATAAAATTTTTCATACATTACTAATTTTCAATTTATTTCGAAATACAATCATTAGCAATGCTTATGAATATGACACTAAATAAATGATTAAAATACTCATTTACTTGAGAAGAAAAATTTATTTAAATACGACTATTATATTACTTTAATGAACATTATCATAAATATAAACTGAAATCTTTCAGAAATAAATTCATAATCGTGGCTGTATTCTAATAGATAAGTATTCGCCACTACCTGAGTTGTCTTAGAACAAATTGTACAATTACTCAAGCTGAAGAAATTTCAGTGCTACATAAATTCCATTAAAAAATAAATGTATAAATGAAATAAATGTAAGAAAAAAGGCGTATGAATTACATGTCCCGTATCATCAATCTATATAGAGTAACCAGTGGCTTTGTAAAAACAGGACAGTTTCGTTGCAAGAAACTTACTATAAGTGTAAATTCAGAATCCCAAAAACGACACACGGCATGCAGGAAATTTAAATTCCAATAACCCATTATAAACCTGGGGGAAGTTCTGAAATCGAATTCCAATATCACATTAAATGAAAGAAGATTCCAGAATTTTTCTAGTAAGAGCATTTTTAGAATATTTTACCGTCGGTAAAATCCAATTAAATTCAACAAATGGATAATAAAAGCTTTACGACTAAAAGTTTTAAGACTGAATCTGATTAGGCTTTCGACAATGCTTTGCTGTTAAAACGCAATAATATCGAAAGAAAAGCCTATAAAGCACGAGTAAAACTCGAAAATGAGTAAACAACGTATAGTATGAGGGTGTTGGGATTCGTACCTATTTCTTATAAACATTTAAATGCACATATTGTTTCTTTTAAACTATATACAAATGTTGATATTTCGCAACGTAAATAGATTGTGTATCATACACTGTATGTTTCATCAAGGTTAAAACAAAGCGCATATTGAAAAATTATAGAGAATAATCGCTATAGTTTTCCCATCATTTTCTATTGACGTCAGTCTCAATTTTTTCGAGATTTTTGGCTCATTAATTTCGAAAATAAGTGAGCGGCATGCTATTTTTTCACTATTGTTTAGAATATCTTTTTAAATATGCAATATAAAATTGTGAAAAAATATATTTGTGTCAAGAATAATTAACTGAACGCTTTAAAATGCTAGAAATGATAAAGATACCGGGATGGCGATTATGATCTTTACTAAATTTTTCACTATTATTTTTGCTATGCATGAAATAAGTAAGGTATAATAAATAATGAGCAATATGTTGGGGACTTACAAAATACATTCAGGAATTTGTTATACATTAAATTCCTGAAAATGAATACCGCATTGGATATTCCACCCAATTTCATTAAAATTTTCTCCATTAACCTCAAGTAACACCGCGGATCGTAGCTTCGTGACAACCCTCGAGAGTCTCCACTCTCACCTTTTAGCTAATCGACATTATGAAAAATTAGTAATCTATAGAATTATTATATAATTGTGTAGCATTCAGTTTTCGTTCGTGTTACATACATGTGTAAATTTAAATGTAATTTTATAAAACGGATTTTGAAAGTGATTGTTGCCAATTATTTTACTTTTTGAATCAATTGCTTTAAGTTTGTTGCAATGATATTTTCCACTGACCATCTGGCACTGGGTTATTTCATAGGACAAAAACAAACTAACTATCTTGGCATATCATAAAATGAAATGTCTTTCTGAATATATAATGGATTTTAACTTAATATTCGTTAAACAAAGTTTAATTGTTATTTTTTTTATTATTTAACATGATAACCATGATTGCTACTACATTATTGTCGGAGTACAAAAATGGAAATTTATTTTTACACAGACCCAACGACGGCCTCGGATAGTTAAAAAAATATTTTTTTCAATGCATTTAATACAAAACAGTTTTTCAATTATATCAATACATCGTATTCAACTAACAAGTAATTAAATTCTCAACACGCAATGAAGTTAATTTATGAATATTTTTAAAATTGTTTCATCTTATCCTGCTTGCGTTTTTTAAATATACGTTAATAAAAATAAATAGATTTTGACAAATACAAGCCGCCAGAATTTTGTGACTCTTTCATGACTTGGACAATATTATTTAAACCGTATTAACGTTACGTATTTAACGTTTTAAGCAACAATTTGGAATTATGGCAGCGTCTTAATAAGCAAGACTGATAATAAAATGTCAAACAAATTAAAACTACATACATGGAAACGATCGAGTTAAATTAAACCTATTCAACGCAAATATACTTGGTGTATACAGCCTTTTTATATATATACATGTGGTTATTCTGTACATCAAATTGAATATATTTGGAGCGTGTTTCCGTAAAAAAATTAAATTTTTTGCTCATTTATGCACTTAATCTCAAACTAATAAATTATGAATGTATTGATACTCACTTGTTTGTGTGTGTGTGTGTGTGTGCGTGTGTGTATGTGTGTGCGTGAACGCTCACATGCGCAGGTGCTCGGGCCTACGTGTGCGTGTGTGTGTGTACGTGCATGTGTGTGTGTGTGTGCGTGTACTAGAGAGAGTGTGTGCTTAGTCTTGGTCACCAAGTGAGGTTTCTCTGATTTGTTATTATTCAAAGGAAATGTTCAATTGCCCTATATGACAAATACTCTGTTTTTTAATGCTTTTTTATTGATTTTATTTCTAGCCAATTTTTTAATAAAAGACTGTCCTTTTTTGTAAAGTTCTTAGTCGAAACTTGTGTTACTGAATATATAAAAAAATATGGATATATATATGAAAGATATTTGTTTTCAAGATAAAATATCGGAACTAAAATTAAGAAATATTTTCTCTGATACTCAAATGAAAACTGTCAACACTTCGAAAATATGTCATACTAACAGTTATCAGTTCTAGTCCAGCGATGCATTAGAACAAAATGCGGCTCATTATTTTCTTGATTCAGCAAACGCATGTATGAGTCGTTAACAAATTTTACATTTCTCCTGTATATTACTTTATGATATATATATATATATATATATATATATATATATATATATATATATATATATATATATATATATACTGTATGATGTAAATTTTCCCCACACAAATACAATTTAAATTCTGCAGGAAATTTTGACAGCCAGAGAGAAATATGGTTTCGATCTTGATTGCCGCTAATAAAGTTAACATATCGACTTAATTTACAGGTTTAAAAATAATATGGGTATGTTATATATTTGCATTATTTTCCCTTTTTTTTAATTTTTACTGCTCACAGAGTAAGTAAATTCCTGCCAGGAATCAATATTCATTAAGGACCAAGGACACGGAAGCTGAATGCCATTTATAATTATTAAGTCCATCTTCCGATCGAGAATTTGTGAGAATTCGCATTGTTGAATGTGTATTTGGCTCCAGGGGTGGTGCGAATAGATTATTTTAATCACATTAACCATGCCGCCGCTATGCTTAGTTCGGCAAAATTTTCATTTGATTAAATTTGTAATAAACCGCAAATAATTGAATATTTCATTGGAATAACAAGCACGGATAAATAAAACCTACAGAAACGAAGAAATATTTGAAAGATGGTCTGGGAAGAGAACGAAATATTGATTTCCTTTTTGTTAGGGGTTAATGGATGATTTAAATATTAGCAAGATATGTTTATATTAATTTAAGAAAGCGAAAAATATTAACTTTTTTACTTTCTTGTTTTATAATAAAATAGAGAAATAAAATATGTACATTTCTCAACTTCTGCCGATTTTTAAAGTTTTCCGAATAATCACACTGATATAACCATGTACATATGCAAACACGTACAGATGCCCGTACGAACGCATGCATATATGTTATTTGAATTGTATAAATAGTGCATGTTAAATAAATCTGTTAAGTAAAAGTAGAAATTGAACTACGAAAATTCTATTCTTCTCCACACGAGGGTTCACTTAAACATTTAAAGATATACAGTTCTATCATTAAATTATTTTTAAATAAAATATTATTTTGCATTAAATTAATGTATTGATAGGCATGGATATATCGTGAACTCCCATTAATATTATAGTTTTATCTTTCGTGACATTCTTGCTGTTGCATATTTACCGCTTTTTAGTATTGGATATTTAAACAAGGAGATCGAGAAATGTGAAAGCCGAATAACAGCTTCTTACGTAATGACTTTTTGATAATAGACATGTTAACATGAAATTATTTTCAATAATTTAATTCAAATAATTATTATATATTAAATAATTAAAAATCATTAATTTATCAGTGAAAAAAAATTCAATTGTCTCAATAAAACATAGATTTAAAAATATATGAGCTATCATGGGACGCCAGGCAGATGTCAAACACATAAATTTTTATTTCACCGTCACTTTTACTATCACTGCAACCCATGTTTAAATTATTAAATAATTCTAAGCTTTTAAGGTAGCTTAGTTCAATACATCAATATGAACGAGTAATGTTGTAAGTGTTAGTAAACAAGAAACAATATTGATATATGCGCATATAAAATAACGTGTGTAGAGTATTAGAGGAGTATTTACGACAGAAAGAGCCACAAAGGGCATCACTGAGATCGGATTTGATACGAATTTAACAACGAAACCGTTTATTAAATAGCCACTAATCGCACAGTTATACTTTTGCCTCAAATTGAAATGAAAAATGAAAACAATGAATGTCCGTGAAAATGAATATAATATGGGTGAAAATATACATTTTCCGGGAAAGGAAACGAATATGTAAAGATTTGGATTTTATACATTTGCACTTAATAAAGTTCGAATTTTGACTCGATATTTCAGAAAATTCGAACCTTCTATATATGACTTGTACGCGAATGCTGTATCGTGTGTTCTAACGAAATAAGTTAAGATATTTAAATTAATCTCTTTACTCTAGTCAGAAGGGGTATTTTAGGGGTTTATTAGCCAACGGCGTGACAGGGGGGCGGTAAATTAAAAATGTCTTATCGGCAGATTTCAAACTTGACAGTATTAAATTTTATTGTTCACGAACGGTTTAATCAATTAATAAAATCGGTTAAGTACGAGTAGGATTCAGACTATGAGGGTTTGCTGCACGCACAGGTCTAAAAAAACAATACCGAAATTCTTATCATTTCTCTTTAAATTTATTTTCCATACGATATATCAAATTGAAAATTTATTTTTTCGTTACTATATTTTTTTTAAGTGAATATTTTTGTGTCAGCTATTTAAATACTTGAAGTGTACGTGGGTTAAAACGCATTATCACTAAGTCTAATTGCATACAGGCGGAAATGTGTGTAATTCTTATAAATGTCTTTTAGCCTTTTACCGTGCATAAGTCTCAAAAATTTACTTAGTTGTAAAAGTAGAAATTTAGTTTTTAGACAAGAATGGCAAAACTAAATTGCGACAGCATCATTATTAATTCTCATTATATTCTGGAATAGTGGATGAAATAGGGAGGAATTTTATGCTGAGGATTTTTATGCAAGTCTCAAGGATTGCTTCGTGTTACTTTTTAGCTATTTAAAATCGTTTATCACGTTATATAGTAATGATGAAGCTAAAAAGGCAAGATATTGGTGCTCATTTATACCTTTAGATAAATATAAATAGATACAGATGTTAGTCAATTATTTAATAGTACTCTGATTCCTTCAAGAATTGAATCACCTAGGAAAATTAATATCTTTCGAAGATTTTAGCGTACATTTAGAAATTATTTAAAAAAAAGTTAGAAAATTGAGTAAATGCGTATTAAACAGTAACTAAAAATTTATGTGTGTTATAATGATAATATAACTCATGTTTAATTTACTAATAATCAATAATACAAATTTCCATAAATTGCTTCGAATATACTATTCTGTCCCAGATAAAGTCTTTATGGTTCAATTTAAAAGTGGTTATTTTGTTAATTTTCATTATGTTTTCACTAATAAATATAATGTAATTTTATGATAAGTAAGTCATGAAACCACATTTTACTAAAAACATCAAATTAAGAAAGAAGTAGTCAACTACCCTGTTAGAAAACAGGGAAATTTGCATTTTTATATGAAGTGAATCTTCAATACTCTTAACATAAATGCGATGAAAAGAGAGCTGGGGAAGGGAATGTTGGAAAATGTTACTGAACGAAAAAAGAACATATTTCTCTCAAACGATATTTGGAATTATTTCAAACTTATACCGAAACGATGATAAATACGGTGTACGTAGAATACCTCGAAAAGTAGTCAGATTTAGGTTGACAGGTATTTCGGAATGATAATATGGGAAATTAAAGAATATTCGCGAGGTTTCGGGGGTTGAAGTATTCGAAATAAAACAAAATAATATACTTAAAGATAAATTTCATAGCTTTGAAAAAAAGCGTATTTCATCGTTTACTGTTAGAAATACAGAATTAGTTAGATTTTAAAATTGTCATATGCAAACTTATATTGAAGAAGATCATATTTATCTTATTTCGAATTATTATTGGTATGTAGATTAGATGACATAACACGAATGCTGTCTGTGGCTAACATAATGAATACTGCTATTATGAACATGACGAAGCACGAAAGAAAGTTAATTATGGGGTGGTAAGTTTTGTTTATTTCTATTTTTGGAGTAAAACTTAATAACACACTCATTAAATTTTTTTAAAATTTAGTTAGAAAATAATTTACTACGGATGAATATTTCCAGATATGAAATTTTATTTTGTAACATTTTCTAACCATTTTTGCTTTTGAATTAAAATATATAGAAGAAGGTTTATATTACCCAAATATATTAAAAAAAAACTGTAACGGCTAGAGATTTTTGGTATCGATCAAACTGCACATTTCTTTTTCTCTCGTGCTGACTCGTCAAATTCTAGCAATAGCAATATTTTGCAAATTTATGTTCAGGAACGATATTTTAAATTGGTTGAATTTTTTCCTAAAAGTTTTATATATCCATTTTTAGTGTCTATATTACTCATAATATCACGAACTTACGAAGAATACGGTAATACCTCATTTAATGAAATTGGAAGAGGTGTTTGCAGCGTATCTTAATATTTTCATATATACATACGTTTTTAAATGCTTCTCTAAACACATATTCGCATACATTAATGCGTGCATACATATGTAAATAAGGATATGAATATCACATTCCCTCTTTTGACGTCATCATTGTCAGTACTTCATGCCTTTATATCCAGTACATACTTCCTACCTGTCATCTGTTATTCCAGTTTGCATATACATATTTACTTATCTGCCTATTAATATTCTATTTGCTTTATATCTTTGTATGTTTCTGTTTATACTTGCTCACTTACTTTGCTGCCTATTAATATTTTAGTTACAGCACCCATTTTTTAGTGCTTATACTTACGTATTTTTCTACTTATCAATATCTTTGTTTGCTTCACGGTTTCTTTAAGTACCTGTGTATAGTAAGCAATCTATTTATTTTGTTACTTCTTGCTTATATCATGTGTTATTCAGAAATGTTGAACAAACGGATTCGGTTTGCTCAACATTTCTGACGAGTTTTCGTAACAAACTTCTGTCTCTTTCAATGTACCCAGATTATGCTAAAGAGTTGACTTATTTTGCAGTTAATCGTGTACAAACTTTACAGACTTAAGTATTAGATTACAATTAGACTTATAACATCCAAAGTTGACAATTGTGATATTAATTATTGGTCCATGGTAAAATTTTAATAAAAGTTTCGTAGAAACATCGTTTGAGGTACTCTTCAAAATAGAGGTAATAAGAATATTCCAAATTGATTACCAAATACCTGATATATTCGATAATATACACAAAAAGTTACTTCATGCTTTTCCACGTACTTCTATATATTACTTACTATTTTATTTTCTCATTTTAATCAAGATAATTCAAACGTGTTCTAACTCGATAAATTTAGGCTTATCATCAAAGAGTTCCTGTTACTACCTTTGGTTCCATCACATCACAAAATCAGGGCACAGCCCTGATTTTAACGAAAAAACTTAGATTTTATATTATCATATTTAGATTTTAATACTAGGTTATATTATTGTAATAGAGTATTAAACGTATATCATCTAATTCCAATCACAGTGTCTATGTTCTTCATTACTGAGGAAGAAAATGGTCAATTCTTAGTATACTATGGTATACTTTCGATTTCCTTGCTCGAGAATTGACCATTTTTTATGGAATTGCATAGGGAATATACTTTTTTAAATAAGAGGAGAATCAATCAAATTGATTGACAAATGCTGAAAACACGAGACAACGTACACCAAAAAAAACACATAGTTGAGTAAATAACCTACTTCTTTTTGAGATTGATTAAAAATATATAAAAAATTAATTTTGTCTCTATAAATTTCATTAGAGAGTAAGTAAATATAATGATACATATAATACTTGACCTCTTGTGACATATGTATGAATACAAAATGTATATTTATTGACAATATTTAAAACATGAAGACATATGCTATGTTTAAACGCTACATTAACAAAATTAACTTAAAGTCATTCACAATAAAACTTTTCTGCAGCTAAAGAAAGTTTTAGTTAAATAAATATAAAATATGTGTACCTCCATCGTTTTAGTTGCAATCAACAAATTTCCATATATGGATATTAAATGATCCAACTGAATTCATCGACGTGGAAATTATGTAAACGGACGTGGATAATGCGGATAGAAATGAAACGCTGGAAGATAATGATGTCTCTCTAGTGCGGGCTGACGAGTTCTGCTGAAACGACGTTTTTTTCGTTTATCGACTAAAGAAACTCTTAGATCATTGTTTTCGAGCTACGTAATGCGACTTTTATTGTAATTCATATAATATTTTATGACGACGGTTTAATAGGAGAAAAACTGAATAAATTTGAAAGCGGAAAACAATTTCTCTATATTTTTATTTGTGTTTTCGTTGATTAGGTTTCCGTACCCAGAGGGTGCGCCGAAGTGACCCTCTTCGAAGCCTCCGCCTTCCTTTTGTTTGTCAACCTGTTTGTTACAGATCTTTATAATTTTAAACGTAATAGGTAGATATTTAATATCTTTAGATAATGTCCATTATTGCAGCTTCTACTATAACGAGTAAAATAGTTAATACGTCAGGTTCCAAGGCAGGAGGGGGAGGAGGTTCCTATATAAGGAACCTGAAATAAATATATTTTTCAAATATTTTCGTTCATGCGTCATAGGACAATACAGGACATACAGGCATTAAATTTGATTTGATTCTAGTACATACTCTAAAGTAAAATCACAAATAATAAAACATAGATAACTAAGCTTATAAACTCAAAACATTGGAAGGATATATTATAGGATGGGGCAAAATGTGATATAATAATATATGTAATTAGCTGTGATACCCGGCGTTGCACGGGTCAAAATACATTGCACGTTTAATGGTTCAAAGATCAGTTTCTCATCTAATGTATACTGATGTTTATTTCATTAAACGTACGTTATATATAAAGTATATAAAATTTATTAATTATTGAAATGATTCAATTGAAACACATGTTAAAATTAAAAATACTTATTTCAACAAAAAAATTATGTTTTATTTTATATGTTAAGATTCACACTTTCTACAGATAGTAAATTTAAATTTTTCTCACAATATATACCTATAAACATAACATATTTACATTTTTTATAGACAGTAATGATTTATTACTTTTCACTCACAACATTTGTTTATACACGATATTTAGAGTTTTATGGGCTGGGCTGTAAATGAACAAATTTCATGTGTTTTTTCATTTTAAGTATTTATTATAATCCCCAGAAAACTTTAGTTTTCAGATTATATTGACGACTTTACATTTTATAATTTTTGGAATATTCGTGAAGCCATATAAAAATGTTATTTCCTTAAAATGTTAATCTCTTCGGGAACACTTTATGCAATAGAGCAACTTAGATTCATATCAAACATGTTTTCCAATGTCTTTAGAACTCTATTGCTGAGAACAGAATAATTATCTTCCCTTTTGACTGAATCTAGAATATCTGAATTTTACTAGCAAGATTTAAATGTCAACTGAATCTGCTTTACTCACTTGGATGTGATGCAATACGAATTATTATGGCAAGGTCTCAGAAAACTAAAATATGTCTTATTTGAATATGTCTGGCATTTTGTCAAATTAAAAAGAAATAAAATTTTTTGTGGATTTAAAACAAAGAGGAAAACTAGCCCTGGCGCTTTTATAATGAATTGTTATTAAAGTTTATAATGCAACTCAATATATTTTCACATTTTTAACGCTGCTTTTATGGTGGTTGATATTATTTGCTAATGTTGTTTGATGATCTATTGGTATCTATCGTTCAACATTTTAATTTTTCATATTCACGATTGCTCATAAGGAACAAGTGATGAAGATAAATTAATGAATATAACGTTTATGTATATCTAAGAATGGCGAAATTTTTCGGCAAAAAGAGCATTTTCTTTCATCGAAATATATTTTCACAAAAGAATGGTATTTAATTACATCTAATAAATTAAGCTCTATACATAATGTCTCTATATTTATCTAACACTACAATAAAGGAACAATGAAGGCAGAAAGTAGATTTTCTGGCTTTATCTTCCACTTTAATTTCTGTATCGAGACTTTGGAAAGTAAACGGAGACGGATATTTGGAAAAATATTTCAATAATAATTCAATTTTATGGCACGTCTCAACACAGTCCCAATAACGTGATTCGTGGGACATTAATGCTATTACTATTCCAATATACCTTATTAATATAAAAAATTTCATATATTTCCAATGGTTATTTTCATAAAAAGGCTTTATGTAACAGAAAACCCAATTTTGAACTATATGGAGAATGTCTAAAATGTGATGTCATTAAATGTAATATGTTTTAAAAATTCCGATACCATATTTCATAGAATGAATGAAAGACAGATTCAAAGGAATAGTTTTCAGTCAATGCTAGCAATACTTGATCACCTGGTAGATCCATATTCCAACAGTGTCTTGAAGTATCTTGGTCTTTTAAGGAAAAAAATCGTGGAATTGATTTTATATAGTTATTGTGAAATAAATTCTTGGAAAAAGCAACAAGGAAATTATATTTATTCTTCTAATTACTAGAATCTTGAGTGTATCCCCATTAAAGGCGGATAACGATCTCGCTCAAATATTATTTACAGCATAGTTTATATTTATTTGGAACTCTTCACATATTTAGCACCGCCATATTATTTGGTAAAACGTATGATTTTGAAACATCTCTTTAAATAACTATACGAACATCAAATGGCCCTTCTGGAATTTTATCAATTAAGAATATTACTGCATTTAATATAGTTTTTCCGATTATTATTGAGCAATAAAATCAAAAAGTACTTCGTTTGCGTGAATTTTTGGATATTACATAACCAGATAACTTATATAGTAACAACTTAATACACAAATATATTAAATATTCACATCATAAGTTTTTTATAAAAATATTTTTTTACTTTCACTCAACTCCCAGACTTTTTAGTTTTTGCAATTTTATTTTCCAAACTATTTACGTATTTGATTAAATTTCTTCATATAATGTCAAACTTAATTAAAATTGACATGAAATTTTCAGATATATATATATATATATATATATATATATATATAAATATATACATATATATGTATGTGTACATATATATATATATATATATATATATATATATATATATATATATATACATATGTATATATATATACATATATATATTCACTCTTTGACTTATGGAACTGTGGTATTTCATGTCCGTTTCCTATGTTAACATTCCTAGAAAAACACCTTCCACATGTTCCAGTAATTTGTAAGCTTTTATTCTAAAACTGTAACCTACATGTCCTGATAAGATATTGGAATTTGTCTTATTCTTCCATCTTTTCCCTCTCAGCAATAAAACTCTTGAACACTCTTGAAAACTGGAGGCTTGCTACCTGTCGGTTCACGATCGATTGTTCTTCGCAGGGAGATATTGATCTAATTTATGGTATCTCAGTGTCGTATGATGGAAACATCGATTTTTTTAAATATAATTCTGTACATATTCCCAAAGACGACAAAATAAATTTTGAACTATTTGTGTGTTTGATAAAGTGATATAAAATGTTGTTTGCAACTTTTAAATATACAAAATTTGTATCAGCCTGAAGCGTTTGTTTTTACTTAGATTGTTTAAAAAATTGATTTTGTATAAAGCTTATAAATTATTATATTATAATTTTATGGAGATCAAACAAAGTACCACAAACAATTCTAAATTAATTTTTTTCACCCTTTAGTCGGTTGTTATTGTTTGGTATTTATTTGTTCTATGTCATCTCTTTATTGAAAATAAAAAGAAGTAAAAAAATTAAAAATTCTCATACAAAAAAAAATGCACTAGAGTGGAAATGTTTAAACTTAGTTTTGCTTCTTCACTGGACTGTTTTGCTTTTCGTAATTTTTTACCTTCCCTGTAATTAAAAACGGAATAAAAACGGATTGGAGCATTTGTTAAAATTAATCAAATTTCATTTTATTTTTCTATAAGAGATTGTGGATATTATTAATCTATTTAATACGCTACAAATTATTTCGTAAGAAGATAGCTTAAAAGTAATAAACCTCTTTAATTTGTTATCCACTTCTTATATAACTTTATTGTATTCCATTCAAACTGCAGTGCAACACGTTTATGTGAAATGCGAGAAGAGAACTGCTAATTCCACAAAATTTAAAAATTAAGGAAAAAATATTTATATTTTGAAATTAGCTTGAAATTGAATAGAGAGCCACAAACAAATAAACAGACTTAAAAAAATGTACATACAAATTATTCACAAGTTGATGAAAACTTTTTAATTTTTTTCGTGTATTTTTGTGTGAGTAATTTTCGCATATATGGGTGTGAATGCGTATGTGTGTACACATACGCATTCACACTCGCTTGCACCTACGCAGGCTTGCACGTACACAAGAAGGCAGGCACGTGTGAACGTAAAGAAAGGACATGCACCCACGCATATATACGGTAAAATATGCCCAATAATTTAACTAGGACTGCGATGGAAAAATGTGAAGGAAATTGCAAATTGTAATATATTGTTTTAGTATCCGGAAACATTCAAGACAAAACCTTAAGAAAAGTTTGTCAGAATGAAAATTAATATTTTATTTGACATTATCAAATTAACTTAAAGCCCTGTTTAGTCAATTTCTCTATTTTTTATTTAATATATTTGGCGTTAATCTTGTAGAAATTTATTATTCACAATTAAATAAAACTGGGTGATGTGGTATTATTTCCAAAACTAATTAGCATATATCTTTGCTAATAGCCCACCTGAAGATGTTGTAATACAACGAAACCTAGATCGTCGTAAAGAACTTAAAGAAAGTAGAAATAATACTACATCACGTAGTTTCATTTAATTGTGAATAATTAATTTCTACAAAATTAACGCCAAATGTATTCAATATATACATTTTTTTAAATTGAAACAATATATGGCACGCAACTCTAAATTTTCAATCGACAATAAATTGCTGATATACAAAATGATCCTGAAACCAATATGGACATATGGTGCACAACTGTAGGAAAGTGCTTGCGACTCCAACTTAAACATAATGCAAAGGCTGAAAAATGGTATGCTAAGAACCATTTCCAATGCACCATGGTTCATCACCAATACAGAGATCCACGAAGCTCTGAAAATAACAACAATTAAGGAGGAGTTAAAATTAATAGGGCATAAATATAAGACACGGCTGAAAAACCACCCAAATGAATTAGCTACTGCGTTAGCAACCATCTCCTACAATAAACGACTGAAACGCCATGATATAATTGGTGACAGATGGTGAAGGATGAGGTATCTCCTGCTGAGAAGCTCCTTGGAAATGATAAAACGACATAGAACAAATCTGCTTATAGTTTGGAACTGATTGCAAAAAAACACAAAAAAAAAATTGAAACAATATTTAATTTGGAGGCATTTTGCACTATACGACTAGTCAATATAGTTATGAAAATTACGCGATCCCTTTCACAACTCTCTGTAAGAAAAACATAAAATGAACTTTTGTGCTTCATGGTCGTAAGAGCACCATTCAGTTTGCTAATCGGTCATAATAACGTACACGGCAACGACAGTAAGTTAATATCGATCATCTTCAAGATACGTTTAATAAAACGTAATTCGAAATATTATTTTCTTGAAAACATTGGCAATTTATATTATATTTCGCTCCACTCTCTCGGATAATCCATTCTTCAAAATCTTGTAAATGTTATTTTCTTTCTCTTATTATGTTTCCAAAATGACTTTCTTCATCTGAACAGGATTTTCTTTCGAAATTATTGTTAACCTTTCAGCATACGCTCAAACTTATTAAATCATTTTCGCTTTCTTTTCAGTATTTTCCTAAAACGGTTTCTCAGAAATACCGTTTGAGAGAAATATGTTCGTTTTTTCGTTGTGTAAAATATGCAAATACTTCTTACCACAACTTTCTTTCTATTGAATTGACATCACTGTTGATCTTTTTTTAGATTTTCTGAAGGTGTGGGCCAAAATTAAGATCTTTTGAATGGACTTTGAATAATTATATTTAATTTTAATGTAGATGGCTATGTTTGAGTACTTGGGTTAATAAGTTAGTTTAAAATATTTTTATCCTTTTGGTCTACATTAGGAAAACGTCATAGTTATTGTTATCAGTTTGCTTCTTAGGAGTTGTAAAGTAAATAGTTTTGAGTGCAAAATCTTCAGGTAGATTTCCTGGAATGCACGCGTTTCCACTAATAAAATTTAAATAATTATGGATCTTCAGTCCTTCCAGTCTACTAATCATAATTTCCTAAAGCATATATTTTATTATTTTCAACATAAGTAAAGTAAGTCCCGCTTGCAACTTACATATCTTCTTCCTATCTTTAAAATCTTCAATAATTGATAAGGTGTTTAAATCATCCTTACAAACCGATTCAACATCCCATGACTAAATAGTGCTTATTATTTTTCGTAATAAAGGAATAAATTGTATTTTCCGTAACGCTGGTTAGTTAATGTTATCATCTTTACCCCATTGATACACTACAATTTTCCATGTGCCTTTTATACTTTGAAAGATAGCCATATCCATAGTGTGTACTACTTAATGCCGCACATTAATGTGCGGCATTAAGTAGTGATTCCATTTTCCGATTAAAATTTGCTCAAAACATAGGTAAAATATGATATATGCCTATCTATGAGAATCATGATTGGATGCTTAATTTGATTTAATTTTAAAGTTGCCATTAATATATTTATAATAAGTTTTGCGAGTTATCCAGCCATCAACCGAATGGTCAATGCCCTAAGCATCTGCCCAATGCCCTTTTGAACTGAAAGACTTGGTTCTCGTAGCACTATTTCATATTTAATATCACCATTGGCTTTATGAGTATACTAGAAGCATTATCACCAAAGACGACTGTGAGATACTCTTTTCGATCTGAATTTCACCTTTATTTGCTAAAATGTTGTTGCCCTTTGCATTAAAAAAAACAGACTCGTTCATATTAATATAATGACAAGGCTCTTTCAGTATTTCGTCATAACAATTTTTTTTTCAAATAGGCCATAACTTTGTCAAATCACTTTTTGAATTGAGTTGAAGTTACCGATAACCTGCTAGAAGTCAAATTTTAGGGAATTCGAGTGACTACATCTGGGTGACCATTGAAAAAATTACCATCCCACCATTTTGTAGGTCTGTCATTTGTGAATCGGTTTTATATTTTTAAATTATTTACCGTTTTTAGGCAAAAAAAAATGTTACTATTTTTAATCGTTGTTACGTCTTATAGCTGATATTTTTTGACAGAGAAATCTAATTTTGCCCCACACTTCACCCCTGTTACCAAAAACCTTTCTGTTTGTGCAGGTATATAAGAAACTTTTCCCGTGTGGAGTGTTATAAGTGTTTTACCTTTATATTTAAAGAATCGCATGATTATTGAATCGCCATGTTTTTTTGCGGAAGGTGCCACGTGAAATCCATTTTATAACCTACTTGAGCTATTATCGGGCTATATTTTGCATATTTAAGCATATGCCCTTTGACACATAGCATATTTTTCTTACTCAGTTTGTTATTTTCTGTAACAACATTAGTTGATATTTAGTGTACCAAATACTTGACAGGTTGTCAATTATTAGATAGAATGAGTGAAATGATTCCGTCTTAAAAGTAAGCCAAAATTAAACAAAATTTGTTTCAAAATCTCTTGAAATGTTTTTCTCTCATAAATTTTAAGTAATCACTAATAAGTGACATGTTATGCCAAATATTGAATTTTAGTTATGTTTCAAATCAAATAGTTACAAATAGGGTTACAATAAGTTTTATTTCTATATATACCACTTTATTTAATTAATTGGTCCGTGATTATAATATGTCAAATGCATGAAGGAACAAATCATAATATTGTAAAAATAAGTTACCTGAATGTGAGCGAAATCCTTAATAAAACTAATAGAAAAACTTTATTAGACCTGTTTTGTTCTTACTCAGTTTACACAAGTAGTAGTTACTTTGAAATTTCTTGCATTTACCAAAAAAACTTTTTGGCATTTGAGGATAGATAGAGCCAATATTTAAAATTTTCAGAAATTAACAACACCAGCAAAACTATTTCACATTCGATAAAAAGCAGCAAAATTTATCTATAATTGATATATGCAGAGTTTCTATAAATCAATATACAAATAACACTCGTCTGACGGGTTCCACTCGCAATTAATGGGTTTTATTTTTTGAGCAAACCGTAAATATGCACTAATGTGAAAGGTTGATGCAAGTGAAGTTTACCGAAACGAGATTTAAATTCGTCGCCACTTAATTATTCCTCTCAACAAAGAAAACCAGAATAAATAGGTTTTGATATTTCATAAAATTTCATCCGTTTATTTGATTAGTACACCTACGAATAAAAAATTATGATCATGCATATTAAACACAACTTCATACACCTTACGTAGGAGTTGCTTGTTGTAAGTAATTGTTTTTGAGTAATGTGACATCTGGCGTATGCCACATTGTGTCATGTTCGCAACAATAAACAATGAAATACCGAGTTTGTATGAAATAATGGTCTTTTCCCCGGAAAATTCCTATTTTCACACATATTGTGTTTTTTTAATCAATTATTCTATTATAATCTGGATTTCATTTTATCACTTTAGATGTGATGGAAAACCATGAGTATGGAATTAATGGGCATGTAATAAATTGGCACGTTAAATTTATTTAAATTTCATTCTTGTTCAAGCACTTCTCTATTTATGTGTAATTTCTAAAATTTCGTACCTTATAGTCGTGGCAACAGCCGTCCGTACATCCGTCTATCTCATACGATTTCCAACTTCTAGATGAAATAAAAAAAAACAAAATATACATTCAATATAAAAATTCATGGTACAAAAGTAGAAATTTTAAATGAAAGAACATTATATTTTTGGAGCTTTCCTGCAAGTAAAGGGAAATTTACATTTTTTATGGGCGTATCGGATATAAACGAAAAGAGCTTTTTTCTTGGGGAACAGATTAGATTTTTTATATATTTTGTAACAATGATTTAGTAAACCATAAAATTTTCTGTTTTCAGTTCAATATTACTCCAATCCAAGTTCAATATTACTGTATGTATCCGAGTACACATGGTAATCCATGTCTATCACAAAAATACATTCCGTAGGAAGCTCTAATTTAACTTAATTATTTCATATATCCTCCACTGAAACACTGAAAAATACTCTAAGAATAATTAAATAAATAATATAAAAAAATTCACGAATAATAAAATCAAAATATTATTGAGAATTTAACATTATTTTTAATTAATTCCAAACTATCAATATTTACTAAAAGAAAAATATTGTTAATATTTTCAAATAGTTTAATGGAAACACTCTCCTTTTTTTTATATTTTTCATTATCTATATTTTTATTCCACCTCTTGAATAAAATTTCTAGTCATTTGCGATTTATCATAAATTTGACGAAAATTACATTCCTCTTAACTGAACAACACGGTACACCGGGTAACATGATTAAAGTAATGTGGACAGGATGCACCATTTCCGGGTTTGAGTACACATTCATCAATGCACATCCTCAAGAATCATATGTCGCGAGACGGAGCTAGTAATTGTAATTTGTGTTCTTCATCCTTAATGAACATTGATTTCTCTGTAAACGATTTCGCTCACTACGCAAATTTAGTCTTAAAATAAAGAGAAAATAAATCTGATCACATTAAGTAAAATTATTAAATATACTGATATTAACCTAAACCTATTTAACCTGCAAAACCTATACAACCTTATAACCTTCTTAAACCTATACAACCTGTAAATTATATCGACGATTAACTATCTTCACTCCAATCAAAATCGAAACAAAGACTTTTTAACTGGGAAAATTACGACAAAATTTAATTTGATTTTCTGTATAGTAATTCAATATAATTCACCACATGAAGTTCGAATATAACATTTCTAACTAATACTAATTTTTCACCCGTGAATTAGAAACTTAAAAATAACTTGTTTCGTTTAAAATAGGTGGTATTTTTTTAATTATTGGATATTTACTTTTAAAATCGATCGTTCTGAACAACTACTCACCTAATGGTATACGAGATAATAGTTTTTAAGAAACTTGCTTAAGAATGATGAACACTTTATTAAAATTTGATCCTATAATTTTTCAGTTTTTAGCGTAAATGTAAGTAAATTTGCAAAGAAAAAGTGAAACTTTTCATAATCATAGAAAAGAGCTAACGAGCTAATATTTCATCATTTTTAAAGTAATAATTTAACTGTTACTAAAATAACTTCATATAAAAATATTCACGTTAGCGGTTTTAAAGAGTTGTAATATAACACAAAACTTTATTAAAATTTGTTCCTATAATTTTTGAGTTTTTAGCGTACTTGTAAGTAAATTTGCAAAGAAAAAGTGGAAATTTGCATAATCATAGAAAGGTGCAAATGAGCTAATATATTTTAATTTTTGAAGTAATAATTTAACTGTCACCAAAATAACTTCATATAAAAATTTTCATGTTACCAGTTTTCAAGATTTGTAATATATTGGAATAATTTTTTTATACCATAGGATTATAACAGGGATCGTCTAACTATAAATTTTATTAACTGTAAGTAGTAGTGGTAAATTAGTGTAATCGAGTGGTAACTCGAAATGTCTTCGAATAAAATATTTTTTTTTATTTAAAAAGCTGTACTTGTTTAAAATATCACACACTTTTATTTAATAATGGCACCTTATAAAGTTATTAATAAGCAAGGAAGAAAAGGGAAAGAGAAAATATAACACAATAATTTTAATGATATCATTAACTCGGATATTAATGTAACACAGTTATTTTATATGAATTACACTAAGCCTATTGGATTCGTAAATCAAACAGATTAAACTCTATGTGCCTAACGAACCGGTTAATTTGCTCGCTTCGAGAATATGTAAACATTACTTTGCAACAGTAAACACAATTCTGAACAACCTACTTACCATAGATATCTGTAGCACTTTCGTATAAATAACCGTCTATCGGACAAGACGGATGGTGAAATATGTCGGCATATTTATCGTGCAGAATAAAAATTATACGAAATAAGGAACTATTAAATTTTAGCTATATTTGGCAGCCATAATCAAATACATTATATAATATTATACTATTTATTTAGACAGTCTTGTTTCAAAGTACCACTTGTGAGAAAATTTAGCAAATCTTTATCGATATTAAAGTGAAATGTGATTTGTTTATATTATTCATATATTTTTAAAAATATAAATGTATATATATATATATATATATATATATGTATATATATATATATATATATATATATATATAAATCATGAAAAACTTTCAAAATCTAGTAAACATTATTCAAAGAATAAAAACAATTCTATAGTCATTTTTCATAGTAATTGGTAGTTATCTTTTATAAAATATACCTTTCAAATATAGTCACTTGGTAAAGAATAATCACGTATATACGGAATTAATACTGAAATATTAAATTACTTTATATTATAAGGCATTTCCGATTTCCATAATTTTCAGGGTTCCGTTTTTAAAAAGAAAAAATAGGATCCATTCAAGAGAATTCACTTCTCCGTTGGTCTATTGGCCTATCGCAGCTGTTTCTTTTTTTTTTAATCTTTGGCGAAGAAAGTTTGACATCTTCCCAGTAAAAATCTTCTTTATCGGAATATATCTCGACAATATAATATACTCGAAGAATCGAAGAAAGTCGAGAAAATATATGTACTCGAATAGGACGTAGAACATTGTTTTCAGATTTTGCTACAACGGAGCTCTAAAGATGCGGAAATTTTTATCAAAAAGACAGTCCCCTCCCAATCTCCGCATATTTTGAAGTCAAAATGAAGGAGATGAATAGTATTATCAGAAATTTATTCGAAATGTCATAGTTTTCGAAGACTTTCGATATACTTACGAGAGTGAAACCACAAAGCAGTATATTGATAGAAATAATATATATATATACACACATATATGTATATATATATATATATATATATATATATATATATATATGTATTTACATATATATATATATTTATATATATATATATATATATGTATTTACATATATATATATATATATATATCTATATATATAAATATACATGTGTACCTAAGTGGGTAGGGAATCTTTCGGGACGAGCATATTAAGAGATGTGAGTTATGTAGTTTTGTCTGCAATATAATTGTTTGGAAGTTTCCACATCAAGATATTGAAAATGTTAAGCCGAAGTTAACATTCGACATATAAAGAGATTCTTTAATGGGTAACGCGTGAATATACATTACTGTTTAATATCTTACTTAGAGCATGACAAAGAAGGTGCGTATCATTCTTACATGTCATCCTATGCCTCAAGACAGGCTCGTGTGAAGCGTATTTCTGTGAGGCAAAAATATTCCTTGAAATCGTAAATTAGCAATAATTTTTTTCGAAAAAATTATTAAGATTATTCATAGAGGTTTTTAATATTTTCTACTCCGCTTATTGAATGGAATATTCAATATGACTAATAGGTACGATGTATATTACTCGGATTATAAACATTTGTCAAGATATTCCATAACATTTATAGAAAATGAATTGGTTTCAGGCCATAACGTGTCATAAGTATTTTTATTTACCATAGAAACAATATAAATTTGTTACTCTAGTTCTGTAGTCCCAGCTAAAATTGAGAATAATTTTCACCTAGAAACAAACTAAATTTAATTTGAAATTCTCCATATACGAGTAGTTTAAGTCGCGGGCTACGGCAGGTGAATATTGAAATTTAAACTTTCCTATCTACCTTAAGAGCCTTATGAATGGGTAGTCATTGCTATTGTATTAGAAGATCATCAATTTGTATTAAAAGACACGTAAGTAATAAATTTTATTTGTTAGTATATTCTAAGTAATACAAAAAAGGAGTGATTTGTTGCAAGATAAGATCTTTAAATTTAATATTTCGTTAATATCTAACTATTAGACTGACTTGCATAGTCTTGCACATTGTTATTGCATCGTAATTGCATTAAATGCTTAACACGTTTAAAAAAATGTTTTGTTCGCAATAAAGTACATTTCATTAAAATCGGGTGACGCGTTCATTCATTACTAGATCTTTAATTAGATTGCGCGTTCGGGGTTGAGATTTCGAGAATGAATAAAAAATTTTATTTTAAGTCTCTTTTTTCCTTTTTCTCAAATTTTCATTTAGTATATGGATTTCCAAGATGATTTTTTTTTTAAATTTGGCGGTTGCGGTATTATTTGCGCTCACAATTCTGAAATGTTCTAGTCATTTGCCATTGTAAATGAAAAAAAACGAGAAATACGCAATAAGAGATAAAGGAGGTCGCACGCGGCACCGCGAATCTGTAACCAATTATCTTTTTCCTCGTATTTGTACCTGTAAACTTGAGATACTATATTCGACTCTTGGCAAGCAAGCATAGGGAAGGTTGATCGTGAGTTATTCTAGTGTTTTGCATAGTTCTTAAAAGTTGGTGCAAAGTTTGCGCATCGATTTTATGAAAGCTAGAATTTGCAGCAAGTTGAAACTAACGGCAGTCAATTTAATATTTGAAAATATATTTGGCTTAATTGTTACTTTGTAAATTCGAGATATTGATAAAAACAATTCTTTCAGTTGTGATTTATATGGTTGAAGAACATATAGTTGGTGAAATTTTCAAAAATTTCCTATATCCGAATTGCATTAATAGTAACATTTTGTTGGAAGAAATTTCATAAAAAGGCCAGTATTTACATTCAAATACGAATTATTCATACATTTCGAAAAGAACTCCAGTGTAAAAAAATACCAATTCATAAAATCGCCTGCCCGCTTTAAAAGATGCTGAAGAAGGAATAAAAGTAAACTTAGTTTACTTAAATAAATAACGTATTTAATTTTAAATATATTAACAATAAAATATTATTTAGGCTAGGCGAATATAATTTAAAGATTTGTCTGCTCACGGCATTGGTCTACGACCTGAAAGTTTACTCACCCTACTTGTTCTTAAATATACCTCTACCACTTACGAAAAATCCTTTACTGTCCAAGGAGCAAAAAATTGGGATCACCTGAATCCTGACATCAGGAAAATCACGTCTCTAAATATTTTCAAAGATCGAGTGAAAAAGTCCCGCCTCTCCTGAAATCGTTTCCTTTGTGTCCTTGTCCTTTCCTGTCTTTTCCATCCCAAATCCTGTCAATAGTTTTTTTACTTTACTTTCATATTTTTAAAAAATTTTTTTTCGTCTTTAAAGCTTTAAAGAATTCCCATTGTAAAATATCTTACAGTCTACCAACTAAATTTCAATACAAATTGTTATGGTTCACTGGAAGAGATTGCTCATGTAGCAATAAGTCCACCATAAGTACTATACATAAAAAGTTAATATATATAAATAAATATAACCTTGAAGTGACAATATTATGAATCTGTAAGGCCGAATATATATTAAAAAATAATTTTAAATTTTAAAGCAAATCTTTTAATTTAACAACTTTTTGCGCTTGAAACACGGTACTGACAAGTTACATTAATCGGTTTGACATGAGTTAGAATGAAACCATAACTGAGATTACCAGTTAATTATTTTGTATTACAGAAGTTGTAAAATCATTCTGTGAGTTTAAAAAAACCTAATGGAAACAGAGTAATATTACTTCAGGAAAAAATTATCGAATTTTTTTAAGTCCTACTTTAATTATCATATTAATTAATTATTTTATTAACTTTTCGCATGTCAACGAGCTGCGAGTGAGAATTAGAATTGTAAAAGTATGCGATATGTACTATTATGATAGAACAGTGATATGTATTTAATGATAGCCGTTAAAAGATTTGATTCGTGATATGTATTTAAATGATGGATAGAAATAAAAATCTTGCGAAACGTCATTGGTATATTGTGCGTTTTTTGAAAAAAAAATGACATCATGTTCTTAAACCATGGCACCTGTTCAATACAAAATATTTGTCAAATCGATTGTAAAATATGTATGTATACGTCATAGCTTAAGTAATTAGTCTAGATATTGGGCAGGTTGTCCAGTAATTTTAGGTAATATATACACAATTTATAGAAAATTATTATGAAGGCGGAATTAATATATTAATCTAATGTTGTTCATGATATAAACCAATCTAACGTGATCTAATAAAACTTGGCGTAATCTAATCTAATCTGGTCTAACCTAGCTTGGCATTTATGTATACTTGCAATATAATACAAATTAAATTTTGTTACGTTTTAGTGTTTTATTCAATTCCTACTAGATATTACAAATAATAGGTTTGCCTAAATTCTGTAGATATTATGAATAATGCAGAAAAAAGTACAAAGTATACATTACAATTTTATTTCTTTGTCTGTAACATATAAACCAATGAGCAAAAAAATGAAGAAATGAAAGAAGAAGCAATGAATAAACTCGTCAAGTAAAATTAGAACTTGCCTCACGAGGTTCACTACTAAGTGGGTGTGCAACCTTGCGTTCTTATAAAATTTTATACTTGAAGGCATAACATCAATAACAAGTAAATATATTGCCTATTATATCGTTCTGGTGTGAAACAAACGACTTTGTTATTTATATTTCTTTGTAACTCTTTAACTTATTAATGGAAGCTGACCGAAAAATTAAGAAATTTGCATTTGAATAATTATTAAGTTGTTTTTGATAAAGGTAGTTTCAAAATTAGGAAAAGAGTTGTAGGGAGTACTATAAAATATTCTGGAGACTCGTATTTTGCACAGAAGATACCATATCGGAAAATATGATCAGTAATTTTAGTCAATTGCACTTTAAAATGCCTCTTTTATGATATACCAGACAGCGGAATTTGTGAGTAAAGGAAATTTCATACTCGAATTCAATATATTTGACGGTATTTCAAAAGTTAATAATGTTATACTCTATTTGCATTTATTTGTATATAATTAAACTTCATTATAATCGGTCTTAAACTAAAATAGCCATGCGTAATGTTGTAACAGACGAACATACGGACGGGTATGACGAAATTGTAAGGGTTCAGTTTTTGGTTACTTGGCTATGAAACCATACAAACTAAACAAGCCAAACCAGGTAAACCACTAAGTATTGATGTATTAAGTAATATTATCAATCTCAAAATATATTTTCTCTAATTTATACTATATACAATATAATTTGCATGCAGATTCGTTAAATTTTATCCTTTTATTAACTATAATTTCGGTATGTTTTTAATTAGCAGCAAATTGTTTAATGTGGTATTACAAATATTTTAAATTTTATAGTAAATATGAGATATGAAAGATGTATGTAATTTATTAGTTCGTTTCCAATTCTCTCTTTTAATTTTGCGTATATGGGAGCAATATAAGAGAAATCGTTGTACATTAAAAAATAACGCGCCGAACTTATTATTATATCCTCTTTCTTTTTTGAAATTGGATAAAGATAGAATTAATTCAAAAAGCCACTTTGAATCGCTCACTTTTTCCTGATGTGAAGAAAAGGTAGATGTCGGCTATTTTCTTAAGATTTTATTGTAATTTTTTACCAAATATAAGAAAGCATGTCCTTGCATGTCTCTTAATTTATTTCTCAAGACCGTAGATTTATAGTTGTTTAAGAGTTTTTTTATATATTTATAAGATTATGCTTTGAATGAAAAAGTCCTTTTTATGGCAATATAATTTGAAACACTTCAATGGATTATGATAATTTCCAATGTATACAAATCGAATAATACAAAAATCAGAGATTTGAGCACTTTGATAGAAGTAAAATAACACATAAATTGTTATCCATAACGGTGACACGTTTTTTTAACCTATCATAAACAAATTAAGTATATTTGATATTATATTCGAATAATTTTAAGATAGTTCGAAAAATCATTTCAGTTCTATTCAATTGTTGAAAAAAGTGGTGAGAAAGTATTGGTTACAAGGAACGAGGTTATTTCTAATAATACGTGGTACACTATTCCTCTTTATTATTAATTTTAGTAATGACTTTTTACTTATCAGTTTTATTGTCAACAGTGAACCCTACTTAATTATTAAATTAAACGTAATAATCTCATCATAGTAAACAATACGAAATACGATGAGAAATATCGGGCTTAGTTTAAATTGTTATAAAAAATTTACAAACAAGATTTTTCAAATTTGAAAAAAGCAAGAGGCGTATTGGATTTCCAATATTTAAATCTACTAAATTTTCATACACATTTTTAATCTTACCTTTTTTAAATTTACTTATGATATTAAACTACATAAATGGTACCGAAATAATATTCAATAAAATCTTAAAACACAAAAAAAGATCAGAAAAAATTACGGACAAATTTGATAAATATAAAATATCTCACCGTGAACCTATTAATATCTACCTACAGAGTTCAATGATCTGTGCCAGTAACAGAGTCCGAGATTAGACAGGACGACCAGAGATTGATGTATAGTCAGTGATGTAATTTACAATGAAAAGTGATTAATTTTAATGAAAATTACGAAATTATCAAGATTTATAACTTTTCTTTCTTGTATGAAAAATGGCTAAATCTTATACACAATATGATTTGCGCACATACATAAAATAGAATTAGTTAGATGATGATACCTTATATCTAACCTCCTAGATAAAATGGATCTCAATTCATAAACATTTTATTTAACGCGACTGGTCCAATAACAAACCACTACCTCAACAACCTCCTAATATTGTGTCGTGAAACCTCATATGAAAATATATTTTAAGTGTGTATTGATTCATTTAAAAAAAAAAGTGGTTTAAGAAGAGAAAACAAGACACTCAAGACGCCTCTATAGATAAAGGTTTTCATTAAAGATGGTGCACATCTGAAGACTAAAACCGTTACAGGAAATTTATAAACACCTAATGCGTCTCTTAGACGGATACTAAATGGATTAATACGGAAGAATTGTCATTCCATATTAATTAGAATTTACAGTTTATTACAAACAATTCTTTTTAGTGTCGACGAACTTTCACAACGATGAACATCCTATTTTATTTAACTAAAATGTTTGTGCCAGTTTCACTTCAATTTTAATCATACAATTGTCTGATGTAATTTTCAATTTTAATTAATGAATTTTCATAGTAAATTATATATTTATGTACGTTAACTAGCATTATCCATAATAAAACTGAAATGACTTGGCGGTGTTGAATTTCGCCTTTTAATAATTATTACATTTTTCAGTAAATACTTCTTATTCTTTATTTAAATATATACATTGTTTCTAAAAAAATGTAATATTTAATCATTTATTTATGTTTTTTTAAGAAAAGCATTTAAATTTTAATTTAAAAAGCATGTAAATTTTAAAAAGGTGCGCGTGCGCGCGTTCTTATGTACGTGCGCGTGCGTGTACACATGCGTAAAAGAGAAGATGTGTTTATTTGGCACCGACTCCAAAGATCTCTAAGAATAATAGCTTTAAGCAAATTTAGTCATATTTGGATACGATACTTTACTGCAAAAGTTAAAATTCTATTACTCCTAATTTATTCTTTCCATTGCGGTTCTTGTTCCGTGTTTAGTTGAAGTCGGTAGAATTTTTTAAGGTTTGTTATTGATATTTATTCTTTCGACACAAGTTCGGTTTCACATTTTTGTACATGCGAATATTATTTCAACACGGCACCCTAAGGCTAGGAACTTCAAAGGTTGATTTACTTTACGTTACTTACTTATATATTGAGATAAATTTTGGTGTACTTCTGTTGACGAGAATGTAGAGAATGTAGACGTAATTATAAACATGAAGTCATCCACATAATATTTGTAAATCGGAGTAGAGTGTGTTATAGGATCATAAGTAATTTCACGGTAACGATTTTATATCAAATTTAATGCAAATTATTTTAAATTCAATGCAGTATCTAGATTATATATGAAAGATAGACAGTAATTACAAGATCTCAATTTTTTTCGATATTCTCCTAATTATGAATAATTTTAGCAACGACAATATTTGGAAACAGAATATGGTTAAAATTAAGACAAAGCAATATTATTTAGGTAAATATAACTTAGTTATACTGCTTTGATTCGTTTAAGGTGAGTGTCGAAATTATATTAACATACTGAGGCAATTTCGCGTTGTGTCAATGCAAATTTTTGATTATTAATCATTTATATTTAATTATTGCTTTAAATATAACTTCTAGTATAGCATTTGAAAAAAGCCAGAATAAACCTTCAGTTACACATACATTCATTTTAAAATAAAAGAAGTAGAAAATTGAATGTTAAACTTTAGTATGGAAGAAAAAAATAAGCCGTAGTTTTCATAGATATTAACTTCTAGGCAAGTTTTGATTCAGAAGTATCAACAATTATTATCTTATTAGCTTTCGAATTTTGTTAACATTACATCGTACGAATTTTCTTTTCAAAAACACATTCAAAACTATTACTTAGATGAGACTTCCCTTTCATACGTACTATAAGTATTACAAACGAAATAATTATTTACTATGTGAGTTCATTAAACTGTGAATTAAATAAGTATTAGCACCAATAAACTACATCAAATGGAACTTTGGGAGAAGTTAAGGAGTGAGAATAGGAAGAGTGAATTAATTATCTTTATTTGGGGTTCACTAAATTTCTCAAATCCTCTTTATTCCATTTAATACAGAAAATTATAAAATTTCGTCATCCTCGTAGGTCATTTTCAAGACTTAAATCTCTAAATGTTAGTTCTGTGGACCATAAACTGTACACTGATAATCATTTATGTAAAATATTTCAGTCACATTACGAGCTGTTTTGCATTGTATTGCTTCTTCAGTAAAACTCATACTTCTGGCAACACGATTTTTTTGTTATCTCCATGGCTTCACGAAAACTGCTTAAATACAGAATTCAAAACCAAGATGCAAAACACAAAATGCACGTTTTAAAATTTTAATGAATTTTTACAATATAAGAAACAGGGCTATCACCATCAAAATACTACGAAAAATTAAATATTATATATTTTACCTAGGGAATCTATTCAATTCCCGATTTATGGCCTAAAATTTATTACCAAAACGTGAGTGTAGCATTGAAGTGTGCAAATTATTTGAAAGTATGACTATTTGATAGTATATTTCACAGGACAATAAGTTAATAAAGGAAATTATGAACATTCACCTGAAGGTAGTCTTGAATTTTATGTTTACGAGTAGGTAAGGAAAAATTTTATTATTTTTCAATATTAATCTTTCCTTAAACGGTACAGGTCGAATTTTTTGTTAATTTACAATTTGAAAGTACTAATTAAACATGAGAGATTCCGTATGGTACATCCTTCGTTTTTCTCTTGAATATATTTTTATTTGTCCTTTATTTTATGAGATTAAAAGTAAGGTAGAGTTTTCACGGAAATTATTTGAAAAAAAACTATCTTTATATTTAAATGTACTGGAAGGTTAGAAAGAGTTGTAAATAATTTTTTTCTTTCATATCGTTAAATAGCCTAGCACGGAGTGTTTTAAATTCGAATCGATCTCAGGAAATAGTTTACGAATATAATTCCAAAGATACTCTCAATATGTTAGATAGATCGCTAGAATTTGCATGGAAACTATAATATTTTTAGTGTATATCGTTTGTTATTGATAATGTGTTATGATCTTTTATGGGCCATGGGACTAATTCGAATTTAATGTATGTCGATTTTGAGGTAATTTTTATTTCACAACATCTGCACCTGTGCAATTAATTGAAAAATAAAATTGGACTTCCAGCAATTCTTTATTAATGACCTTAAAATCCTTACGTATTATTAACTAAAGTAAATTATGGTTAGTTAAAAAAAAACAATTTGTCACAGTTACGAATATAGCAGATTATTTCCTTTCAAGGTCTTTAATTTGTTCATTTTTTATTTGTAATAAACAAATCAAAAAATAATTAACCATTTTCCCAGTAGAAATAAAAAAAATTAGTGATAAAAAACATATTATATAATGCGGTAAAAACGGACTAATCTAATACTAATATTACCCTTTAATGACTTCATTCCAATCTAAAACCAAGTTGGCACAAAGTTTGTCTTAAGCGTTAGCCAGTAAAGTTTTTGAAATCTCTAAGGACAAACTCAAATAATAAACCAGAGTCTGCAGAAAAGACTGAACGGAGTGTTCTGACATATTCATCCACTTCACTTTTCAGTCTCGAGAGTATTATAAGCTGATGGCAAAGTTTACTTAATATTTTATATAATTGAGTAAAATTACATAACTAACTTTAGCTTTATTGTTAATGAAACATGATCTGAAATATTAATATGATATATTTAATATTTTGCTACAACTATAGCTTTTCTATGATATATAATAAATTTCTTATTATACCGTAAATTTTTCTGCTCCCCAACTAAAATTATTTTTCATTTATTAATTTTGAAAACATTAAGGTTTTACTGAGTATAAAAAAGATTAAATATTTGTCGAGTAAGGTGTAAGAAATCCATAATCTCTTAAAAGTTTTGGTTGAAATTTTGTAACAAAATGCTAGTATCTAAAATTTTCAGACTTTTCCAGGCTATATATATATATATATATATATATATATATGTATATATATATATATATATATATATATATATATATATATGTATATATATATATATATATTTATTAATATATTATTATTACATTTTATTTCATTATAAGCCATACTCAACCATTTTGGTACAGGTCTCCTTCGATCTGCACCTCTCGGTTCTATCTTTGGCTATCTGGATCCATTTTATGCCCTGCACTCTAATTTTGTCATCCTTCCATGTCATTTGCGGCCACCCGACTTGTCTTTTGTACTCTAGAGATCTCTATTTCAAAAGAATTTTGCACCACGAAGCCAACTTTCCAGCAACGTGATCAGTACATTGGTACTTAAATTTTGCCACTTTCTTGACAATGTCAGCATTTTGCTTTGACTCTGAGGCCACTTTTTTGTTTGTGGCCCTTTAAGGGGATACTTATCAACTTCTTTTCCATTGCCCATTGGGAAACAATAAACTTTACAGGGTGGCTTTTGTTGTTACCCAAGTTTTGGCACCGTAAGTGAGGACTGGTAGCATACTGATTGAATATGCATGCTTTTAAGTAGCAATTTATATACATTTTATGGACTAACTCGAGTTTGGATAAATGAAATGTTGTACTTGGTTGCCCATCCGCATAAATTAAATAGAATACTGGGTTTCCTTTCCCAGTATTGCATTTCATTTAATAGTTTTCAATTTATTATTCATCTAATCATTTTATTATATTAATCTCACATTAAAATCAAACAAATAAATTATAATATTAATCTCACATTAAAATCAAACAAATAAATTCACTTTGTAATACATCCTCGGCATAAACACTAAAGTTAATTAAATTTTGAGAAAGTTTTACTTGTTAACCCTATTTTAGCCAATCATTACTTTTCAATTCTTTGTCTGTCAAAAGGGGCATGCTAATATTGAAGAGGATAATTTTAACTAAGATTGTTTCCTTGAAGCGTCGCGTGGCATGTGGTATCAAACTACAAATTTAGGTTGAACGTTTAAAATGTTTATGAAATAATGACATTATGTCGATTCGCCTATTCTATCAAAGGTAGGTATAGAAATTGAGGAGAATATCTGCAACACGGGTTTGTTCCAATGTTTTAAGTTCTACATTTTTCGGAAATCAAAACTCGTATTTAAATTTACAATGCAAAACGTTGAAATTACATGATCCTTTCATTAAACGTGCAGTAATATTTTATTATCTACTGAACATTGCTTATGGTTAGCCACATAAATTGGTTTATTATTTTATGTATTTTTTAGTGCTAGGGACGATGTTATTTTTATAGAAAATGACGATGGATAAAATATCATTAAAATGCCATGCTATATTTTGAGCACTTATAAAATTGTACAGAAAATATTGGTGCTATAAAATTTATTTTAAAAATTTAGACTTTTTAATATTTGCTAGATTTTTTGGAACTTAACGGTTTAAAAAAAAGCTAAAGTAAAAATATTCGTTTCATTTACCGTCGAATGTTAAAACTCATCAGCAAATTATGAAATTTTAGAGGTTCGTTTTTGGTTGCATAAATAAAATTTGGTTACCAAACCAATATTCTTACATTTTATGGTAACTATTTTAATTGAAAACTGGTTACGATGTATCTAAATGCTTTATTTTATCGAATGTATTAATAACCGCTATATTTCATATTAATTTTTAGCATGATTTTTTATGTCTGGCATCTATACTCGACACGTAAATAACATCGTTGAACTAAATTAATACTAGGTGGCGCTATATTATTTAGTTGCTTCAAAAGTGGATTTTTGGATAATATAAACGTAAAATTTTTCATTCCGGTATACCCTTTCTCTCAATTTGTTAATAGATTTGTTACTATAGGTTTTTATGTTTATGAAAAATGACTTTCAGTTTTATAATTTTCATAAAATAAAGAATTTGAGGAAGTTAAACGCTTAAAGTTATACCAATTATCTAAGTGAGCCCAATGTCTATGCATCGGTTAGTTTTTGTTTTTTAAGTAAAAATATTTCTATAATAAATGTTACTTATGTACTTTACGTATTTGTATTTTTTTTACCCTTTACGTATTTAATTAAATTTGAAATTTATTATTACTAAACATTAATAACTAAAAACGATATGGAATAGGAACAGCCAATTTCTTGTAAAGCTTTGCTGGGAAGGGTAGATGAATGAGTTAGGGTTTAGCATCTAGATTTATCGAATATTTTATATTTATTACTCGATTGAACTTGGTCGCATTGGAGAGTTTCAGATTTTTTTATTTTAACAACCCAAGTTATACAAAGAGGAAAATATATTGTTATCATAGATCCTATCATATAAGAAAACGGTAGATAGCTAGAAATGTATCATCGTCCACTTCATTATTGTCACAGATATAATATTAATTAAGTCCAGGTACAAAATCCAATATGCAAGTTTTGATTATGTTAATTTGACAAAATAAATTACTATATACTTTTAGTTTAAAACCTTCTTTCCTTTCAGCGACACTCGTGACTGTAAAATGTGTTGCTCATTTGAGTGGCCTTTGAGCCAAGCTCAAACACTATCTTAGCTTGAGTTAATTTGTGGGCGGTAACAGATGCTGCAAGCTAATTTAATTTTTTAACGCAACGTTTTTCACAAGGTTTTACAAAAGATGTCTGTATATTCTTTAAATTGTCTTAAGGAAATATTTTTGGGTTTTGTACGGCACTCGAATAATTTTTTAAATAATTGATGTACTGTACCAAAAATTCTAAACGCATAATAAAACGATGTTTCTAAATTTAATGTGTGATATTATTAGTGCTTGTCCTTTTAAGTTTCGACAGGAAAAAAGGGACTTGTAATTTCATTACGACCGTCCATTGATCTGCATCGATTCGTATCAGTTAAATTATTGTCTCAGTACTGCGAAACAAGGGTGTTTACGTATTATGCTAGTTACGAACGCATTACGCAAGTTAGAATGGCATAAATTTTAACCAAGTTAATGTTATTATTATGATATTAGCGGAAAGAGGAACTTTCGGTATTATAGATCACGCTGTAAAGGTATGGGAAATAATCTTTCCTTGATGTTTATTAACCTTCAAGTACATTTTCAATGTCATTTAATAATAGGCAGCCTAATTGACTGACCTGGAACATAACAATTCAGGTTGAATGCAGGAAGATGATTTTGATATATTCCTTAAGTACTTTAAGAACTATCGCTTCGACTTTTCATGTGTCTTTGTAGAAACAGTTCTAATACAGACAAAACGTTTTGGCTAGAGTTCATTATTCTTTGCATAAAGCTTTACTGAGAAAGTAAACTCAAAACAGGAGAAATTTCATACTGCCCTATTAACCGACACCTAGAAAGGAGACTTTTCGTGCAATAGAAGTTTACAGAAAATTTTTGACGGGGCAAAAAGCAAACAAATATATTGAATTAATGAAAGAGAATATCGGAAATGATATATAGAAGAAAAGCAATTTTTTCTTTATTTACATTGTCAAGAATCGTTTCAAACAACATAACCTTACAGATATAGCGGGAAAATATTATATCTTTCGGAAAGCCAAATATGAACACATGAAGAATGTAAAACAGATAAATTAATCTTTATTTGCCATAAATATTTATCCGAATACTATTTGACGTTGATGTTTGGAAAATATTCGGTTTCAGGAGCTATACCAGGTTGATATTGATTAAATATAAAGTACTTTAGTACTGCAGTTCCGATACCTACGTAATTGTATATATACGAGTATTTAAAAGGTATATGTACGAGCATCTAAATAGTATTTTAGTTGTGTTGATTTTTGTCAAGAAAATTTAATAAAAGTCGAAATTACATAGGAGTCTGATAGGTTTGAAATAAAATTAAATTTCAGTACAGCATTCCCTAAGTTATCTAGAATATTTCCTACAAAATAGATCAAAACTATATTTTTCGATTTGCTTTTAGTGTTTATTATGTAAAATATTTTTTATATGATTAGTGAAAGCAATAATGTGGACTGGTTTGATACATCAAATTGTGTCATAAGTATTGTTATTGTTATTTTTTGCTCCTTACTTTCTACCGATTGTCATCACTTAAACTAATTCTTACATCTACGTAGCCACGAAAAGGTTTTCCGTTTCAATCGACGCAAAAACATATTCCCATCACGTCGATTACATAGCTGGCAAAAATCTAATAATGATTTTATGTAAAAATATATTCTATTGGACTTATTCACATTAAAATCATGTTCTTAAAAATATGTCAAGTAAACGGAGCCTCTCTTTGTAGGACAACAGTTCTTCTATCTAGCGGCTTTAATCCATTTTTTATTGAGGTGTCTTTACCATATCCAACATAATGCATTGAAATGAGACAATCAACGGATTTTAAGCTTATAAGTATCAATATTAAATGTTCACAAATTCAAAGTTTAGCCCTTTCTCGATTTTCTATGAAGCGTAAGACAAAGTAAAAGATATTCATGTTATCGATACTTATGGGACAATGACATCAAGTGCGATGCACTTATAATTTCAACCAGTGCAGCGATATTGCTCTTAACGATTTTATATAAAATCGTAAAAAATAATTTAAATTAACTTATCGATTACCTATAGAAAATTCCGCAATTGTTTGCTTTCTTTTGCTGACTTTTATTTTGGCATGTAATTCATGAAAGTGAATTTTTAAGTCCTAATGAACAATAGACGACGGAGGTCTACAACTTGTCATATTCAATCTGGGACTAAAGTTAATGTTATTGTGCAGAGAACACATGTGTTACGCGGGTCGTATCCTTGGCGCACGTCCCAAGTCTACTTGCTATCTTTAGCTGAACTTTATGCTATGTGTAACTGTCTCTATTCATAGATGAATTTGCTTGCATGTTTGCACACATTACGTGGAATGTATATGAGAGGCAATTACCATGAATATTCATACGTGTTTATTTTAGTGTAGTTGAGAAAGCGAATAAAAATAAAATCTAATTCTATAAGATATGATGGGACTAAATATTTAAACACCTAAAAATAAAAGAAAACGAGGTCAATGATAACAGCTAAATATATATGAATGTCTATTGATCAGATATATTCAGTTTAACTTGAACGTGTATTCTGAGTGAGGAATTTCGTAATATAAAAAACATATACATATTTATTGTAAATTATCAAGAAGCATAACTCATTCAACCAATTAGTAAAATTTTAAAATAACTTTATTTTAATCTCTTAAACTTCGATGATATTGCCAATTTAAATTTCAAAATAATTTCATTTTTAGTCTTTCTCTTATTCCGAAGTTGGTTATATATTCTTTAATTTAGGCATATTTTGGGCAATGCTAGCAAAATTTGTCTTAAATTTTCGGTATGTATATATTATTATTTAGGTAATTATTTTCATTAAAACGTAAAAATCTTTCTCCATAATGAAATAATCCCTAGCATTGTCCTGTTAACAATCCGACAAAAAGTCATTACGTAATTGTTTTTATATTTTGTGGACAAGAGTAATAATTACGTGTGTCCTTCTATTGCGAAGGAGATTATTCCCAATCTTGGGGGCGATGTTCTTTCAGGACACATAGTTATTAGTCCACAAGAAAGAGTCATTATTTAAGGTAACCAATAGATTACATCTAGGGCTAACGAATACGGCTAAATCCTACAATTAAATGTTGAATTTCTTGTTTGAAATAATAATAAATCATATGACCTATCTTGATGTTTAAATCGTTTCATGCCATGAACATTAAATATATAAATTTTAAGTTCTGCATTTTTAAAATTCTTTAAAATGGAAAACACATCCTTAAATTTACAAAATTTTTTGGATGATTTTATTGGTAAATAATTATTCAGTTTCCCAAACTCGATCAAGAATTTGATGTTTCTTAATACATGAAAAATGAAGTGAATTCAGCTTCTTAATCATTAAACTACCGATAACAAAAAAGTCTCATGTGAGTCTTGATGCTTTGCTATTCTTTATATAATAATAAACCGTTGTAAGAAAAATATGAAAGTTTGAACAATTTAGAAAATTCTTACAATTTCTTTTCTTATACAGAATTGATCTATGTGTCATAGTATTCTTTTAATTTTCATTGCCAAATATACTCAATTCATTACGAAGAAATAAATCTCTTTCAAATATTTTTGCTACAATAATAATTGTTATCTGTAACGTTAAATTATGTATAAATTAAATATGCTTATTATTTGATATCTCAATTAATTTTTTTAACAAGTATAAATATATTAACTTACTCCAATATTTAATCTTTCTTTTTGGTAAAATTTTGAACTTATGTCCTGCAGAAACTAAGAAAAGAGTAATTGGATTTGACTCATATCAATAGTAGGCTATCAATATTGATAAAAATGGTCATATTGTGTCGATTATGATCTGAAAAGTGTTTTTTCACAGTACAGGCAGAAAACTAGAAAGATACTAATAGGTATGAGTATGCAGTAAAAAAAGGTGACGATCGGGTTAAAGCCGATATCATAGTCACCTTGTTTAACACAAATTCTAAAGTTTTTTCTTTTTTGTTATAATTCCACTAAGTCTACTTCCCTTAATACATTGTGAATTTATCAATCTAATGTTAAATTTTTACTGTATCAGATTTTCATTAGCGTAATTTTTTAAAGACATTTTTATTTAAAGGAATTTTCGTCAGAACAAAGGTTTAAGTCTGTCTTGAAAGAATTTATATTTCTGAATATCCCTCTTATTATTTATATTTACAGTACTGACAGCCTGCAATCTATAGGTATGAAAAATTAACGTAATATCTTATGATATATAATAGCAAGCTCATCATCAGTGTAAGTTACACAGCGTATCTATTTGTATTGGACAGAATGATGGACATTGACCGCTAATCAATTGAGGTAAATTCATATTCATGTCCAATAATAACTTTACATCATCCACACTTAAATACGTTAAGCAGCAAAAGTATAATAGCAAATTACCTTTACGTACTGATACGAACATCATAAAAGACAAGATTTCATGGAATACTTCGTGGTTAGGAGCACATAAGTCAGCTAGTGATGCGAAGTATATTGATATCGTATACATGTCATGGTTTACTGCAGCGGGTAATGTAATCCGCTGATTTATAGGCTTGATGTTTTAGTGCCAATTTTTTTGTCATGGGAAAGATTAAATTTTTTCCATGCTATTTATATATAACTGTTACTTATATATATATATATATATATATATATATATATATATATATATATATATATATATATATATAATAAAAATTATTTTGTATATATATTATATATATCTATACAAAATATTTTTTTTTAATTAAAAGTGCCTCAGCATATATTAGCCATAGATAAAGCGCAGTTCCTTCCAATCATTCAGTACATTTTTTTGTATTATAAACAAATTTGTCCTTTTTCTTGACGTGTACTTTTTCCAGTGCAGTTTGTCGCTTAGTATAACGTCCAAATATTAAACAAATGTCTAGATTCTTATGGAGCTAAAGGAGTCATCTTGGTTTATTGTCACTACTATTGTTCTTATTCTTAGGTAGCAAATAGGTACAGAATACCGTAGAAAGTCATGGATATTTCCAGAAAAATTACAATCTTATTTCATGTTTTTGCATGTAATATAGAAATATCTATATGTGATTAAATAGCAGTGTAACTACCTAAGTTCGTAACAATTTTTGTGACTCTGTTAACGTTGTGTCAACGAGTTAGCATTAAAATTTAATTTACTTACGTGATATCATCATCACACTGTATCACTTGTACCATATTAATAATAATTTTAATTTAGTTCGTGTGCAAGAATCCTTTGAAAAATAATAAAAAACTTGTTTAGAAATATACATAACAATAATTTCTATATAGGTATATATATTGTATATCTAAGGATGGTATTGTTAAAAATACTGTTGTACGATAAATATTCAAGATATAAAAATATAATACTGTGTATTATTATATGTAAAGTGAAATGATATATAAAATTAACGCTAAGGCAAAACGTTCCTAGTCATGCACATAATCCACATATAATTATATAATCATTATACAAATTCATGATAAATTCATTAAATATACGCATCCACTAATTATTATATTTTCACTGTAAAAAGTTTAAAACCCTATATTTCTAAATGAACAAATATAATAAATTGTTTTATTTTTAGCAAACTTTATAGTAATTTTTAGCTAGTACTAGGTAGAAGGGGTAGTTTAAAGCTAGAATGCAATGCATCGATGATACGATAAATATAATAATAATTACACGTGAAGGATTAAAATATCAAGTGCTCGCCGAACACGCATTACGAGGGTTCTATACCACCACAATATTTTAATGTCCCTACATTAAAATATTCTAAAGTATATAGAACTGGTCTTAAGCATTGACAAATATAATTATTTTACAGAATACATATGGCTGAAATAAATTGTCTGTATATCTTTTACAGGCCTTTAAATTTGATGTATATATCAAAAAATATAAAATTAAAATGATTGTTCTAGCTTTCCGATAAAATTTCAAGTAACGCTGTTCTTTATCAACTGTTTAATAATATGACAGGGGCTTCAAAGATAGAGCATTCTTTACTGTTATAATTATAGTTACTGAATATTGAATCTTACTAGTATTTACTTTTATTAGTGATAATCATATGCAATTTAGCTTGAGTGAATTTTCTTTAGACCACGGCAAGCAGATTTCCGGATATCACTCTTCTTATAGAGTCTTCTTCTTTGTCGTTACACTCTTTTCAGATTGGTCATGGCCGTCACGTCGACATTAGTGGCCTGTTTTACGCCACTCTTCGCGAAC
Organism: Druceiella hillmani; assembly: GCA_039881145.1. Taxonomy (NCBI): domain Eukaryota; kingdom Metazoa; phylum Arthropoda; class Insecta; order Lepidoptera; family Hepialidae; genus Druceiella; species Druceiella hillmani. The sequence continues at coordinate 8,514,057 of JAYKKI010000075.1, read as the reverse complement.
TCTAGCTCTCCTTCGTGCAGTGGTCCGTTGAACGTCATCTTTATTTGACCCGTTCACCTAATTGGTAATCTGCCGGGTGGTCTGATGCCTTCGACTTTGCCCTGCACTATAAGGCCCACTATATATTTGCATCCGCGCCTTGTTTTATGTCCAAAGAAAGTGAGAAAAAGAGCTTGTACTATGCTTAATAGTCTTCGTTTAATGTCTAGCTCTCGAAGAATGGACTCATTGGTTTCTGAATTCTGTCTACGATTTACCGAGCTTTCTTCTCCAGTACCATATCTCAAAGGCATCGAACCATTTTTTTCTCAATTTCTCGTAAAGTCCATGTTTCAGCAGCATCGAGGAATATGAGCGCCTTAACAAGTCTAGTTTTGGTGGCTTTGGTGATCTTTCGGTCCTTTCAAATTTTCCTCAGTTTATCCATAGCTGACTTGGGGATCGCCTTAAGTTGCTTGATCTCTTATATACAGCCGCCATTATTTGATATGAGTGTCCCCAGATAAATATACATATGATTGCACTACCTCACAGTTGGCTATTTCGGTAACCTCTGGCGAATTGTTGGCACGGTCGATAATCATCATTTTGGTCTTTCTGCGAATTATTTTGAGACCAAAATCAAGACCGATATGTTCCATTCTGTGTAGGAGTTTTTCCATGTGTTGAGCGCCACTTATGAACTGTGTGGTATCGTATATATATAGTCTTATAAAGTACTGATGTCTTAATTATGAACCTTTTATATTTTTTGTTTTTATAAAAACTTCACGAGTATTAGTTCAACCATTTATCGTTATTAATGTTATCATTAATTTCAAATATATCCATTACGATTTTAATCTTCTCTATCTCAGAACCTCAAGAAAACTACACCACTACGCCAGCTAGGAAACTACACGATGAAATTTTTTTCTCCAGTTACCCGGAGAAAAGTTTTACAGAGGAAAACACTAAGCTATTTAAATACCGACTCATCACACCTAATTACAAGTAGGTATACAAATTTCTTATTTATTTCCCTACCCCTGTAAAACAAGAAATACGTATTTTTTTTGTAAATAGTGACTGACATGTTAATAACTAAAATTAATTTTTTACTTTACTAAGTTAGATGGAATAATTTAATAAAGAGGACAATGTCACAAAAGGAATCATGACGCCAAAAATTTAGACGGAGATACTCGCGCCATTATACGAGAGGTATGTGGTAATACAGTGCGAGTTTCACCACAACAATGACAACAATAAAGGTTGTCTTTATTAATGTTGTATGCGACTTATATACATTAAAATACAAATAATGACGAAATTCGAGAACTCCTATTTGTGGCCGTAATGTCGCCTTACATGTGATTCACTTTCAATTTTAAATAATAAGTAAAACGTACAATTTTTATAAAAATATTCGGTTCTCAACACTTTCTTTGTGGTAAAAATACGTTTTCTGAAAAAGCAACGTGTGCCTTTTCAGCAACAAGTGACGTCTAAACTTTGAAAATATAATATACCTTGAAGATTTTTATTACAGGTTTAGAAATATTTTAATGGACAATTTTATTAATATTTATCAAATTTTTTTGTAGGTTTTTCTGACATAGTTTAAAAAATTATTGGAAAATGTGGAGAACAAAATTATCACATAAATTAATTTAAAATTGTTTCGTGTAGCTATTCAATCATATGAATATTTTTGGTTACAACATTTTTGACCACTTAATTTACCTGCCACTAAGACTAAATGTGCTTGAATAAGCCCGAATGGAACACATGTATTTCTTACTAATGACAATAATTACAAATCTCATTTAAATCGGACCACAGTTTTCATGTTACTCAAGTTTAATTATTTGAAACGGTTACGCTTTGACGGCCTTAAGAGAATTTCTCTTTTCATTTTAGGAATCAAATAAAATTAAAACTCTTACGTTGCGATGTCAATGGCAGTCTATTTGTAGGCCATTTTTGCGGCTTCAGAACATTTTGACGTACAGTACAGTACCTTACCCAGGGGAGATGATATGTAAGATTAAAGTACAGATCAAATTTTTGTTCTAGAATAGAGTCATTTTGTAAATGGATCCAGAGAAGGTGATACCTACAAACAAAATGAAATTCTTATTTCCTCATTCGAGTAAATTTCAAAATATACTAGTTTCGTAGTACATATATTTCGTTTGACATAATAGTGTTATTTATAATGTGATTCGAAAATTTGATCGATAAATATTTAAACTCTTTACAGTAGCGGGTAATGAAAAGTAAATTAAAAATAAACAATGATTACTAAAATTGTACATTCGCAATTCGATTTTTTGTTATGACATAACTAAAGAACATATACGTAGGTATGTAAAGTATTCTTTCAAGTACATCTTAAACAATATTAAACTCGATAAGTTTAAAGATAGCTGAATTAAATTTTTTATTTGAGTAATGTTGGTTTTGTTTCAGGCTATTTTCTTGTTCAAAGTTTTATGGCATATCTAAAAGTTATAAATCAACTGATACGGTAATCAGCAGAGACTTTGAATAAAAGTCAAATATATGTACAATTTTTTATTGTTTGTGAGACGATGTATATTTGAAATGTTAATGATTCAAAACCATTAAAGAAATATAAATAAAATTATTTACCAACCTATATGCCCATGCAGGTATTAAAACCTAGAAATTATAAATATCCGCGTTTTAATTCGTGTAATTAATTATAAAAAATCAATCAATGATCCTCTATGTATTTAAAAATTTACTTATCATAAAAACACTATTACTTACAGATCAGTATCTCAACATGATTATATAGTACCATTCCGAACTAAACATCCCGTTTTCGGTCTATAATTTAACACTTAAACAGTATATTGGTACGACAAGAATGTAACTCACTTCTTCAAGTTAAGAAGCACTCGTTTACGACATCAAATATTAGATGATAAAACAGTCTTTCATGGCTCGTGTTCAACGCACAAATTTTATGAATTATTTACGCATAGTACCAAACGCAAAAACATCAATAAAAACAAGCTTCTTCACAAAGGCAGTATATAAGAAAACTGGGATAAACTACAACAAAAAACGTTGCAGTAAACGAAATCAAACGTGCCCGCAGCATCTGTTGCTAACCACACTTTAAGTCTTGTTTCGGTAACATCTGAGCCCATTTCTTTAGGCGTCTCACTTAAGGAACGCATTTTATGAAGTTATAAAGTGAATCCATAAAAGTTTCTTTAAAGAAAAGCACGGTAAATAAGTATTTTTTGTCTGTAGCAAAAGATCAATAAAATACCAAAAGTTTTAAAATGAGTTCTATATATGTTGAATGTTTAAAAATATGTACGTAATTTAGCTGGTAAAATAAAACTCGGTGTAATAGTTTTCTAAACAGTTTATCTATGCCATGTATGAAGTAATGCCGTTTTTTATAAACAGTCCTTCTCTATTATATCTAGATTTTGGAAAAACTTGATCGTTGTTAGATCTTAAACCTATTTAAGGCATTTAACTATTGACCGACTGAAGACGTTACTACATAATATGATTCTTAGACAGATATGCCAGTGGTCGGCTAAATTTTTGTACAGTTTGAGTATTCAAGTTCGTGCTTGATAGAATAAATAATCTATTTATATGGTTTTTAACAAGAAATATTAGTATATACGTGGAATATACTTAGAATCACACCAGGAATTAGCAAGAAAAATTCATTTTAAAAAATGGACGAATTATTATGATCCTGATAATAATTGAATCTAATCAAGTTAAATGTGTAAAATCACAATATGCGTAAATAAGTGAGTCGTTTTATTGTAAAAAGGTTTACTGATGCCTCTTCAAAAATTTGATATATTAAAACCTTGAGAATTTCCTTAGGAGCCAAGTAACATTGTTTCAGACTGACGATCAGGTCAGTTCTTATATATTTCAGGCGAGAACTGAGTGTTTAAAATACTGTTCAGTATAATTTTATTTTGGTTTATGTCGTTTTAAATTGTTTTTGCTCTGTGTATAGCTATATATATATAACCAAAATAAAAGTAGTTTTTAATTCGTAGACAACCACAACAATTTCAGCTCTGTTTGTCCGTATGCTGAATTTTAATTTCATATAGAACGACATAAACGTGTTTTTTAAAGTCAGTAATTATCGAATAATATCTTCTTTTAAAAGTTATATTTACAATTAAAGGAAATTACGTGATGTAGTTTTATTTCTACTTTCTTTAATTTCTTTACCACGACCTAGGTTTCGTTGTATTACAACATCTTCAGGTGGGATATTAGCAAAGATCTTTGCTAATAGCCCACCTGAAAATGTTGTAATACCATAAAACCTAGGTCGTGGTAAAGAACTTAAAGAAAGTAGAAATAATACTACATCACGTAGTTTAATTTAATTGAGAATAATGAATGTCTACCAAATTAACGTCAAATATATTCAATAAATAAAAGTTAAGTTTGTAATATGATATAACAAATATCACACTTATCGCTGTTCTGGTTGTTTAAAGTTTTAGCATGTACAGAAATATGAAATTGTTCCATTATCGTTACCACTCAAATTAGTATATAAAAGACGCATCCATATAAAATTTACTGATTTTAATAATTATAGTACGTAGAGCACAAATACATTCATCATCATCAGTTAAGACACATTGATTTGATATAAATTTCCTACCGCGACAATTTTATGACTTTCCATTACACAGAACTAAAATTCAAATTACGTGTTCAAATTGTGTTCAAATTTAGGGATTAAAGTATAAAATTATGTATGAAAAATAGTATTGTAGAATTAATTTCATTCCAAACCCTCTCTTAACGTAGTAATTGAAAAGATACTTAATTTTTTTATCCTTATTTATCATTGTCTACTTTTATGAACCGTTCACGGATTTTTGGAATATCTTCATTTGATTGGCTTATTAATATTATATTTTTTTTTGCATTAACTTATTTTTTTCAATCATTGATAAATTGTCTATAATATATTTAAATTACATTACATAATGGCAGCCTTCAGATTTAAAATTAAAATCGTGTTTTGTGTGTTTAAACTAAAATCAAAGCTTACATTTAAAGCGTCTTATTTCCTGACGTTACTTTTATTTTAATTCAAAATCAAAATAAAAAACTTTGTTCAAAATATGTAGAAGATACTACCGACTGTCGTGTTATAACATCCAGAATTATGCTGCATAATATATACGTTATATTAGACTCGGGTTTAACGAGGAGAATTCGTACCATGAATATACCCCGCACATAAAATCATATATTATTACTTAAGAGTATAAATAGTTTCCATTAAATTACTAAAAACAAAAGAATTACGTTTTGTCATACACTTAAACGTCTTGCCTAGTTTATTTTTTACACGCGATAAAATATCTTAACTTTCTCATAAACTATAATGTTTAGAATAAAAACTAAATATTTTTGAGTGATGACCACTGAGGCACATGCGTGTTCTTGTAAAGGTACTATTTATTTCTTTTAGTGGTTCCTTTAAACCAGCCAAATACCTATAAGAATATATGCAAAGGAGAGTTCTATAGTTACCTATCTCCTGAAATTCTTGAAAGAGGCTATCCGAATTAAAATGAAAAAATGATGAAAGGAAACCTAATTTTTATTTGAAAAGTTTTTCAAATTTATCGAACGTCAATCGATCACTCGATCAAATTTATCGAACGTCACTCGATTACACTCGAAAAAATGATTGCACGAAAGCTGGGATGTTTGTAAACAATAAATTGTATTACATTATAATTAATACTTCTACATTAAGCATCTATATGAGCATGAATACTTCTACATTAAGCATCTACATCATAAGAAATAATTATAGTTTTAAACTATAGATATTGTTAGCCTTTGAAGTACGAAAGGACAGATATGACAAAATTACAAGTATTCCTTATTTCATAACGAAACAATATAAATAAGGTGCAATAAATAAAAAAAAATAAAACTACCTCAGATTAAAAAAAAGCCTAAAACAAGGTAAATTTTCCAAGAAAAAATTCCTCTCCAAAAGCTATTTCACAACAAATGTTTTGAAGCTAGATATGGAAAGTAAAATTCTTCATCTTGAATTTTAGAATAACATTCGAAAATAATATTATTGTAATAAAGCAATGAAAACTTAAAGTTTCTGGGAATTTGTTGTTTGAAAGTATTTATGTTTGCTGGATAACGCAAAAAGGTTAACTCTAACGTTAATTTCCAATTAATGTAAAAGATTTCGATCTATTGATTGTTTCAAAGCTCACAGTCAGTAAGATATTTGCCAAACTACTCCTACACCTTTTAAGTTATGGAGATATATACTCGTTAATAAACCAAAAATATTTCAAAACCAATCTATATGATTATTTAAGCCCTTAGAAAATACGAAGTATACACTAGATGTGGCCACGACTCGAATGGGTGGAGATCCGAGATATTTAACTGTTATAACCAGACTTTAGAAGAAAGTTCAATATAAGTGGCGCATAACTAGGGTCTGTAAATGAAAATCACCATATAGCAATTAGGTTTACAAGCAATGGGTCTCCATAACTTTATCTCAAACTCTGTATATTGCATACTCCATTTGTACTTGTGGGCTTTAAGAGAAATAAAACAAGTCAATACGAACAGAAATGTAAAAATGAAGTAGTCCCATTGAAAATAATACAAACAGAAACAAAAGAATTAAATCGATTGACCATTTGTCGTGAGGTAATATAATTATAACTGCAGATCTATTGCAGTGAAATCAATATTCTTTAGAACTCACTGGAAACTCACCTCGTGTTACTGGAGAAACTTGATTTGAAAAAACGTAATTTTAATTTGGAAAAATTTTAAAATATTTAAAACAACCTCTTTTTAAAACCTCAAAAACTAATTGGTGTAATATATTACTTCCAATTTTTTAACTTATATTTTATTAAGGAACATGTAAATCACTTTTTTTCTCTTTGAATAATATTACAAAAAGTATAAATTGTATATACTGATGTTATTTGAAAATACATTATAAAATGTACACACTGAAGCTATGACAACTTCAAATGCTCAGTAACAAATACGCAATATGAATAATATATTATAATTGACAACTGACAGGCGGAAAATTGATCACGGACCAGCAATAAATTGTATAATAACGTTGTCAACTAAGTGGAGAGACTGTCAATCAATGACAAAGCATTCGATATCTCTTTCAATAATTTGATGTGAAATATTTTAACACTGGAGCACAGGTTTCGGTTTTTTAACAATAATTATTATTCTTCTAAAAAATAATATCGTTTAGGAATAAAAAAATGACAGAATTATATGTACCAGAAATGACTCATGTTATTCATTACTTTTCGAGGTAGTAGTATTAAAAATATAAGTATCGAATTACGACCTGTAAACATATTCACAAAAATGTAATTCAGAAACGTATGAGCTATTATTGAAAATAGTGCTTTTTGTTTTTAGTTTTTCAACGTTACTTTTTAATAAACATCCATCCATAGACATTAGTATTTCAAAACAAATTAAACATTTTTTATCTCATAAAATTTTAAATATGTTTTTGACATAAATGGCAGTGTTTTATGCATCATTGTTCTGAAGTATACATGACATACATATTATAACATTAAATTAAACAAGAGTATGAAAAAAGTCTCGAAAACCATCCATTCATTATTTTCTGGAATGACTTAGGAAAGTTGCATGCACAAAAAAAATGGTTACTCAAATTATACGTTTTATTTACTTATGTAAAGATTCTATATATGTCGGCGTTTAACTTGAGATCCACAAATGTGTAAATTATTTCAACTAATATTTTAAACTAGTACATCACATAATCTTGTACGTAATCTAGGATGTAAAACCATTATATATAAATTTAGGAAAAATACCGTCATCACACTTCAGTTTACATGAAAATATCACTTATTATATTATTAATATACTTGATTTATTGAAACCTTGTTGTTCGTTTAGTATTAAAAACAAAACCGTTAAATTCATAAAAAATCTTATCAATAGTGGACATTTAATTGATAAATTTATTGCATTTTGTCTCACGTTCGTTACATGAACTGAGTCATAATACTTTATTTCTTTGGACTGTTGGAAATGATAATCACTGAATTAGTTTTGAGGGTTCTTTTATTGAAAAACTAAAATAATTTAAGTAAATCTAACAGTTCCCAAAAAAATTATGAATATAATTTTGCAAATAATAATTTTTTTTAAAGTCAATTTGGCTCACGGATTTTATTTCTTTTTAAATTTCACTTCACTTAATAGAAAGATGAGAACGAACCAATTAATTTATGCAAGTTTTTTTAATTATTACAATAAGTCTATATTAAGTATTTACTACTTTAAAAATATTCAATATTTTTTTCTAAGTTTGATTCCAAATATTTAAAAAAGATTGTATTTAAAATTTGGTATAAAAATTACAATTTCAATCATTATATATTATTTATTTTAAACAAAATCAATATACAGGCAAGGCAAATTTGTAAATTGCAGTCAAAAAAATACATCTACAAACACTAATGATTGGGGACAATAAAAGGTGTGTTTATATCCAACCTTATAAATAAATATACCTGTGTTCACATGATGGGTTTAAAGAAAATTAGGCCACTTTCCTGTGATGTTCCCGGATGCGAGTGACACCTACTTAGATATCCGACGAGCTTAATAACCTTTTATAGGTAGTTTGTTTGGGTAGAATCCTGCTCTCCGAATTACTAATTTAATTTGTAAAACGACTGCTGATTAGTAAGTAAGTGTACAGACAGGACTACGTAGACAAATTATAAATATATGGTTGAATTTTAGGGTTTTCAAAGTACCTTATAAATTGAAAACCTATGATTAGTGAACTAGTGCGGTGTTCTTACTGGCAATTGTAAAAAAAATAATAAGTACAAAAGATAATCTCATATTTTTATTGTAACGTACAAGTTTCGCTCCCAATAACTGGCTCTAAATTAACGTTTTTAATATTGAAACTCTCTGTTGAAAAATAGGAAAAACCTAGCCATAAATTGAAATGCTACACACTGAACAATGTATACTATTTGAAAATGAAAAAGTTATATTACGTAATTTCGACAGTTACCACACATAGAGGGCGATACGAGCAGGGCACGTGTCGTTATTATGAAGGTAATTTGACGATGCTGAGACACAACCTTTGAAAGAGTTAAATATGGAAAATTTTTGTTGAACTATAGTATTATTTTATTTAAATGTCCTTAATGCAACATGCAATAATAAATAATATTTTGTTTTATATTCAACATCTTTGACGATTTTGAGAGATGACATAATTTTATATATCTTCACTGTAATATATATGACCCTCCACTCATATTAGGTATTGTTAAATATTTATTATGCTAGGAAGTCTGGATGAAGTGCGGAATCCACGACAAGAGCGATTTCTTTCACACTTGGTCGTTTTTAATTTTTTCTCATTGTGTGATTTTAATGTGTAAAAAATGATGTGTAAAAAAGAAAATCGTATAAAATATAACATTTAGCGTGACTAACTGATAAAGTTTGAAAAAATGTGGAATTATAAATTTTACGAAAAGCAAAAAAAATTGTGGGCCAAAAATACTTCATTTAATATTCTACTCTTAGCATTCCTAATTTTCCAACACCTCATTCAATCTATATTTACAACGGTCTTGGTTATACATGTGAAGGACGATATTTTTTGACTTAACCTGATTATAATGTACATTAGAAATTCACGTCAACAATATACCTACCAGGCTTTGTTTAATGTCTTTCAAATTAGAAGTTAGGTTTTAATTACGCTGCTGAGATAGACTTATTTGCATACAAATTAACTATCTACTTGCTACGAGCAAATTAATTTTGTCTCAGGAATGTCAATAAACTTGAGGAAAATGTTGAAGTTATATCGTTTGGTGTAGACAAATTGCTTCAGTTAACTGACGGTGATAAAGATGACATATGAAATCATGGATTTATTAGGTCAATGTATGGAATGATATCAAGAAATAATTTTATAATAATCGGGAGAATAGCAAATTTTTTTAAAACGTTTTTAAATTTACATTCTGACTTTTTGGTGTATACTAAATTCAATTGTAAAATCTCACAATTCAATTCAGCGTTACATTTATTAACATTTATAAATATACATTTCACCTATCCACTCTCAGTCACTAAAGCTACGTTATTTTTGCTTGCAAATTTATAAAATTTCGTCCGTTTTAATATGAAATAATATACATATATATATTCTTGTGTTGTGTTCTCGTTTTGACACTATCAATTGGGAAGAAAATGGAGAGTGGTCAAAATATTTGGCTATGTGTATTCCAAATATATAATTAAATCTCGAATTAATATTTTAAATTAAATAATTCAAAAAAAACCTTGCGCCATATAGGTTGAATCTTAATCATAAACAATTATTGAAGCATCATTTCTTTCATAAATTTTATCACCATTATTCCTCAATGCGCAAAGATTAAAAATTACGACAAATGCCCCTACCGGTCAACCCCTACATATATGATTGAATTACTATACATATAGTAAAACTTGCATTAACGTATTGTTGTATGTTAGCATGTCCACTATTTTTCCGCATATCTGTTTGATTGAATAAAATATTACGCACATTGTCGGTCTCAATTTTTTATATTCTGTAATTATTTCAGTTTACTATTGAAAACAGTGATATTTTTTGGAAGTTGTTAACATCGTAAACCAAAAGAGCTATGGGAATATGTATGTACTCGTGTATATATATATATATATATATATATATATATATATATATATATATATATTTAAAATCTCGTGGTCCCGATTACTATTATCTGTAAATATCCTCTTTTTGCATATTTATCGGCTCTTTTAGTATCTAAATGTTTATGAGGGCTTACCTAAATTTACTAAATGACTTTCAATGTAATATCTACTAATTTTAGCTGACAATCAAATGTGAATTATTGTATATTGTATTTATAATTGGAACATTTTTAAATTCAGAATATTATTTTAAAAATTATATAACGAAATAAAAACTAATAAATAAGCAGTTTCAGTGTTAAAATAATTTAGATTTAACCTTAAAAAATGCGATTAATTATACTGGTGTGCGCAGTAAATCTAAATATGTTCATCGGGTATTATTATTAATGTTTCTTCCAGGTACGTGAATTTGTAGAGCAAAGTAAATAAAAAAGTTGTCTTTTATTTACGATAGATAATATTTAGAAAATTTACATAACGTTTTAATCTTTTTTCCTTACTTTTTGAGACGAATGTTGTTTAAAAAAGGTGTCTTTTTCCATTTTATGAAATATTTACAAATTATGTCACTGTCACGGATCTTCATAACAATTTAGGCTAAAAGCGAATAAAATTTAAGCTTGTATTTAATTATGGATAAATACATATACAGGGCTGAACACAATATTCATATTTTTTTCTGTACGGCATAATAGTGTCAGCCATTCATATAACAGCCAAAGTAAAGTTATATTAATTTTATTAATAAAGTGACGTCCATTACTTATTGCTTTAACCTTAACAGATATTTTTATATTTAATTTAAGCATTTGACATGAAGAGATTTAGAGTTTATTTGTGAAGTTTGATGTTTACCATTGAATATCAAACGTGATACTGAAAATACCTTTCAGTCAGAAATATTTTTCAAAACAAAGTTTTCAAATATTATTAGTAAGCAGTCATTAGACATAAAAAAGTTGAACAGTGACTTAATAAATGTTATCGATAAATTAAGATCTTATCAGTTTGACGTCCTACAATAGATCTTATCAGTATGACGTCCTACAATAACTTGGTTCCAAGGTAATAAGAAAAAAAATCAGTGAAATACCGCCAACGAAATAGAATTGCGTAACAAAAGTTTATCTCTTTTCACAACTAATTTTACAACGTAATGTTTCAAAAACTTATGTTTTTTTAGAGAAATTATATAGCTGTTATACTTAAATATTTAATCTTAAGTATTCATAGTTTCATTTGACTTATTTTAACATTGAAGCTTTAAGGGGACATGCCAACAATCATTGCTAAATATTGCACTTTTTTAATTTTTTTCTTTGACGAACTTCATTTTCATAAAAGAGATTGTTTTAATTAAACTTACACGAAGATTTCGGTTAATTTTCTTAATTTATACTTACTGCTAGGAGGTGACCATTCACACTAACCTCGGTATAATAGCGTTATTAAAATACTATAAAGTCATAATTAGATGGGGTACAGCCCCATTGGGGGAAAGGGAAAAAATTTAAACCAAAATATTGAGTAGAAATGCCTAATATTTAACATGTAAAATTAAGCAGAGCTTTGTCAAAAAATGAGGCAAAAGTTTAATGCGGAATACCGGGTTGAAGGGCTTAAAGAGAAACAGAAGAAAGACGAGTTGATAAACTGAATTGCTGCGATGTTTGATGGATTTCTGGATTTGATCGAAGTCTGAAGTCCATGATAACAAAATTTATTAACACAAATTATTTTTAAAGTAATTGCGAAGAAGGGCAAACAATGAGTGTAGATATACTCTTTTGAGTTACGTAATATGAGCGAAGAATGATATTAAACACAGTTATAAATACTTGAAATTTGAATATCGGATCGATATAAATAAAATTTTATATAAATATTAAATTGATCCTAAATGGACTTTTTGATAGTGTAATTGAATATTATCCTTCGTGGTAATTTTTTTATCTCCTGTATAATAAGGCTTAAAAACAGCTCATGTGCGAAAGCCGAAAATTTACTTGTGTGGAAAGAAAATTATAAATACATATAAATTTAATAAGATACCTTTTTATTATGTATAGGAGCTGGTGATGTTAATATTCCCAATGAAATTAATATTTTGAAGAACATAACTGATAAGCCCTAGTTGAAGTTATAAATTTATTGTGTCAAGTTGATATCTGTTTCTAGCTGATTCCGTTTTTCTTTTCCATTGCTTCTATATATAATTTTAAACTCTGAAGAAACGCTATGGGAGGGAGAACGAAGCATAAGTGGAATTGGTTTTTAATGATAATTAATATCAAAAACAAACGTAATTTTTGTTGTTAATTTAAATATGGTGATCTTTCATTTATCAAAATCGAATGAATCCGTAAAGCAGACTGCAACTTTACATATAAAGTCGTATCGATACATAGTCTGAAAGACATAATAACATCCTTGGTTTGCAGTAGTCAATGAAAATTAAAACGACCTTATTCTGAAGAGAAAAAGAAAAACTGACGTAGTTTTAAAATACTGATACTAAATATTCTTTACTTCTCCACATAAATGTCACCATTTAAACAGTTTCCTAAACTTGAGATTTACATAGCATTGTAACGGCCGTTTGTTTAGTAAAATAAACTAACAGGCAGGCAATTTGTTATTAGTTTCTTACTCGATGAAAGGTGTTTTGCTGAAAAGTGTTTAGCACGTTCCTTTTGTTCCTATGATACGTTCTTCCAGACAACTTCTGCGTAAATTTGATTACCTGCACAAATTTTGATTATTATTGATTATTAAGCATTTTTAATTATAGTATAAGTACACAAGATTTCAAAGTGTTTAGAATCTTTGATGTGCAAATTTGCTTGTCTAATACACCTTTCACTGACTTGTGTTCATAATGCTTTTTTTGTTTGAAAATAGGTTACTCTACATAAAGGTATATATATATATACATTAACTTACCGTAGGAAAACTTATGGAATAAATACATCGTGAATGAAAGTAAAAACGGTAGTTAATTTGGAAATAAATCTGCGAAAATGTAGGTATAGCTATAGCATTACTTCTTAATGCAAATCAATAAATTTCGCCAATTGACATCACTTTTAATTAATAAATACTAGTACATTCGTACTTATTACTGAATTGGTGTACTTACACGGGGCAGTTTTTATAAGTGAGTGTTTTTTTGTGTAATATTTAAATGTGAATTTTGTTTAAAATTTTAAAAATCGTTTGGTTGTCATTGTTCATATTTTCTTGTAATTTTATAGAGTAAAATATATATTGAGTAACGTCAATGTAGTCACAGAAGTAGGGAAACTGAACGGGTAACAATTAAAAAAAATTGTTGCAGAGAATCAAACCGCCTTTATTCATCTTAACACTTGTATTTTGTTAGAGTATTGCTTTTTAGATGGACACAGAAATAATACTCGGAATATGACTGAGGAAAAATTATGTTTATAGTCAAATAAAACATTGAATTTTTTTAGTCAAATAAAACAATATGTTAAAATTTTCAGAGACGTGTTTCAACATGATGTATTGAATAAAATATCTTCCCACTAATTATCTTCGAGGCTCGAGTTGTGTGAAACTATATTTTGCGAAGATATATCTTCAACTATTTATAATTATTGAATATTAACAAAAATATTTAAACTAGTTAAGTTTGTCCATAATTTAAATGATGCATATTGTATTTTATATCTTAATATAAAAGGTTAATTAATTTGTTTGAATCCACCACCCAGTCATCTTCCAATGCCTTTATATTATTATAAAATAGCACCTTCTAGGTGCTATTTTGGAAAAACTAAGACAATATATTCGAAAGCTAGAGTATGATATGGTCATCACTTAACATAATACAATTTACAATAATATAAGTTTATGAATGTATATAATGTAAATAGAAATGTAACACTATCAATTATTTAATAATTTACCAGAGACGAAAGGTTTCCACTAGTCTCGTAGCGCTGACTCGCTCCACTTTCTATTTTGATAGGAAGTTCGAGTTTCGACGGCGCCGCCGGAAATCACTAGAGGCGAATTTAATTCAATTTGAGGAGACATTGGGGAGATATTGGAGCTCGAGCTACCTTTTCTATACTAATATTGTAGGTATATTTGTGATCGTTGGTATCCTATCGCCATTTACAATTGTTTTCTTTTAAGAAAAGGAACTGTTAGAAAATTACTTGATATAAAAGGATCAATGTTTGGTCTTATCATCAATTTGGTGTTTTGTTACTTAAGATTAAGTACTGTAACCTTATTACTTTGCTGGTGTCTTTGCAAATTGTAGTAGCGTATTTAGTTTTGTAAATTTTTTCTTTCGTGATATTTACTTAATTTTCTTTATTGGTACCCTAGAGGTTAAATTAAACCAATACCTTCCATTTAGACGCTGCGTCAATTAAAATTTAAATGCCTTTGTTCTTTACCGGAATCGGTTTTTCATTTTGTTTGCCAATTAGGTGCTGTTAGAATATTTTTAGCCTTCATAATATATACAAAATAAAAAACAATATTTGCCGACTTCATTGATTTTAACAAAATATGTTAGAAGTACCTTCTCTTATGCAATTCCTGAATTTTGTTTGTTTTTTTTTATGCCAATACGTGCTTTTACCCCTGTAAATGGTTTGCTCTTTTGCTTTTTAATACATTAGTTTTATATATTTCTATCGATGTAGATACTTTATTTGTTAAGTGAAGTTTGGATAGCTTCTTTTCATATAATAAAGTACTTTAATGTATTTTCACTACTGGACGTTGGGAATGTCGTTATTTTAACTAATTTTCTTTATTAAGATATTATCTATCGATTTCCTATCAAGATTTTTACCATTTTCCTAAAGCCGTAAGCAAATGAATAAATCTGTAAATTAACAGGCATTTTTGCATAGCCTAAATAAAAAAATTATCAGAATGTAGAACGCAATCTTAAATGATTCATGTTGGTTTTGTTGTATACAATAACAAATAAAGTATCTACACTTCATTTGTTAAGTGAAGTTTGGATAGCTTCTTTTCATATAATAAAGTACTTTAAATGTATTTTCACTACTGGACGTTGGGAATGTCGTTATTTTAACTAATTTTCTTTAGTAAGATGTTATCTATCGATTTCCTATCAAGATTTTTACCATTTTCCTAAAGCCGTAAGCAAATGAATAAATCTGTAAATTAACAGGCATTTTTGCATAGCCTAAATGAAAAATTTATCAGAATGTAGAATGCAATCTTAAATGATTCATGTTGGTTTTGTTGTATACAAAATCAAAAGGTGATGAATCAAATTACAAAACGACTGGGTATGCTTATATGCTTCGCTTCACTTGCGGAATATAACTTGTGCGTAATAATTTACTTAAACCGCAGCCTCATGCATGTAAAGCAGACATAAAATACTCAATAGTTAGCTTCTCAGATTCTTCGTCCATTGAAATTTTAGCTTACTGGTATATGTCTCAGTTATTTATATGGTCAAAAACTACACATATTTGTGTGGTAGTGAAAGTGGTTATATACAGTTAAGTATTTTACATTTTCGATGAAATTGATTTTTCAGTCACTGTCAGAGTTTTTGTTTCGTTTCCTATTTTATTTCATGTAACATATTAACCGGAATTTTTATTTAATAGCAAGCGAATGTTTTAAAACGTTACGTTGTAGCTATATTCGATATTTTAACATTAAAATAAAAATGTAAGAATCTCAAAATAATTTTTTTGATTAACTTATTAATTTTTAACCCAATTTTTGTTATAGATTCGGTAGTACAAAAACGACGAAGGAACAAAACTTTTATAATTTATTATACCCGTATTCATATTAGATAGGTGTTCAAAAAATAATGTTAAAATTACTTGCTTATTTAAACAAAAGATGGGAAATGGAGGGATAACGGTGGGACGTGTTGGTCTCCTATTCATGTCTTGAACATTTATTCCAATTTTTGACTGTCGTGACGTAATAATATAATAAAGAAACGCATTTTTAATTAGGGATTATACAGTTTTAATAACTATAAAATCCAACACCATATACTATACTGACTGATATTGTGTGAATTTACATTTTATATATTGTATGATTTTCTGAAGAAATACCCATGGACGTTTTTGAAATTGTTTTTTAATTTTCTTCAAAATTTTACCTTTTACTCATTCGGATACATAGATATTAAATTTTAATTAATTAATTAAGTACTTTTTTATTTATCAAAAAATCTTCATGCAGATTAGATAAAAGCGCTGGATATGTATAAAAAGTAAAAGTACAATAGTTTGCCATACTCAGAACTTAAATAATAATTAATAAAACAGAAAAACACATTAGTTCAAATTTAATATAAAACTAACTAATTGTCACACGTAAACCTCCAAGCAAATCTATAATCGAATTCCTAAGCCGGTCAATGGAAAACAGAAAAAATCCAGTACACGCTGCAGGATATTCAGGAATCATAGTTCATTTCCCTTATAGATATGGGAGCCAAATAAATTTGACTCCCATATCTCACGTAATACTCAGGAACATAAACATTACCAAACCCAAGACCGAAGTGTTGTCAACATAATTAAATCATAATTAAAATAAAAATCACGATCAAAACACATCCCGTCGAAGTGAAAAGGAATTATATTCAACCACGTTCATTCCAGAATTTGAAAAAAAAAACGATAGTACTTGCACATTTTTTTTATAAATTTTCCTAAACTTTTTTAAAGCTTTTTCTAACATAAGTAAATAAGTTGCTTCGTACGGATACAAGATGATTGTGTGAATTTCGAAGATGCTGCGGACTAAAGAATTAAGTGAGGCCACAAAACACATTTGTCATGGAAATTTTAGGAATGTAACACAATAAATCCTAGCACCCTTTATTCCTCCTGGCAGGAAAATATTAGGTGGTTATTCATAATTACACGGAGATCCTTCATAAATGATACCCTTTCAAACACCATTCTATTTAACTTGTAATCTTGCATGAAGGGTACATATTGATGGAAATGTATTATCATACCTCCTTTCTCTCCATTAAATTGTAGCTTGTTGCCCAGATACCTTTAAGATTGCACTTTAAGATTGCTCACGGTTAGATTGATTTTCTACACCCGGATATAGATTCAAATCATCGGCAAACAGAAAGCAACGAGCAGTGCTGACAACTGAGGTAAATCATTAACCATAATTAGAAACAAAAGAGGGCTTAAATTATTGCTTTGACTGACTCCAAATGTAGGAATATAAAATATTGATTCCAAGTGTTTCAATGAATATGATTTTCTCGGGATTTCGCGGGATTAGATATAAAATAGCGAAGATTAAGCGAATTATTAAGGGAGCATTGTCAATAATGAATATTTTTTTAATTCTATATATAATGTAAGGTATCGTTCCAAAGGCCTAGATTTAAGTAACTCGAATTACGAATAAATCCATTTAAAGTTTCACAATATCAGCTATTATGTCCTGAGAGATATTCCGAAAAGTAAGCAAAAAAAGTGTTTGCCTCTTCTTATTGCGGAAACTACTTAACTTAAAATTATGAAAGGAAGATGTTTTAGCAGTTTACGTAAAGCTTCGTAGGAAATTTTCTAGATGTAATGATTTTTTAAATATACACCATTTACTTATGTCCACGAAAGTTATAGTTGGCAATATATTTACATTTTTCTATGTCAACAGCCGATTTCTCAGAAATCATGCTTTTTAAATTTGGCACAGTAATACACCTTAATAACCCATATATCTGTGTTAACTAACTTTTAAAAA
Organism: Druceiella hillmani; assembly: GCA_039881145.1. Taxonomy (NCBI): domain Eukaryota; kingdom Metazoa; phylum Arthropoda; class Insecta; order Lepidoptera; family Hepialidae; genus Druceiella; species Druceiella hillmani. The sequence goes on along the minus strand of JAYKKI010000075.1, from coordinate 8,495,469 downwards.
TAGAGAGGAAGTAAATAATGAGAAAAGAAATTGATCGTATATGTTAGGTAATTTTTAAGATATCCTTTTGAGAAGACTTCTTATGAGAAATATAAAATAATTTTTTTAATAATTTTAAATTATATTTTTAAAAAAATGTCCTAAAAATACGCAAAAATAGCACTTTCCCCCATCCTTTTCACAGAGAATACGGAGATAAAAATCATTAAAAATTCAGTTGGCACAATCTAACTAGAAGTTCAAAGGAAAGCTATAGCAATTTCCTAATTTTTTTTAAAATATGCACCAATTTCTTACACGTATGATAAATTTGGTTTTTGTAAATAGTGTAATATAAATATTATGTGCCCTTATATGCTTATAATTGCCTAAACGTATACGGAACCTTTACAGTGCAAGTTATACTCATACTTGACAGGTTTTTATGAAGTTTTAATATGCATTAAAAAGCTACTGAAAATATAAAATTAGAAAAATACTCTATAATATCGCCACTGCAATGCTATCAACTCATAATTAACATCATCACTTAAATTCAAAATCCAAAAATATCAGTAAGTAACGCATGGCAGTCAATGCTAGCAACGCACCTTTCTTGGGATTTGCCTGTGTTTCCAGGGCCGATATAAGTTCTGAATCGCCAATTGAATTGAATCTGAATCGTAAATTGTTGTCATATTGTTTTTGTATCATTTAATATGTTTAATACTTTAAAACATGTGGAAATTATCATCGTATTCTTTTACTATTTAATCTGCATATCTAGCTTTCTAATCTCCCATTATTTGTATCACAGTATATTACTTTTACATTATTTGCAACATAGCATTTATCTTCTTCATAAATTTTATATGCAAAATTGTATTCATAATTAAGATCAGATAACATCTTATTTAGTTCAATCGCTAAGCAACAAATTTACATTAATATCCGGTGCACATTTATATCGTGAACAATTTATTTTGACATCGAAACATTTAATACGACGACAGATATATTGTTATCTTGTGAGCTACTTGAACTCAAATTGCGATAATATTCAGAGAACAAAGGAATATTTCAGATAAAGAATTCAGAATTTATACCGTTAATATTTTTACTTAATTTATTAAAACTTATAATGGTTGTAGAGAAATCTACTAAATGCATGTATGAAAAAAATTGTAACTCATAAAGTTGATTAACCCCAAATAAATTATCACATAAAAATTCCAAGTAATAAGGTAGTCAGTCACAAAATCACGAAGTGATTAACAAAATAAACACTCAAATATAATAGAGTCGAATAATATTAATACGAGGATTCGTTTTTATATTATTAGACAAGACAATAAATATTAAAGACGATAAACTCAATGAAATATCCAAAAAAACCGAGAAAAACTCATTAATTCAGAATAGACACAAAATTAATTAATTATCAAGCAACTCGATAATTATATTTCCATAACGGTCAATGGAGCAGAAATAGTACTAAGATTTGGAATCTCTCATAAGGTATTGTGACCCAAATAGGTGTATGAAAAATGATGAGTGCAGGATATTCGTGAACGCTCTAGGCAGATAAAATAAACAATGGATCCGTCTTCTCGCGTAACGGTTAGTACTATAAACTGTTATCACACCCAAGACCGAGGGGTTTAAAATAAAATTATTTAATAATTTTAAAAAATGCATGATCAAAAAAAGAATCCGGTCTAAGTGAAAATGATTTGCATCCGAGCATACTCATTGAAGATATTACTGGTGAAGATATTTATTTTTTTGTTAAAAAAAATACTGAACTTTTTTAATACTTTCTCCAATAAAATTATATAATTGTTTCATGCGAAGATCAGATGACTGCTTTGATTTTAAGGATACTACGGACTAAAGAATTAATCAATGCCACGATACAACTAATGTCGTGGAAATCGTGGGAATATTGCATGGCAAATCCTGTAGGATGTCAAAATTTTACATGCAATTTTACATCAATATTCTCTGTATACGACCATTAGGTCTTATAATAGGTTTTAGTGGTATGATCATGAAATGTAAAATGATTATCTATAATCACACCAAAATCATGGATGATATAATTTCGAGCGCCGTTCCATTTAACTCAAAATTCTACATTAAGTTTACACGTTGACGGAGATACGTCATCGTTGCACCATAATTGGTAGCATTAAATTATAGGTAGCTATTCAAACTCCACTAATATACTGAGTAGAAATCATATTGAAATAGCTCAAAATCAAATTACTTTTCTATCTTCAAAAGTAGTTTCAATTATCAGTAAATAGAAGGCAACGAGCTGTGGTGACCACTTAAGGCGATCATTAATCATCAGGAGAAAAAAAACAGTGTCTAAATTACGGTCTTGCCTAGTCAGTCCAGATTTATATACTATTTCCAGATCAATGTTGATATATTTATATATCGGGATTTCATGAAACCGTTCAGATTTAGTATGGCGTATATAAATACGTCATTAGGGCCCCCATTCCTCAAAGAGATATCGGTAAGGATCAACCAATCGCTTAAGCTACTCGCACGCTCAATAAATGGTAGTGTAATTTGAGCACCACGGAGAAAGGCGGCTAAGTACTAGCCATATTATTTGGGGCTGAAACGTGCCGCCTTCACATGCGTGGACACCGTTTTAAAATCATCATTTAAGTGTCTCTTTACTTGTGAATTTCTTGGATGTAGATTAGTGACGTCTCAAGCTGGAAGAGTACCACTATGAAATTTAGTAAAAGAAAGATAAAATAAACTGCATTCACATTTGTAGATTATCTCAAAGAAATAAGACCATTAGAAAAACTAGATGCACTTCCTTGCAGATAACCATTACTTCCACTAAACCCTTTGAATATGTTGAACTAGACATGTTGGCCTATTACAGGCAACAGGAAACACCCAAATTAAATATATATTAACCTTACAGGACAATCTTGCCAATTCTCTCCCGCCTATAATTTTTAATTTGGTATTAGAAGAAACGTGCGTGTGTCTGGTTCATTTCATTTCACAATTTGGACTCAAAACAAATTCTTACGGATCAAGGCACGAAGTTCACGGCCGATCTTTTCTAACTTGTAGTTTCTTCAAAACAAAGCAATTCTGACCATAACCCTATCACACACATATATATATATATATATATATATATATTTATATATATATATATATGTATATATACATATATATATATATATATATATATATATATATATATATATTACAATACATATACTTGCTCACGCGTAGATAAGAAAACAAAATATAATAATTTCGGATTAGTGATTTTAGGTTTGAAAAAATCTACTTATGATCATAAATCTAATTTGACACATTAAAAATAGGCGAAATTCAAGCCATGTCAAGATATTATTAAGTCGTGTTGAAGTCGTAGCAAACATTAAAAATTGACTATCATTATTATAGAAAATAATTTTTCACCCATTCTAACTCATGGGATTCCGCCGATAAATAATATTGATCTTCAATAAACTATTCTCAATTACAATTAGATTCATCTAAATACCAAAATTAATAACATAATTTTTACACATAATAAAAAATATCATTTGTAGATATAAAATGATTCCATTATTAATAAATTTTCCAATTTATTAAATTACGCTGATGAAGTTTACGTTATCTTTCTTGAATAAGCTATTTTTAATTTTGCCTCTAGATTTGAGACGAGATAAATTTGAAAATGTCTTAAATATCGTGTGAATGGTAATTTTCTATTGATTTCATAATTTGTTCTATTAATTTTCACCACTTCGTTCAGAAGAGAATTGCTGCGCTGTGAAATTAATTTATTATCACGGGAATCTCGAGAGTCTCACTTGTACGTCATAGTGAATCTATTATTATATTAGAATGGATTCATCGACTAATTTATCGCATTAATATCGCTATGAAACAAAGTGCAGAACAGAATTATATGTCATATCTTTTCTGTAACCAAAAAAGTATTATATCTAAATATTGTGTTAATAGCAAACAATAATATATTCATATGAAATAGACATTTAACCAACTTGAAAATGAATAAATTCACACTTTTGGTCCCGTAAGACAATTCCAAAAAGTTTCCTTGTCATTGTAGTTTTTGCCAAAATTACGTATAATCCTCAAACCACGACGGCTGAATAAGAAATAGTGAATCATTCGCTCGGTTGCATAGTTCTGCTAAAGGCACCAGTTCATAGAGGATTATGTTTTCACAATTTTAACATTACTTACATTTTAAAACTATACCATTTAAAAAAAGTTAAGATGCTAAAAATGTCTCATTATTTTTATTTACACTTATAATACAAAAGCCAGCAAAAACAAAAGTTTACATTTTGAACTAACATTCATTGTCTATGCACACATTTTTATCGGATCTTGCCATTTCGAGAAAGATATTTTCAAAATATGGCTTGTACTTACGTAGTTATATCATAAGGCGTTAGGAAAAAAGTATGCCAATGTATGGTTTACAAAACAGTATGCCAAAATAATTATATAAAAAGTACACAACAAAATTTAAATTTATATTTTTAATATGTTTTTAATAAAAATAAAAATATATTAGTTAAAGCATTATCTAATAGAAAATGTTACTGATATTTTTAGTTCACCAGAAAAATGAGTTGAAATATATTTTCATAACCACACTTCTTTTTTATTTATACCAAACTATGTGAAGTTTTCTTATATTACGCCCTTATATCTACAAACACTATTTTGAAAATACCTCTTGAGAACCTTTTTATAATGTTTGATACGCCAGATCTGTGCACCCATTTTAAAGAAAGTCAGATCAGTAGAACGAAATGAAAGTAAGACAAGATTTATTAGACTCGCAAGAACAAGATATTTTAGAGTTATAATCGACATACCATTCGCTTTAGATCTGAAAAGTTTGTCAAAATTAGTTATTCCTTAAAATAATTTGTCATCCAATTATAAGTAGTATCGAATGCTTAGTGGAAAACATTTCGCTTGAGCTCTTATTACAGTTTTTTCCTTTTTTTAATGAAAGAAGTTTTCCAATTTCATTATATGGAGATTGTAGATATACAGTTTCGACAAATGAATTTTTTAAATTATATTCTGTATCTGTATCGAGTTTTTAAAACATATTTAATAATGAATATAGAAATGAAAAATATATATTTGCCTAAATTTGCAAATTTTTGCCTCAACGATTGAAATTTTCTCTTATATAAATAAGCAAGTGAAAAAGGGAACTGTTTTTACGAAATATACTTTTCACTGAAAAGCAATGATGTGAAATATCAATTTCCTGAGCTTTTATAAATGAAAATTCTCGAAGCGCTGCCTAGTTTTATTACGCTATGCCAGTATTTTATGCGGCAGTAAATATTAAGTGATAAAATAAATTTCACGAAAGCTCCATATAAGCTTTATTGGGATAATTTAAGGAGTTACGTACAAAAATTTCATTTCGATTCTGTAAAACAATCTCTACATTATTAAGTTCTTCGATATATACGGAGTAACATAAACGATATATTTTAATATGTTCTTATATATATATATATATATATATATATATATATATATATATATATATATATACATATATGGTTAAGCCAAATATCAAATTTCCGTGTTAAATGGTATTTGAGAATAACAGTTATGGCAGATAAATGGACCTCCGTCCATTAGGTGAATAAATTTAAAAGATTTCCGGTCACTCACCTTCTCAGGTCCAACGTTCTAAAAAGTAAAATGGGTTTGTCACTAGTCACCTCGTAAATATTTTTATATTATATTAAATTAAAAAAATAACTGGAGTCAGTCAAAAAAATTAAAATGTGGATTTTATAAAAATTATTTAGAACGGTTCCTTAGTTCTCTATATGAATTTTGAATTACTATTTAAAAAAAAAATCATATTGCTCAGTTTTATTTTAAATTGCAATGAATAAAATAAAAAGAAAACTAAACTAATTCAATGATTGGAAAAACCCGAAAAGTTTTATATCTATAAGGTAAGTATCTAGAAGAATTATATTTTTGTGACATTTCATATGAAACTAGTGCCACTTGGTGTATCTTCAAAGATGGTATCTTTTATAAAAAAATCGAAAGTAGTATGATAAGAAAGAGGTTTACCTTTAATTATTCTGACCAAGAAATCTTGTCTTGCCTTAATGGATAATACGACCCACACTTTCAATCCCTTTTTTCCTGAATGCACTTTCAGAATTCTTTCACAAAGTTGTGACAAGAGTCTGCTAGTGAAGGAGAATAAATCGACGCTTATGACGGTACTCCTCGGGGATTCTTGTTCAATTACCTCGTCAGACTTCAGCTCGCATCACAATCCAATCTTTGAGGCGATGTGGGTCACGCTGATATTAGACGACGCTATTTCTGTTATGTTCCGTATATAATTCTGCCGTTTCTACTTTAATAAAGCAATTGTATTATAAGCAAGAGGTCGTGTTAATTTAAATATATATTGATTTTTATACAGTGATATTGTTGTGTCTAAACCATGTATAGAAAAATGAGTAAACAAATTTGCTATGACTTTGGCACACAGAAAGATTTTACGGAGAGTAAAATTCATGCTACGGAATTTGCGACTTTATATTCCTCCAGATAAATCTCGGCTAGAGCTTATATGTAATAAGTTACGAAAAACTTGACATTTTATAGATAAAGAAAAACGTGAATTTGTCTTTTCACATTTTTATTTACTCGTAAAATATAAAGTTTTTCATAACTTATTACATATAAGCTGAATCTACGGCTTCACTCGCGTTGATTTGGAAATTCAAAAACGAAAGTTTGCGTATTCAGATGGTGACGTCGTTATTCAGGGACAAATAAAAAATAAAAATTAAGTCACATTAGATGACTGGAAACCAACACGTTTGAAGTGGAAAATTTGTATTGTGTTTGTTTTATTTAAAACAAATTCAAAAATGAGTAAGGAACATGTATGTAGTTCCTTACTCATTTTAGTCAATTAATATCAAAAATATGTGACGTAAATATCGTTAATATGGTCTTATAACTATAAAAGTGTTTTATGTTAAATATATATTGATATTGTTTTAATTTGTTGTTTACACTATAAATTTTCATTTACAATAAGTACACATTGAGTTGATCAACATTTTTTGTGACTTTCTATACTGGAAATGAATGAAAATTTTTCCATTGATGTTAACTTTATTTAAAAATTAGCGGTATACAAGAAGTCAATAAAGCAATGAATTCACGTATCTCTGTGCAATCGATTTAGTTATAAAATTTATATTAACGCTTACGTGATTCTGCATGCTTACGTGAAATTTAGCTGCATTAACGAAACTCGCGAATAATATTAAAATTGAAAAGAATTTGAACTAATGGTTAAGTAACTTATTTCATGTTACTTCTTTTACTGAAGAAGTAAATTTTGTTGAAGTACTCGTTTGTTTCGAAATAAAAAATATCTAATTAACATGCCATGCACATAGAAAAGAAATATATATGAAAACAAAGTCATTAACGAAATTGATTTTTTTTAATCCGGCAACGAAAGTATTATGCCCTGTATATGGAAGTCATACATGCATTAATATAAAAAAAGAAATAAGTGAAAAACTTCCTCTTTATAAAAGTTGACTAAAAATCCTGCTAAAAATTAATTGGCACTCTACTGGGTTTATTACGTGTCATAGTGTTCTATTGGAATAGATTATTTGAAGTCATTAGATAAACTTAATTTTGAAATCGATGATGGTAAAAATTTGTATCTGCATAATAAAAACTATGAAAGCTATTTCCCCGGGATAATTCTAAAATCCGCGTGGAGCTCCGAAAAAATATACCTACATAAAGAATTGCCATCATAACTCTATCAATGTGAGCTCAACGAGCTACTGAAGCCTAATGGACTGTTAGTTTCAATTAAAAAAATATAAAAGGGCTTATTGTGAATGCTTAATAAAGGCTTTTTAAAGACGCAGTGTTTTCATCAAAGCTTTCCGTGTAAACATTTGGGTTGTCTTTTTGTTTGTCTAACATTTTTTTGTTTGTCCCCTCCAGCATGTGGCTCACAGCTCAAGTAAAACAGGAAGATTTAATTTTGTTTGTGTTTCGGAGATTTTAAATTTAGGGCGTAGTTTAAATTGGTTTCTATAATTTTTCAATTTATTGGGGGTGATCGTTTTTCTTTAATATTTTTATATATGAGACAAGTAAAATATTCGAGTTTAAAAATATTATATTGGTAAATTTTTAATCAAAACCGACCTAATCCATCTAATGTGTGCGCGTGTGTGGTAAGTAACCACAAAGATTTTTGTGATTTTGTAATTAATTCTGTTAATAATTTTTTAACATTTTGTGCTTTAAATTTTGCAACGTTTTAGAAATTTTTCAATTTAATCGAAGAAATATTTTTTACTACTATATTAGCGGATTTCTGTTTATGTAATTTTCAAATGTTACTTGTAATCGATCTTGCGATATCCCGGAAATATCCTAACATATATTTTGTATGTCGTTTTTAAGATTGTAATGATTAGAAACATTAATAAATAAGATGTGAAATAAAGCGGATTAGTGAAAAAATAATGAATTTCTTTTGCATTTACCTTCGGAAATACTTTTCCGATTATAACTGAATACAACGGACACCATCTTTTTACTATTATGGATAAACTACATTTTGTCCGGTTATAAAATATAAGTGTAATCTTTTTCGTTTTAAAAATCAAGGACGGTACGAATTTTCGAACATTAAACTTATTTATTTACATATTTATAAATAAAGTTAATACATATGACGGATTTATTGCTACGAGAGCAGTCACTTACAGCCAACTAGTCCAGCCCCGCTCGATGAGCGGCCGGGGAATCAAACTCGGTCCTCCAGTACACTGGGCCTTTGATGGACCGAGTTCGAGATTCGAGATTTATCCAATACACCACGACGATGACAACTTATTACTTTGTTCATTCTGCTGAGCACTATAACATCTTGTAACCAAGTTGTTAGATAATAGGATGCTCTCTTCTGGTTTTATAAGCCTAAAAAAGCACACATACACACAGAATCTGACATGTTTCGGAGTTATTTATTCACAATTTTTTTTTTTTAAATCACCTTTATTTCCTTACTTTCATTGAAACCCATCTGGATGCTAACGCAATCATTTGATAAAAGTTCAAATTAATCTCAAATTATGATAAAAGTTATTAAAATTATGCTCGTCTGCATATTGTATTCCAATGGATTTGGATGCAAAAGATAAAAGTGTGGCTCTCGTATCAATATGAATGAAAACTTAAAGGATAATGCCAGATTATGCTGCGTCACTTGTCTCAGGGAATAACAAATATTTAACTTGTTGAATGTATTTCAACAATTAATTTTATTAAATGTTAATTTTAATTTTTTACGGCTTGCAGTTTATAAAATTAAAACAAAATGACTTTTAATTTTTACTCGAGAGTTAAATAACAGGATGAAATCATAAAGGTAATAAACCACTGATTTTATTTTTATACACTTTAAATAAATGCATACACATAATTTTTTGATACTCTTCCAATTGGTGCTGCATACTTTATACTAAATACATTTTTTAAATTTAAAATACTTTTTTAGATGTATCCATTACTAACTCGGAGTACCTTATTCCAAAACATTAACATAGCGTAACATTAATAAGTTAACAAACGAGGATATAATGCAAAAAAAAAGTAGTATCAGACGGTGCCAAAGACACTGAAAACGTAAGTCGAAAAATCTGTAGGGGATATTCACCTTGACAACACTACCGCAAATTTCTGTGGAAAACAAAAGCAAGTTCTATGCATAAAATAAAGGATTTGACAAAAGTTTAAATGTTCACAATTTTTTCTAAGCGGAACAAAGAATCATATATCCGCTAGTATTGCCCTTTAATCTTTGTACTGTTATCTATTTTTCATTTATGTATTAAAATGGTAGGTTGGAATCGTTAAACATAAAACAAGAGAGGCAGTCCAAATTACTTAGCGACTGTTTCATATAATTTTCATGTAAAAAAATCGACGTATTTGGTAGAGAAAATTTCAATATTTTATATATATTTTGAGACATTTTTCATTTCATTTACACTAAATAAGTGTAACATTATTTCTTGACGTAAAATAAAGATAGTAATTTAATTTTTAAAAGCACATTCCCAGCGAGATCCGAATAAAGTGGTCATCTGTAAGAACATTGGATTTGAAAAAGAAACACTTAATCCTTTTTACGGATCCTACACCGGTGGTAGGGAGGAGATAAAAATAACTTCAATGAATATGTTTTGAAATTTACAATTGAAACAATTACAAGAAGATAATCTGATGCGTGTCTTTTCATTTTGAGAATAGAAGCTTATTGTTTAACGGATTTCTCTATTATGATGCACCTTACAAAATTTTTGGGTAGCTTGCTGGCATATTTATTCAAAATCTGTTAAATAGAAAATAGTAGCATTCTGTGTTTTCATATGACTTTTAACACTAACTCGAATCTTGTTAAAATTAGTCAAAAATATTTAAATTCCACTAAAATCAACAGAGAGATGAAATCAAATTATGTTCGAATTGAGCCCAATGTAAACTAAAATAAGTTTAAGTCGAAATTAAATGTGAAATAGCTAAAAAATTCAAATATTTAACATTCCGCAATAAAACCAAACTCATATTGATCATACAAACTGAACAACATACACTTTCCTATTTAATTTCTCATTCGAATCTATGTTAATTAACTGGGCTTCCATACTGTTATTTATGTTCAATAAACTTTTAATAAATAAAAGTAAGGTTATGCACATTAGTAAACTAAGTGTTGATATCTGTAAGTAATTTACGATCCAATTTTTTCATTATTGTATTTGCTTGTCCTAAGAAAACTTCTAAGAATTTTCGTTCGCACGGTTACCTTCTTTAAAATGCAACGGCAAGTGAATTTAATTGTGTGATTTATTTAATAAAGGATTTCACTTATAAATGAATGAAGTCAGTTATTTTGAGTGTGAGCATAACCAGTGTTTCGCAAAAGTTTATAATTACGTCAAACATTATAAACGAGATTTTTTCAGTGTTTTACTTGTACTATTATTTTAAAAACATATCTTACCATATTATTTTGATTGGATTACGGTAAAAATTGAAATAGATGATTTATGCGTTATAAAAAAAATTTGGGTTTTTATTATCAATTAAATGTTTTACGTCATATATATATATATATATATATATATATATATATATATATATATATATATATATATATATATATATATATATACTATTATAGACTGTGTAGTCGTAATACCTATCCTAATTGCAAACGTGTTATTTATCGTTAATAGTTGAAGTTCGGATTTACGGTGTTACTTAATGAATACTTATAAAATTTAAATGAAATAACGAAATACTTAAGCGGAAAAAATATATTTAGTAATCAGTAAATTAAAACTTAGATACGTTTCGTTGTTATGTGAAAGAGAAATAATATTCTTATAGAGAAGAAAAAAGTGGTTTTAAGTTATTTTTTCAAGGTCCCGCAGCCAAATGGCGAGTAATACGAACAAGCGACTATATAATTTCCTCATGTTCGCATGACAATTTATGTCACAGCACCAACTCGTTCTATTCAAGTCAGATAAGAATTAGATTGTATAGGAACGTATGGATTGATTACACAAACAATCAAATTGAGAACCTTACACAAAATCATTGAATAAAAAAAAATGTGGACCTCATTCAGTGAGATGGCATAGAACATATTAAGCAAAGGTATACATTTTTATACCTTCCGTACTAAGCAAGACACGGGTCTTCAAAATGTAAAATAGTGAGAATCTGAAAAAAAATTACGACAGTGACATTTAGTAAGCACTGTAATGAAAATTATAATGCCCAACTTCCATCAAACATTTTAAAAATATATTGAGAATTGTATTTCTTATTACTGGTATTACTGGTATTGGGTTCGTAGATACTACATGGTGGACTATTAGTTCATAGAAAATAAGCGAAGTTTACATTTAGAATTTAGATACGACGTGCCTTGAACTGTTATTAATCTCACAATATGCTTATACATTATGTACAAGAACACTGATCAAATGTTTCCCGATGTTTGACGAAGGATACCGCTGTATATAATTATATTGTTATTGTGATGTCTTTTGGATATTGCTGTTATAATCTTCCAATTGGAAATGGACATTGAATATCAAGGACGTTTTTTGGATACTAATGGGCTATTTGCTTTATATAAACATCCTAGGGTCCCAAGAGAACTGCAATAGAATTTAAATAGTAAGCAACGTGAAAATACTACATCTACTCTGATATTGGCGGATTTCAACGCAAATTTGGTTCGTAGTGATGACGTGACGGTACGTAATAATGTGACACATATCCCTTTGGTTCGACTTTTTGTGTTACAATTCACGGACGGACGATCGGAAGGGTATGAGATCGGTGTATCAAGTTCTATTTAATTTCCATTACTCTTAATGGGTACGACTTTAAATGATTTTTCTTACGATATTTATATGTATTTTGTTCACACTATCTCAACATTTTAACTTTGTAAATATAGTCTAATAAAACAAAAAAAAATGAATTCGATTTAAAAATTGAAAAAAATGCCAAAGTTTGACCATCAACCAAAAAACATCCAGACGAATTACAATAATATTATATATTTCTGACATCTCATATTGAACCAGAACAACATAGTGATGTATTTAAGAATGACCTTAATAAAAAAGGTGAATGTATGTTAAGAAAGAGGTTAAAGTTTTCTACCACCATTATTTACCCTGACCAAGAGTTTCAACCTCTCTTTCTTCAAATGCATTTTCATCTCCTCTCACAAAGTCAATCTTCAGGTCGTATCACCATGCGATCTTTGAGGTGTTGTGGCTCATATTAAATGACGTTTTTGTAAGTGTTACAAATTGTAATTTATTGAAACAAGTATATTATGAACAAGTTGTATAAATAGAAATATATTATATTGCTTTCTTTAACAATGATATATTTTGTTAAGAAACAATTTACCGAAAGGTGATTAAAAAAAATTGCGAATGTATATTTTTCGAAATAATAAAAGTAAACGTTGTTTTAGTATTTTTTAATGGATGTCAACATCAGAATAATATTTTAAGATTTGTAGTATTTTTTATTCTTCTAAAAGTTTTAGAGGTGAAGATCATGAAAACTTCAAATACTTTTGTTAAAAATTGAAATAAACCAATAAATTTTATGCATCATTCAATAATGCAACTTGCAGGTTGTTGGTTACCGTGGTATGAGGTGTTGGTAATAATATCAATGTTTGATTATTAATATTTGACAAGTCATTTAGATTATATCAAATTAATATCGACCTAAATGACCAGAGATAACGCTTGGTGTTTTCTATCAAGTTTAGTTAATATTTTTTCAAGAAATCGGCCATTGGAATAAATGTTCTTTTTTTTTTTCTTTCATTTTTCTTCAAAATGTCAAATATTTCTCATACAATGTCAAATATTTCATAATATGTTGAATATTTATTTTATGTTACGGTATATTTTGAAATATGAAACTAGTGGAAGATGATTAAATAACTAATGCAAAAATAGCAATTGAAAATAATTAGATAAACCGACATGTTTAAAACGAAAATTCTTTGTTGTAAATGTTTTACTTGTAACTAAATCAGTTACACATGTATTCTGAATAAATTTCACGTATTCTAATTAAATAAATTATTGATGTTAAATTTAATTATTGTCAAATTTTAATTCTTATCATCAATCTTGTTTCAATTTACTGTTTGAATTTCATTATTAATTTAAATTTGGAAGAAATACACTTTGAGGTGATTAAAATTTTATGTGACTTTCAATACTGAAAATGAATACAATATTACTCAACTGATATTACGTTTATTAGGTCTTCTTTACACTAAACTTGACAGAGAATAGGGATATTTCAAAATTGGCGACATACAAAAAATAAATGAAGCAACGAATCAACGTGTAAATATGCAATTGAGTTAGTTATAAATTTTACACCTAACACTTATATGATTCTACATGCTTACATGAAACTTAGTTGCGTGAATAAAACTTGCAAAAAAAAAATTAAAAATTAAACGGACTTGGAATTAAGGGTTAAGTAATTTATCCACTTTAGTTCTTTTATTGAAGGAATCAATTATATCGTTTATTTTAAACGAAAAAAAATATAATTAATATTCCTCGCACATCGAAAAATTATATATATAAAAATAAATGAACGTGCAAAATTTTACCCTTTTTAATTCTTTAGCCCAAACCGAAATTATATTTTCCCTTCATATGAAATCAAAATGAAAATCAATATAAAATTAAATAAGTCTCTCTCTCTCTTTATTAAAGGCAGCGTAAATCCTATATTGACTGAATTGGTATTTTATCAGAGCATATTTAGCATATGTCGCAGTATTACATAAGTGTAGGTGATATCATTAGATAAACTTATTTTTGACATCCATTTAGGTAAAAAACCTACATCTGCACAAAAAATTCAATACTTTGTTTTTAAAAGCTATTTTCCCTGGAAAATTGTTAAACTAACGTAAAGCCCTGAAAAAATATACCCGTAAAATTTCGATCATAATTCTTTATCAGTCTGAACTGTAAAACGAGTCCTTCCCGGCTAATGGTCTATTAGTTTTAATTGAAAAAGGATTACTGTGAACGTTTTTATAAAGTTCTTTACAGACGCAATGTTTTTGTCAAAGCTACGTGTATATATTTTTATGTACCTTGATTACCTATCAAATTTTTTTATTAACCACGTCGGGCGTTTGGCTTACAGTTCAAGTAAGACAGGCAGGTTTCATTCAGTTGTTTGTTTTGAAGACTTCAAGTTTAGGATATAAGCTGAATTCTTTTTTATAATTCTGAAATTTAGTCAGGGTGTTTATTTTTCTTTACTGTTTTATATACAAGACAAGTAAAATGTTTGAGCTGAAAAATATTATATTTGGCAATTTCAAGTAAGACAGATCGCTGACTCCCTATTGAGTATTCCTTACTGATCTGATTTGCCACCTGCCACTGGTTTTTGTGGTTCTATAATTAAGGCTTTTTACACTTTTTTCAATATTTCGTTCCATTAATGTCCCAATGTTTCAGTAACCTTTATTTCATGAAAAGAATATTTTTAACACTTCTAGCGAATTAATTTTTACATATTTTTTGAGTGTAAATTGTAATCAATATTACAATGTGCCGAAACTGCTTTACCAAATATTTTTATGTCTTTCTAATAGCTAGGAATATTATAAGATAGGACGTAAAATAATGCTCATTGGTAGTAACCAAGGAGCATTATTTTCATCTTATAGAATTCTTCCATTATTTTTTAAATGTAATTTGATAAAATCGAGGTACTATTCAAATATTATTTCATGAAAAATGAAAGAATATTAGAATATAACCGCAACTTTCTGTGAATTTTGTGCCTGTCCTAGATTTCAACCAATAACAGTACTTGAGTCAAGTAGTGTAAATGTTTTTTTTTGGTTTCTAATATACAAAATTTGCTGCTTCCAATATTTTTAGAGTTAATTTAAAAGAACATTCTTTAAACAACACACATTCTACAGTTTTGTTACGTAAATGTAAAATAATTGAATTGTATTATTAAAAAAGTATGGAAGAAAAATTAAAGTTTCATGTACAAAGTGTTTCACTTATGAATAATCTGACAGTTTTTTTTAATATTAAATTACTATAAGTTTAATTTTATTTAACAAAAAATCTAAGGAACAACTGAGTAATGATTTAACCAAATTATGATAAAAGGATTGCAAATAAATCGTTATATTATATTTGTTTAAAGTCAAGGCAATACAACATGTAGAATTATATAGAAGAAATAAACACATTTTAGCAGGTAAATTCATAGATAAAACTTACTAAGATAAAACTGTTTCAAAAGTGAAAAGCAAGGGCATTATTATAAATATATTAAGGAATAATATAGTATAAAAGATGCAAAAAGCCTACCTTATTTTACATAATTTATCAGTTAAAAGCATTATCTGTTATTCTTATCAAGTAACCGGGCGAAAGTTATATTATTATCTAAAAATAATTTGGTTTTCGCATCATTCATACGTCAATTTTAAATAGATACTTTTGTAATTATACCAAGATCATATAAAAAGTATTTTACGTGAGTAGTACTCAGGAGCGCGAGATAAGAAAAATAAACGTAGAAAAAAGGGAGCAAACGAAAATGATAAAATTGAGATATTCCTTTCCAAAAAAAATGTTCGCCGTCATTCCTTCCATTGGCATGAACAAAATTTAAAGCATCTCTTGTAAAACGTACCATGACACGAAACACGGACGGGCTCAGGTGGAGACGCACCCCCTATGATAGGCGTATAAGATTCGGCGGACGTTCAATCGTTCAATAAAATGACAATTTATGTTCGAAGTAAGTCCTTACCTTTCACGGAAAATTATTGGGGCCGAGAAAGTATTAATATGTGAACATGGTATTATTAAGTCATATAAAATTGTTAGTTCCGTTATATTTACACATCAAAAAAATTAAATTCTTCCAGAAACTTTTGAGGATCATATTTTTCTCACCAGTGCTAGTTTGGCTTACTGATATAGAGAAAAATTAAAGGAATTGAATTGTTTGCATTTGACAAAAAATATTATATATAATGATAATTATGATCCTGTCGATACAAAATAAGCCAATATATAAATAACAAAAGAAAATATCAATGGAAAACTTTTATAGGCGTTGCTTATAAGCAACGTTTACGTTCACACCGTTCAAACGTATATATGTATTTCGCTTATAATGAAATAAACAATACAAATAATTATATATCATAAGAAAGAAACCAAAAAAATGAATCAAAATGAGATATATCCTCCATAACGCACCGTTATTTTTACCGCTATGATTTTAGTTCCGCGCGAGATGAAAATGGTTAAGTTTTTTATTCACCAAAAACTTCCTGATAATATGAATAATTAATACGATAAGTGTCTTTTTTATTCATTTTTACGTTTCATAATTTTTTATAGTTTTTTACGATAATAAAAATAATTGCATTTTATGAAAACTTATATACTATATAACCTTTTTTTATTATCATATTATACACTCATAACAAAGTACGAAAGAATCAAATGCTTCAACTCTCTTATAGCTGCATTTCTTGTCTATCTAAATAAAACAAATTACATTATATTGAGCCATAACTTATTTTGTCGCTAGGGCGGGCTTGCCGATGTTACGTACAAGTGACCGGCGCACATAAGGGGATAGACGGACGTTTTTTAAGTATGTTTAAAAATATTTTTAAATTTTTCGTCACATTTTTCACCATACAGAATTAATTATTTTTCATTTCCAAGAAATGGCGTTTTATTTATTAACATCACAATGATTTTGGTTTAGTTATTGAGTTTAATTAGAGACTTTACACGAATCGTCTTATTATGCCCCCTTAGACTTTTTAATTATGAACACGTATACTAAAAATTTAATATCCGTCTATATACATATATATATATATATATATATATATATATATATATATATATATATATATATATATATATA
This sequence comes from Druceiella hillmani, assembly GCA_039881145.1. Classification (NCBI taxonomy): domain Eukaryota; kingdom Metazoa; phylum Arthropoda; class Insecta; order Lepidoptera; family Hepialidae; genus Druceiella; species Druceiella hillmani. The sequence continues at coordinate 8,477,817 of JAYKKI010000075.1, read as the reverse complement.
TATATATATATATATGAAGGAAGCGAGTTACACATAGATATATATTTGAATAACTATTCATATTAATATCTGTCCATGAAATCCTATTTGCCCAACTGTTTAATCGTGATTTGTAAATTTTTGAGTCATAATTTTTTTTTAATTATTTTAAATGTATTTTGTAGCAATGTAAATTTATTTGCATTCCTATTTTGGTAACAAAAGTCTTTTTCATTGCTTCGTTTAATATAAGATTACTCCCTTAAAAATATTCAATTTTATTTGCCTGTCTCTAGGTGCAAAAATATGCCTGAAAATAAATATTTTGAGATTCTTAAATTTGCTTTTCAACGTTATTTGTTGGATAATTTAATTCTTTCTGGAATAGATGTAGAACCACCGAATATTTTTATTTTTTTGGAGAAATTTGAAGTCGTTTCTATGCACTCCCTATGGATTTTCATATCTGAAATCGTTGCATTTCACTTTATAACCTAAATATATTGATAGCTCTTCATGTCATTTGTTATACAATTAATACGATGCAAGAAGTTGCAAGAAATTACCAAATGAATTAAACATTCAAATACAATCAAATAGGAATATTTGTTTGTGTCTATGCATATTTATTTTGAACCTATTTACATCTAAACTACTTGTCACTGAAGTATAAAACATAACAATGACAGAATGCCACGTCCAAAGGGTTTAGGAAGCTGTTGTTCCTTATATAATGCGCTAGTTGTTAATATTTTCTATATTACTTTCTAATTATTTTCCACTTTTGGCTTATAATTTCTCATTTAGATTTTAGGAAAATCGACCGGCATATTTAAATATAAAATTAGGGATTCAGTTTGAAGTATTTAACCAATGTTTCAATTAACTTTTACATGTAAAAATTTCGATGTATTTTAGGGTACATTTGAATATTTTATATACACAGGTACATTTTTAATTTCAGCCTTGTTTAGTGTAACATAATTTTGTTATGTACAATAAAGATAATAATGTCTAAAAACACATCCCGGATGAGGGTCGAATAAATTGGCCATGTGTGTGAATATTGTGTTTGAAATATACCACTTAAACCTTTTTTATGGATGTTACACCAGTGGCAATGCGAAGACAAATATCATTTGAATGAAAACGTTTTTCAAGTTAATTTTTTAAGACTTACGAGAAGATAGTCTGATCGGTAACCTTTCAATTTAAGAATAAAAGCATATTATCTAATGGATCTATCTAACATCACGTACTTTACATATTTGTTGTGTAATTTACTTACACATTTATTCAATATACCTTAAATGGAAGACAATGTGTTGCTGTGATTTTATTTGACCTTTAGGGCTAATTCAAATTTAATTAAAATTAGTCCAAATTAGTTTAAATCCTACACAAATGAAACAAAAGAGTTAGGTAAAACTAAATTAAATTATATCCGAATCGAGCTCAATCTAAACTAAAATAAACTCATGTCGGAATTAGACATGAAGTAGCTAAAAAATCCAAATATTTAACATTACATAATCAAACAAAACTTAACTTGAAAATATAAACGGAATAACATACGCTTTTCTATTTAGTTACTCCTCCAAGTCCATATTAATCAACTCGGTTATTGATTTCTACTATCCATCCAGAAATTTGTAGCATTTTTCTCTAACAAATATCATTGAAAATATTGACGCATATGCAGTCAGCTATTATCAAATTCTAAACCTTTTAACTGTACAAGAAAATAGAGTGAATGTGCTTTTTGTTTTTGATGACATATTTCGTTCCTTACAACTTTTTTGGAAGATAAGACACGGAATCTTGATCTTATCTATACAGCAGTGCAGTTAAATTTTTTTTAACTTCTATTGCTAATGTTGGAGACGGAGTATATTAAGTTCCAATATGCTTTAACTTTCAGGAAATCCTCCGCCTTCAATTTTGTTATTGATTTATTTTCTGCAAGTTTCTGTCTCATTAGATCAGAGATATATCTCGCTTTTTCGATAAAAATCTACTCGAATGAATCCTCGTACGGTAATACAATAATTTTCCGTACATTGCAATTTAAACCTCATTAAATACCATAATTGTAAGGGTTTCTATCAATCACAAATTCATTTATAATCTTTTCTCGCAAGATTAATCAAAGATTTCGTTAACTTTTTTTGTCAAAAAGTAGGTACACTGCGTAGTGTGTCTGATGCAATGGTTATATTTGACTTAATTACTAAGAAATAATTGGCTCACGAATATAATATATTATATGGAATATGTTCCACTATATTGAAATTAATAGCAGCGTAATCAGTTTTTATGTGCGGCACTACATTTTAGCATTTATATGCATTTTAGCATTTATATTGTAAATGTTAACGTAATTATATATAACCTATATCTGAGTATGGTATATGCATTATCCACAGGCAAAATTTTGTTGACTTTCATTAATTTATTTAAGCATGAAATACAAAGGTAACAAGCCCTTTCATTCAAAATTGTAGAATCGGATATGACCTCTGTTGGACAAATTTACGTTGTTATATACTTTCTAAAATATGAAAAATGCACTATCTATACGTAAATTTTTTTTGAATTTTGCGTGAAAGCCAAAGTTAGAAACAAAGTAACAAACAACGTTCACTTTTCATTATATTGGCAGAAATGAAGCCTTTTTATTTAAAATTTTAGAATCGAAGAATACATCTCTTTGGAAAATTTACGTTGCTATACACTTTCTTTTATAAACTTTCTTGTCAGTTGACCTTCGTACTTTTTGTTTACATTTATCTATATTTTAAAAAGAATTTACATTTTTTGTACTGTTGAAGAGGTTATTTTAATAATACAAACGGAAAATTTCAGCTCACAGTTTTTTTAGGAACAGTTTTCAAAGAAGCAGAAGAATTGGTAGCAAGAACGTAACAAGTATCACTTGGCAGAATGCCAATTTGAGTGGCTATGAGGAAATCGTATAACGATGAGCTTAATAATTATGAAAATTTACCTATACGTGTTTAAAGGAAAGTTGGTATACAGAAATCGTATGGAAATGATCATCGGTACTCGTAGGAGGAGTGGGTAGTCAGCGAGCATTATACAATTATAGAATATTATCTGTAGATAATATTCTGTATTTTCGTATATATCAAGATTTCAGTTTCAAAACCTATCAAATGAGTAACGTCTGCTTTAAGTGTTTCGTCTCATTTGCCAAATGATTGTAGAAGGAAAAAAAATTAAACTAGTCTAAGAGTCAAACTGAAGACCAGTGAAAAGAGATTCCGTGTTATAAAAGTTTAACGAACAGGCTGAACGAAGTTAGACAGTGTATGATTTACAAAAACGTCCTCGACCATCAGCAAGAAAAAAAGCTCGAGCTTTATTTTTATTGCTTCACAAATGTAAATGAATTATACGAAGGCCAATTACTGTGACGTAAATAGGTTCACTTGAATAATGTATTTCTTGAGACATTTATTTTCGTTCAGTCGGTGAAAGAAATAAAATGGTAAAAGCTAGTGCAAACGTCCAAGATTACGCGTTATATTTATTAAGCCTGTTACTGTTGCTGTTAAAGTAAAAATTGTTGCTGTATTTATACGTTTCATTGATTATTACAAATAATTTAAGATGTAAGGGAATAAGTAATTTTGTTATGTCCGATCATGGCGGATCCATTTACTATTGGTTTTTATTTGTAGATTAATACATACAATTCGTTCAATATTGTTTAAAAACAAAATCAATACTGAATGTGTGAAGATAGCTTTGGCTATACATGCTATACCAGCATTTTCGCTATACCAGTAATATTTAAAATTGCAACTAAATGATTCAATTTTACGAGTATTTTTTTGAATGCTTTATTATACTATTTACAAAACACTCGCAGCGGAATCAAACATTGTGCCAAGTTGAATGACTGGAAGAGGTCTTGACGTATGTTTTTTATCATTCCTCAAGAGTCATTAGATATACTATAAATAATAATTTTTTTCTTTGCCAAAAATTTTGTATATCTTAATCTTTTGACATAAATTCGTACATTAAAAATAATAAAACCGTACAGTCCATTAAAAGAACGTTGGTATGGAACTATACAGACCAGAAAAAGTCACTTTATCTTTTTGTGAACAAAATTTTATGTTTTCCTGCTTGGTCGTGGAATTTTCAATGATTCTATTTCTATTTCTGGTCATAATTTTTTAATCAGCTTATTAAAGCAGTGCCTTTAAAACAACAACGTGATTGTAGTATTTTCAAAGCTTACCGCTAGGACGCTAGAAATCGTTAATATTTTACTTAATTCCACAGGCAGCAAATGCAGTAAACTAAATATTACTTATAGTCTAGTGGTTACAGATAATTTCTCACTTATAATTAAGCCCGATCATGCTAAGTTTAATAAAAGTAATTACACATTGCTGTAAAGAGCATTTGATCAGCAATAGTAAATCAATAATGAAGTTAAAAATGATGAGTAAATAAATTGAACATATTTGGGGTGAATGAAATATACCATCTCTATTTATTCATATATCACGTAACATACAATTGAATATGGTGTTGCAAAATGAGAGCGGCATCTAATTTTTAATAGGGAGCAGGGTATAACGTTGGATTGTAGGTAAACTGTTTAATCCGTGATAGGTTCGAATCGTCACAGTTTTGGCAAATGAGGAGTCAAAATTTGTGTAAATGTGTTTTGAAAATCAAATTGGAAATATTAACATTCAGGAAATTCGACCGATGTCAATTGAGTATATAGATGAAAGACTATCGTTTGGTGTATTAGAACAGCGAATTCTTTATTGTATTGAAAATTTGCTTTTAAAATCAGGATGACATAATGTGAATAAATTTAAATTTACAAATAGAAATAAATAAGCTATGGTTTATACAAGGGATTCTTGAATTTTGTGACTTAAATTGCCATTAAAAGTATATCTGGTAAGTAATATTCCTATTAAACTATCATATATATATATATATATATATATATATATATATATATATATATATATATATATTTAGAAAGAAAATATATTGTCTTCCATATCTTTCAGAATTGCATTTTCAAGAAATAATTTTTAATGTGACACGACTATAAATGAATGGTTTTCGGATTTTTTTTCCTTACTTGTGCTGTGAGACCTTGCTTCTTGCCCAATTTCATGATTCCAGTTCAACGGGAAGTACACAATGAACGGGACAGGCAGACGGACAACGAAGTGATCTTATAAGGGTAATTTTTTTTCTCTTTTGGGTACGGAATCCTAAAATAACTTAATTGTACTCCTACGAATTCTAGGTTATTGCTAATAAATTATTGATAGAGGATAAGTTTTTGTTTATCGATAAAGCATGATATAACTTTAAATTCAATATCCACACGTAGTTGGCTGTTATATGTTTTATTTTATTGTGTTCAATAAAATTAAACTTGATGTGTGTTGATAGTTGATTCGTCGTATCGCTTTTTACGCGTCAATGTCCCGAGAACTTCTTGAAGTACATTTATAAAATTAAGGATTCTAGGTAATTGAGGTTGAATAGAAAAATAAAAGTGCAATTCTGCAAATCAAATAGATTTTGAGTTATAAGAGGTCGAACGTAGCTTGCAATAGTGCGAATGGATTGAATTGGCACTATCTGCTCTTATTTATTTTTCAGACTTAACTAACATATTGCACGATGTCTAGATAAAATTACTATGTATCTTTAATTATTTAGATTTTTATGTGTATCTAACTGGTCAGGGAATCCTCGTAATGTAAATTATACTTTTACTTAAATGTTTTGCAATACTTATTTTTTACTTGTGCATTAAATATATATTTTGGTAGGCAATGGCTAAATTATTACCGTTGTTCGTGGATTTGTTCAGATGTGCACGAATTTGTTCGTTTTCAGATGTGGGTACAAGTTTTAATAAAATTAATTATTATTTCTATGTATTACTTTTAACTTTTTTTTCTGTAATATTTATTTAATCTATGTGTATAATAATATATTAAGTTTATCAAACGTATTATTGTAAACCAGTATGCCGCACCTTCACATTGAAAAAATATACCTGACAAGAAGTAACATGGTTTTATACACTGACCGCCTCCCGTTGCATACAGAACTTTCTTTTACTTTGAGTGTTGACATTTTTAATGCCTCTTCCCTAGTTATGATTCTTGAATTAAGTCCCTTTCGTTCTGAAGGTCAGATGTAATTGCGTAACAATACGAGTTTTATGATGCGTTTTTTTTAATTATAAAGTAAGCATATCTACAAGATACAACAAATTTTTTGTAAGTTGTTGAATTTTCCGATCTAGTACGATTGTATCATTAAAAGAAAAATTACATTTTCATTGAAATTTTATATGTAAAATAGAATATTGTGGATTACCTTTTCCCGAAATCGACTGAGTAACTCCTAATTTGTTAATATTTTTTCAGCATTAGGTTTTCATTTTACTTTTACCAGCAAAATTTACTCCTTAGTCACAAATTTAGAGGTAGTTTGTGATATCCATAGATTATGAAATGAAAATAAATTGAAGTGTAATATAAGCAGACGTGGATTATTGCAACCGAGTTCTGGGCATGGTCCTGCATAGAAATAGAACGAACCCGTTTTACACTTTATTACATCATATTATTACAACAAGTCGATTTTTATTAGTTCCATAATGTAAAATAAGATGATCATAATCAATACGATTATTTTATATCTCACACGGTTCTCAAAATACACCCGTAGAAGTTCAACGTTAACTCAATTTGGTACAGCGCATTGCGTGGGCCATCACCACAGCGATATGATGTGATGTGGCAATTTAAAAATATGTCCTTTATAGGTATTAAAATATTCAGCTATATTATTTCATCGAACAGAATATTAATTAAAGTAGTAGCCTGTTTCATAATTGCTATTTATGAAGACCCTGCTTACGATAATTAAATATATAAATATAATTATGATCGAGGATTATTTCCTCGTAATTAATGCTCAAATGAAAAGAAACACAGGCAGTCATGGGGATGGCCCACAAAGTGAAAACTGAATATATGAAATAAACTATGAAATAACAGTGGTTCTATTTTCGAATTTTGAAATCAATTGTAGCATCGAAAATTTAAATGCCATAGCCAAGCAACCAAAGATATTCAAATAGTATTGATATTCATTTAAATATTTATACCAATTTGCGAACTATTGAGATATGTGGGAAGTAATCAATTTGGGGAATGGAGTAGCGAATGAAGTAAATCCATTGAATTTAGCCAGAATACTTTAAGTAAAACGTTTTACATTTTAAATAACATATATATATATATATATATATATATATACGCGTGAGCACATATTATACACACACACATACACACAGGTATAATGTATAAGTATAGTTTGAAATTCACTCCGAACAACAAAAATGTCACGCAATATCACGACTCCTTCGATCGCTTAGACCAATAAACTATAACTTCTGTTGCTTAGTAAACTGGTTGCTTCTTTTGAAATATTCTTATTATAATCAGGAAATCTTATGGGCAAGTCTATTGGAATGACCTGAAAGAAACATCTAAATAAGCCGGTAATTTCTGACGTTATTGGGTGCCGTTTGTTTAAAGAGTATTGTTATTCTTTTACGATTAGCTCGTGACGTTTAAAAGCTAACAAAAAAAGTTTTATTGTTCTATTGACCAATAACTGTAACAATATATTAAGAAAAATTTCAATAAAAATATATTGTGATAATGACTTATAGCATGGCCGTTTAAAAAATTCTCGTTGGTATTTCGTTTATATATACCTTCCTTAACTACGTGTACATACATATACGTAAATAGATATTTTCATCAAAACGTAAAGTGGGCCACAAAATTTGATATGGCAAGTAACGTGTCGAGTAGCAGGTGCGCTCTAGTGTCGAGCATCATTAATTCAGTTTTACGAGAGCCAAGGAGCAGTTGTTGCTTATAGGTTTTACCAGAACTTTAAAACGCGTAATTTGATAATATGTAGAACATTTCCATCTATGGGAATTGATTGTAAGTAAATTTATAACTTGCGTATACATGATACGGAATAATATTTTAAAGTTTCACGAAAGGCAGCAAAACTTTAAAGCGACGAATGTATATGGAATTTTATTTTCTTTTTATCATTTGGATGTATTATAATTGTCAGAGTTAAAAAAGCGAAATAACTTTTAATTACTAGTTAATTTGAATTTCAAGCTATTCGTGCAGATGTTCATTCGTAAATATTAAATTATTATGGTAGCATGACAACAATGAATCGCATTTTGTGATAAGAAAGTATATTATTAACTATTCCGAATGCATGCAAATTTAAATTCTATCTAAATTCTCTTCTTAATCTTAAATTATGAGGAATAATAATTTTTAAAATTTGTGGAAAAGTTTAACATTGATCTTCAGTTCGAAATATTGACGAAGCATTTAATAATTATAAATAGGAATATATACATGTATATATATATATATATATATATATATATATATATATATATATATATACATATTAAATCACTCGTACGTCCTTCCGTCAATATGTTACAACAAATTCAATAGTTTTTGGTAAAAATTACGATTCATTTAAGCGTATAAAAAGTAGATACAATGCAAATTATACTTTAGGTAATGTAAAATAATATTAATATTTGTACATAATTTAATAGAAATACTGCATACTTTCGTAATAGAAATACTTTAAGCGTTAAATTCTTATATTTTGAATAAACATTTACCATAATTATGCTTTTAGGGTGTAATAATTTTCTACTGTAATAAAATAAATTGAAAATAGAACTGAATAAACAAAAACCCTTTTCAAAATGTGTTAGGTTGTCATTTTACATTTTCTCTTTTTTGTTGTCCAAACATATTCCAAACTTAATAAACTTCACTTAACACGTCTCTATCAAATCTGGATCTTATCTGCTTTTATATCATTTCTTTTGATGTAAAACATCTAGAAGCGCGTCAGGATGGGAATTAAAATATGCAGGTGGCAAGATGTGGCTTTCAAATATAATTCAGCCCGCTCGTTTACACCGGTGATCTGCATTAAACTGTCTTCAAAAGTTAAGAGCGTAATGTAAATATAGTTGAACTCATCCAGGATTTTAACCCGGGACGTCTCGCACCCTAAGCCAAAATCATATCCAGACCAATCAACCCTTATTATGGTTGTTGAAAATTTAGAAATACATTCTATGCTTATTTTTCTGAAGAAAATATTTGAAGGTGTTAAATATTTTTGGAAATATTTTTCGACAAATGGCGCTATACTAAATGCATGGTTGAAATCTATGTTAGCGCTACGGTTTATCGTAATGCCGTAGCAAACATAATATAAATTTTTTGATGGTGTATGATTTTAAAGTATTTTTTTTTTATATTTATTCTCTGGGTCTGGATCTAGTAAATAATTATAAAATTTAGTCGTTTCCCGTCTACCAGCCGTTCCATGGCAGCTCGATTTCTTTAAAGATTAAATCGCCCTTCTGAGAGTAATGTTTTTCGCTTTTAATTATCAAGTTTTTTCAACGAAATTCATTTTTATTTATCAAGTTTTTATAAAGTCTCATAACTGACACAGAAAATATAGTGTTGATATTTAATTTAGATATTAATATTTTCTTTTTTTTCATGCTTAATTTTTTAGGTTATTTGAGCTTGGTTACATTAGACAACAGGGTATCCAATAAAAATTACGCCATCTTTGAGAAGACAAGTTCTTGACTCGTTTGTACAGTTATAGCAATGAATTGTCAAATTCAATGGATGGAGCCTCTGTTCATAATCTAAATTTCAACAGTTTCATTAGTGCACTAAACCACATATTTTTTATGGTCATTTGGATACAATTCCGCCGACAATAATCATGAACGTAAACGTTATAATCCCGTTATGACCCGTTATACACCATAACGCTTTTTAAAGTAATTTTCCGAGAAATACAGACATAAGCAAGACTACTAATATTACCTCCAAATCAGCCCTTAGGGTACTATAACCACGTACAAATATCTCAAACGTGTTTGAACAGTTCACAGAGTGATTCACAAATAGGGATCTGGAGTATATCGCTATTATGGTCTTCGATGTTGGGGTAGTTTTGATCGTATTCATTAATGGTGTAAATCTGAAGCTCTTTTTAGTGATCAAAAACCAGTTATATATTATTTGATATGTGATTTAGATATATCTAAAATAACATTAAATTTATGCCTAGGTCTATTTCTATCAAATAAAGGTGTCCCAAAATTCACGCAAGATTTGAATTTTGCGCCATTTGTGCGGTAAAGTGTTGCTAACCAAAAAAAAATACAGCGTGACAGCTGACAGTTCAGGGTTATTAAAAATGGAGCACGCATTTTTATTATTCATTTTTTTCTCGTTTTTTTAATTATAAACCTGTGTTTTCTATCAAAATTACTTCTTGCGTGAATTTTCGGACACCCCACCTTACATATAGTATGATTCCTAAATATAAATTACTTATTACTGCAGATGCCTATATATGAAACGATACTTAACCTAAATAAATTTAAATGTATATGCATTAACTTCTATATAATATTGAATATATTTGGCGTTTATTTTGTAGAAATTCATTTTAACTTAATTTTTATTCACCATTAATTGGTCACGTAGTTCCAGTATTGTTTCAACATTATTTAAATTCTTAACCTCGACCTAGGTTTCATTGTGTGACAAAAGCTTCAGGTGGGAAATGTATAACTTAGAAAAGCTTATTAGAATTTGGAAAAGCTTTCAATGAGAAAATTTTCCTTAACTTGTTAATGTAAAGTGATAGATATTTTATGTTCAGGTTAAATAACGATTGCGGTAGATTAATGACGTGTTTGTAAAAATCATACCAATGCAGTTAAATATTTTTAAAGCTACCAACAACTTTCTTCCACCTTTTAGAATGACCGTTTTCAGTTCTCTCACTTCTTTCGTCTTTTTTTGAATAGAACGCATCAAAGAGTTGTAGTTTTCCTTCGAAATTGTTTACCTATTGAAGTAACTGTATTTGGTTGGTCAGTAAGGAACGATATTTAATAAAAAATAATTGGGGTTATGATGTTGAACGTAATTTTGGTAAATCAAAAAAAGAAGATTTCTTTTAATTAAATTAAAACACATTCTACTAGAATTACTTTATAGTAAAAATAAATAGATGAACGTATTTATATTAATTTCTTCAATAATATTTGCTATAAAGCTACACATTTCATGATAAATATCATATAATAGTCACAAAGTAAGTACCGGGATTTATTTTCGGTATATTCTTTTTCGTTTCTAATACTTCAAAGTACATTTAATTTCTTTTCTTTTTCAATGTCGATTTTTTTATAATTATCCAATAAATTAAATTTGTTTTTATGTAACTCAGAATATATTGCATGATATATCATTGGATGTAAATCAGGGAGTAGTTAAAACAAATTAGGAATTTCAAAACGGGGAAAAATTTTGTATTTGATAAAGGGACCAACAAAAATCCTTGGAATTTTAAGGACACCATATTCTTTACATATATAAATATATTCTGAAAAATTGAAACCATAGCTTCTATTTTTTACAACATTTCAGTTACCCCTATTGAGGGTTTGAAAGACATGTGAGCAAGAGTAGTATTAGTCGGACTGGACGATCTTCGATTTTAAAAAATTACGGAAATGTTTACCAAATGAAATGTTGTAATTAAAAAAATATAGAGTATTAAGTCAATTAATTTTTTTGTTAATATCTAAACAAATTTGGTTATAAAGTGAAGAAGTTGAGTCAAATAAAGACATAAGTTTATAAATGAAAATGCGTAATATAATTTTAAGGCTATATAACACTTAAAACTCACTGCAACGTTTAATCATTTTTCCTGAAAAAATGTTTAAACGTTGCAGTGAGTTTTAAGTGTTATAATAAATAACTCACATTTTAGTTGTCTACACTAATTACGTTATTCCTTATTTTAAATTTGTTCGACACATAAAATCACATGGATTTTTCTTTACTATTCGTGAGATTGGCGCACCTCTAAAGTAAAATATGGAATACTTTTAAATTTGCACATTTGTCCGTCTATAGATGATTGGTGTTTTTAAAGAAAATTTTGAATTGAATATACGACTACAACACGTAAGCGTTTTTCTTTTAAACGCCTACGTGTTGTAGTATATTCGGATGACGGAAAAATATTTTTTTTTAAATTGTGATATTGCCTAAAATCGAGGTTGAATATTTGAATTTGTTTGTCGCCAGTATAAAATTTCTACCAAGGTTCCAGACTGGAAAAAAATGTTATCTTTATACAGCGTAAGGCGTTAACACGGTTAACAACGAATAAGATCAATGACCTATTACCATTCAGATTCTACTTTTGTAAAGAGATACGGCAAAATATTGCTTTATTCCGTAAGATACTTTTTTGCAATGAAATCTTTTGAGATTTAGGGCATTCAAGATTATTCGGACGGAGAAACTTAAAAAATCATTATCACGATTGTACGTTCCACATTCGACTACAAGTCTACCCTATCCGTCTTCGTATTCGGTGGCGGTAAGTCCATTTCCTCCTTTCAAATTTTGAAACTTCCTTTGAAACTTCTTTTGTATTTAAATAAACGAAACGGATAAATCCATAATTTTCCACCGCCATATAACGCTTCCCTAACGTGTTTACCGGTAAATTTATGAAATATAGGCAGCAATATTATCAAAAAATTAATATTGTTTTGTAAGGCAAAATTTGGCGTTATTGGTTAGTGTATAAAACCGTCAAATGAAAATACCATGCAGAAATAAAATATGTACAATCAATAAATGTTAATATCTAAATAACCATCCGTGACTATTAAGAGTATAATCTATTGTTATTGCAATATAACTTGATATTTTGGCCTAGGAATAAATAGTATTAATACACAGGTATTTAAACAATTAGCATTTAAAAATGAAATTTCAAATATGAAATTTTAGAGATAGCAGTGAAATAATTCAAATCGTGTGAAGGACTCAAAAATATACCATTTTTCATAATTTTAATTAGTTCATCTTCAAAGATATGCTAAAACTTACTACAAAAACTGATTTTATAAGCTTAATTCATATTTAAGGAAAACTGGAATTATGAATCTACACCTAATAGATTTTAGGATACTTTTATATTTGTGGAAAATATAATAACATGGGGAATTATGTGACAATATATTTACATGAGAGAAAGAGTGGTAATATTTTTATATAACTTAAGAAAAATATTACGTACTCTTAAACGTATGAACTTTTATAAGAAACTCGGTGTATAGAAACCCTTGTAGTACCATTTTCCTCGTACTTACAACTTTCTTTTTTCTATCCGTCATTCCTTATAAATAGATCCAGGTTACTGAGTTTTGTAGCTCTGAAGGGGAGAAGCATGTTTTCTTAAAAGTATTTTGGACAATTTAAAAGTATTTTTTTTATTTTACATCTTAATTAATGATAGATAAGAGAACAGTTAATCCTGCAACAGTTAAAGGGATTTCTTTCAATTTATTGTACCTTCTTAAATGGAAACATTGGTCCTATTGCAACTGTCCTCTTTTTCAAGTCACATTTTTGACTTTAAAATTTGCTTCTTATTTTTCAGACAATATATAAGCAATCGTCACTAACGTAATAATTATTTTATTCCACCACGATAGCATTTTTTGTAACCATAATAATATTTTATTTCACCTTTTAACCAGTGTCACTTCAAGCGTATCGTCTAGCATTGTTATTCTCAATGTTACACTACAAAAGTAATAACACAAAAACCAACCGATCGATGAAGGATCAAAAAGATTTCCAGATCCATTGGACTGGATCCTTTCCCACTCTAATCGTCTTTCGTTTTGATTTGACCGAGGGCATCCAACCTTTTTCATGTATCGTTTCATCCTCACTTATCGTTGTTCGCATGACGAGTTTTAGCACTAGCGGATGTAGGTGTTTTTCTTTAGTGAATTATGGAGTATAATATTATTGAAAACATATCACTCTTATCGTTGCAAATAAGAGTGACGTATTTTTAATAATATTATAGGTAATTTATTATTACAAATATAATTGCACGAGATGCTCATACTGAGATGTAAGAACTATATTTTTGTTACTTACACATTTTATATATATATATATATATGTATATATATATATATATATATATATATATATATATATATATATATATATATTACTCACAATTAAATGAAACTACGTGATGTAGTATTATTTCTACTTTCTTTAAGTTCTATACCACGACAAGCAAACAGCCCACCTGAAGATGTTGTAATACAACGAAACCTAGGTCGTGGTAAAGAAAGTAAAGAAAGTAGAAATAATACTACATCATGTAGTTTCATTTAATTATGAATAATCAATTTCTACAAAATTAAGCAAATGCAAATCGCAACAATAGTTTCTTATAAAATTTGGAAGGTAGTTATAACACAAACTATGTTTAAGGACAATAAATAGTAATATTTATATATATATATATATATATATATATATATATATATATATATATATATATATATATATATATATATATATATATATATATATATATATATATATATATATATATATATATATATATATATATATATATATATATATATATATATATATTACTATTTATTGTCCTTAAACATAGTTTGTGTTATAACTACCTTCCAAATTTTATAAGAAACTATTGTTGCGATTTGCATTTGTGCATTTTCGACTAAGGTGATGACGAGGCTTATATCCAGGTTTTGGAATCTCGAAATACCTAAGAAATATATCAGTTATGCATGCTGTGTCGCCTATTGATATGAATTAGTACAACATTTTTATTTTTTTTGTTAAGCCACTGAGTACCCAGAAAAAATGTATTATTTCTTAAGTTTAATAGTAACCAATTTATTCATTTGAATCTTAAGCTATTTCTATGCCAAATTTTGTGAAGATCTATTTCATAAATCTTGATTGAGTAAACAACTAAAAATACTTGAACCATGAAAGTTCTGTCTGAAAAAGTTTGCTTGCTTCAAGTATTTCAAGGAAGTTGTGTCGTGAGGAAAAGACTATGTATTACTCTTGCATAGACAATTAATTTAGTAGTGGTTTGTTGTTAATTTGAGGGGTAGTTTTATAACGAACAAACTAATTTCCAAAATAACTTTATAAGTAAGGATATGCTTAACATACACCAAGAATTTCTAGTTTAAAAATAGTACAACTTAGTTTGTTACATATTGCGTTATTTTATGCCAGCTGTGCCTACGTCTACATTCATGTGAAATTCGGAATATTCTTATTCCGAATTTTATGTTATCTCTATCGTATCTCTCACATTGGGTGATAACTAGGTATAAACTATTACCGTAAATTTCATCAAAGTTCGTCTAATATATTTTGCGTGATTGACGATCGAATTAACATACAGACCGTCATAAAAAAATTCCTTAGGCTAAACTCACTCTATAAAATTGTAAATTTATTATGTCCATAGATCATACCCAAATAAATTGTCAAATATATTATTGTTGTCAGCATGACGATTACAGTTATGTTAGGTACGAGGCACTCGCTATGTTTTTTCGTACATCGAATTAATCGATTTAATCAATGGATCCTTTCTCTTTTAAGTTTCTCTTCTCTATATTTGGAAAGCAGCCGTGCCGTTTGTAATGTTGGTTTAAAATATTTTGGAATGTATTCTTACTTTTCCACAATAATCAACAAGAACAAAATGTGAGGTAAGGTCTGCAAGTGAATGACAAATTAATTCTTCATCAGGAATAAAAAAAGAAAGTCTACTAAGAATAATGAATCAGAATTATATGGCAGTGAGTAACAGTTTTATTATGTGAGTATTTTGATAAGATTATCTTAAAAATAAAAAGGAAAAAATATTTAATCGCTAACAAATTGACATGTAACCACTGAGTCTTTGGAAGAAAAACCTTGCTTTATTTTTCAAGCACTGGACCTTTTATTTACTTCAGAAATTATTATATATTAATTGGTATAACTGAGAGATATTTTGACGTGTTTTTAGTTAATTTATAATTTCCTTATAATAAATTACGCCACTAAACAAAAAAACAATGTCCTTGGGATATATTTCCGTTGAAAATTATTTTCATCTTTATGAAATAAATATAATTCTAACCAAAATATTAAATTGGTATTGAATGGAGTAATTCTCAGTAATTTAATTAATATATTAAAATACGCAAGCGCCGTATGATTGTATAAACTAATAAAAATATTACCCGGAAATTAATGTAATAAACATTTTATTATATCGGAATACTTAATAGAGAATATTGAACCATATCATATATTTTAATTTAAAATTATCGATGTAAGGTAGGTCTCTTAATATTTCTTTATTCCCAAATGGAATTATTCACGAATAATATTTAGTACAAAAATTAAATATAAGTGAACTTACTTATGACAAGGGACATTACTTAAAAGTTTACATATTCTGTTTACTTTTCGTTAAACTTCTTTACGCAATGTGTAACCATTTTCTAACAATCTCAATAGTTCCTCTTTTGCAAAGGGGAACTATTTTGTTTCGACTGACGTTTAAATGTGACAAATTATGACGTTTGTTTGCTTAAAAAATTATATCAAAAATTACCAAACATTTTACACACGAAGTAGATCATATACCCACTCTTTACAAACTTATATCCATCATGTAAAATTTGAAATACGACAATCGTTTTCCTTTTATTTCATAAAAATTACAAAATTTCAACTTAATATTTTACAAACTAATTCCGTTCAGAAAGGAATGTTTATTATTAATTGTACAGTTTGAAAAAAGTTTCAAATTACGGCTTTGAGCATCGAATATGAAGGGAACTAAATTTTTTGTGGACACAATGAATAATTATATTAATAAAAACCAAATGCTAGTGAAATATTTTAGTATTCGATGTATGTTTCTCTGCAGCTTAAAACCTAGTCATAGTACATAAATTGGAATAAATATTCCGATATTGAATTCAGGTTTTAGCAAAAATCTCTTCTTTGCATTAGCTTCAGGTGGGTTATTAAACCCACCTGAAGACAATGAAACCTAAGTCGTGGTAAAGAATTTAAAGAAAGTGGAAATAATACTACATCACGTAGTTTAATTTAATTGGGGATAAATATTCGGTGTATATTAAACACACCTTATGCATAATAAATAAACGTAGTTATAAAATAAATAAACGTAGTTATAAAATTACTTACTTATAAAATATTTTATAAATAATCTTGTTGAAAAACATCTTGTGTTGTCTAGAAATATCTTGAACCACTGAAAAAGAAAACCGCTTGGGATATTTATTTGAAATTTATTTCGAGTTTAAAATAATGCGAGATTGAGATATAAAATAGAAAAATAGCAAAATTAGTAGTTATTCTCACCCCTGCACTATGATAATAAGCGTGATAAATCCAGGTAGAACTCTTTCATTTAATTATGCAGAGCTGTAATTATATATGAAATATTGGCAAATATCATTTACCTTACAGAAATGCACATTCGGACTTATTTCGTATTTATTCACCTATACCATAAACTAGAAACTTACGTAAGTACACCTTCTTTACTTTATGCGAGAGTTTTTTCACTCTATTTGCCTTTCTTTAATCCATATTTTTCCATATTAGAAAAGTATTCGAGGGTTTAAAAAATTTATCAATATTTTTACTTCCTCAAACAAATCTCAGATTTTTGACAGTTTCTTCTTCTCAATTCTTTTCTCAATATTATGACTACTTTTTTTAATAAAACAGCAATATTTACTTTTTAAAATGAAGTGTTGCTTGTCAAACGTACTTTAATTTTTTAATTTTTAATTTAAATGTCTTTAAATCTTTAAGATGCTTCTCCACTGAGTTGCTGTTCATACATGCCTCAATACATTGCATTATTTTAAGCAAACAATATTACAGTTAACCAAAAATAATTAATCTGAATTAGTAATTACATAGTAGCGTTATTGCTACTCACATTTAATATCTACTCCATTAATACCCAGGTATTGCAGAGCAATGCTATTATTATAGTTGTATAATGCGTACTCGTTAGCGTGGCGAATATGTTTCGTCGCAAATTTATTTTTAGAAAAACAGATCATGGATAGATTTACAACACTGTTTGACGTGAATAAAAACAAGCAAAGGTAAGTGTCTGAATTTTCGCTGTAAAGTTGCAAAAAATTTATGACTTTTACATTCTTTCAAAACCAATTTACCGTTTGCAAAATAACACGCTCGCTACGCTGGTATTGCAAAATGGTACGATCGCGCGGTAAAAACAGTAAAAGAAAATTCACCACGACTCCTTGCTTCCGCATGCCGTCTTTTTCTTCTTAACAACAAAAAACGTTAAAATTTTTAAATTGTTGAATACAATTAAGTAAACATCAAATATAATTTCACGACTATATTCATACGCGCGTAAATTTTCGTTTTGACATTGCAAAAAAGAAAATAACAGGCTACTGAATGCTCAGCAAATCACCTATTGACAAATTGAGCAAACAGGCGAGCGACTAACGAACACAACCGCTTGGCAGCGGTGCTAGTGAATGTACAATGAACTCACAAAATGACAACAAACAGATCGGGATCGGCGGTAAACTAGGCTGGAACACTCTTTTTAATTAAGTCCTTTGTCGAATGTGTAGATGCTACTATACTTATGATTATCTACTGAGTAACAAAACATTACGCAACAGCAATCATATAATAACATAACAACCATAAAACAAATAAGGACGTATATAAATAATTTCGTCTCAAGCCTGTACATCTTTACATAAACTACCATTTGAAATTAGGTCACCGCAATGTATTCATGTGAAAATTGCATAGCCGAATGTGGAAAAACGAGCTTTTATACAGAACCGAGAAGTATTGGGTCTTTTTGCTACAGACGAATGAACCTTGTTGGTAAAAAATCTTTTCTTTTTTTTTATATGAATAAAGCCTACTACATTACTATTTTCAGAGCTTTTAATGCAATGTGGTGAACGGGAAGGATGTTTGTATTTTAATTGAATTATTTCATTTTATGTAATAATAATGGAAATGTAAATGAGGTTTAGGAGTATTTTAATAATATAATCAAATGCATCTTAACAATTTTCATTTGTATTTGTATGAATATGAATTAATAAAAATATTATGCATTGTTTATTTAATTTGAATAAATAAAATAAATGTAACGGAAATTGTATTTTCATATTATGAAAATTCAATAAATGTTGATAGTAAATAGTTTTCTTTTATTAATAACGTAATTATATAAATGTTTTTAAAGAGAACATTTGTATGAAACTCTTACGTCTATTGGAAAATTATTTAATTGGTCAGTACTGTCTATTGTGTGAATGACATTATTAAAATTTTTAATTATTTTCCTTACCTAGGTGATTTAATTTTTTTTATTATTTAAATAAAATTTATGATTATGTCACATATGCGAATACAAATTATATTCTGTTTAAGTTGTTTATTTTAAACAGTACCATCAAATATTTTATTTCTTATACGGTTTAAAGTTTAGTAATTTATGGCAAATAAGAGCAAAGATTTGTATTTTGTAGAGTCGTAGAAGTTACAATGAAAGCTTTTTTTATAACTTCTAACCGTATTTTAAATACAGATTTATGGCAAATTCTGGTAACTTGGCACGTTTTATTGTATCGTGAGGTACGTTACAAAAAACGTTTTGATTATACGTATATTTTTGAAAAAGTAAACTGACATTAAAATGTATCTGGCGACATTGTTGGTAGGGTGAATGTTCATTTCATAAGCTATCAAATATTTAAAACTTTTTTAGGCATGAAATTATTGAAAAAGTGTAAAATTTCTCTACTTGGTAAATATATTCTATTATAATTGAAGCTGAAATTAATTGTGTTTGAGTCCAACGCAACATATTTTAATTTATATATTGAAACTAATAAAGTAATGAATCAAATCTTCGGACAAATATTTGAGGCAATATTTTAAATTAATTTTGAGACCGTGATACTATCTGATATTGTTGTTAGAATTAACTATCGAGCATTAAATTCAACAACGTCGTCTTAAATAGTTTTGACAATTGTGTTCTATGAGCGAGATCCAACTTTCTTACCAGCTTTTTGGGAGAAATTAACTTAGCTGACCTTCATTTAACTGAAATTAGCTGCATTTCAACAATGCCATATCATCGTAACAAACAAGATATACTGAAGAGTATAAACAATAATTATATTAGAACTACAAGAAAGTATTCTAATATATCAAAACTTGTGCTATTCTGGAATCTCTACAGTGGTGCTAAGGCAATAGGTGACAAATGTAAGTCTTCTGTAATAACCATTCAAGTAAAGAACCAGAAGATAATAACTACCCAGTTGCTTTGAAAAATTACGATGTGTTATCTCCAATGCTGATCACAAGCACGTTGGAAGATGTCATAATGACCTAGGGCTAATGACATGACACGTTGAAAGATGTCTTATAAGTTTTGGGTGGTAATACAACTTACATCACATATTCGCGAACTATGTAACAATTCTGGAAAATACGCAGCGGGAGTTGGGGAAAAATTTTACTATCCTAGATTATTTTTCCAGATGAGTAGGCCTCGAAATGATCTTGAGCAAAACTAAAGTTCTATTAAAACCACAAACAAACTAGTCAACGACGCTAATCCCTATTATGATTTGATATCAAAATTTTTTAAAGAGTACGTCTAACTGAGACAAATTATGCAGTCGGGTAGAAAAACTTCAACATAAAGCTGAGATAAACATGCGACTGTGCTGAACAACATTTGGAAAATTAAGCAGTATTGTTCAAAGTATCTCTGATAGATGAAATCGGAAACAAGGAAGTCTGACGGAGAACGAAAATAGTTTAAATAATACTCATACGAAAAACCAAAAGCGGATGAGGTAAAAGAGTTTTCGAGCAGAGACAACTAATGTCGAAGCAAAATATGGGACACCTCCGAGCTAGGAAGATTTATAAAGTCGAGCAACGGAGAACCGTATGGGGTGGGATATTTTAGGCGACACCTATGTCCAGCGGTGGATAGACGCAGGCTTACTATTATGATTATAATTACATGTACTAGAACGTACATTCAAATGAATATTTTAAATATGATATTGTATATTAATTGAGAGTTGATGCATTCATTACTGGAGCAATTGATCAATGTCATAAGTTTTGGTGTCTGAAATGTTAATTTTATAATGTTGATCATTAATTGTGTAACTACCTAATACCTGCATAGTATTAAGATTTTACGACTGCGAAGATAGATTCTGCGACTGATTTTGTGAAGCACACATTGAACAATTTTAATGTATTATTTCAACAATAAACCTTGGTCATTCAACAAATAGGATCATTCAACATTCAGTAAAATATGCTGAATGTTCCAAAATTGATTAATACTAGGGAAAGAATTAATTATGGTTAGTTAAAGTTGAAATCCATAGAATTTCAAGTAAAATATGTTTTTTATCAATTTTGTTTTAATTCTGATTCTGAGTCTGGTATGCATTTGATGTAATGTATGGAGACATAGTTGATAAAGATGACATAGATATCGTGGTGTCGTTATCTTTGTATATAGAAGAATATTATACCTACAATTTAAGGAGTTTATAGATATTTAAGGGTACTTTTACAATGCAGTCGCAGATATCTTTAAAGACATATACGAATTATGGCATGACGTGGAAAATAATACAACCATTTTATTACCACAATCTGATTAATGTAATATCAGTTTTACATGGTTTTTTGGGTTATTTCTCTCTTTTCTTTTAGTGTTTTTCTTATATTTTTATTCTATACCTTCTGTACAAAAATAAAGTTTGTTTTGAAGCGAAACATTGAAAATGAAGACTTCAAAGTAACTGATTATGCAGCGTTAGATTGAAAGGATATTGAGACCACAGACTACCTTGTCGCATCTGTCTCTATGCTATTCAACTCATGTCATTTTTCTGGCATATAGTTTGAAGTTTTACAAACTTTGCTGGTTTTTAGAAAGATGTTTTATATTTTTTTTACTCGAATTGGAAATTGTTTGCTGTGTCACTCGAAAACATATGAAAATTAACTACACTATCTTCTCTATTTTCTAACCTACATTAAACAAGAATATAAAAAAATCACATCATTAGTTCATTTCCGACTTGAAAGTGATAATTAACTTTTATTTTCATACTTTTTTTATTGAAACAAATTTGCCTTTATTGTTCTTTTTCCCGCTTAGCAATATGTATGCATCGTGCAAAATAGTAACTAAAATTTGCAAACAATTAGATACAATTATTACGTTCTCTTAAACTTTCAAGCTTTTGGGTTCTAAACATTTCAAAATTCTGGGTTCTACTAATACGTAAAAAAATTGTAAACATATTTTGAAACTATGTATAAATTGAAATTCATATTTTTGTAATGATAATTGTAATATTGAATACATTTTGCGTCAATTTTGTAGAAATTTATTATACACAATTAAATGAAAGAACTTAAAGCAAGTAGAAATAATACTACATCACGTAGTTTCATTTAATTGTGGATAATTATAATATTTCAAATAAAATGATGCCTACATTAATTTTTGTTACCATTTTATTAAATTATAATAAAACACCATTATTTCCTTGTAATAATATTATTTTGTTTACGTATCTGTAGTATTATTGCCTACACCGTTTACCATTGAAGAAAATAGTAATAATATCAGATCATGAAAAAGATGTGCCACTTTTTTATATGATAGGGTACAGTTCTTAAAACTTGTGTTAGATTGTTACAACGATTTTAGAATTTAGACTTTTAACTTGTCAAGGAAACTTTAATTGTGAAGGTAAATTTTATGGATAGATCCATCAAAGTTACATTAGATATACCAACCCCAGTTGAATATTTTAAGCCAGAAAATATTTCCATAAAATGTGAATACATCTAATATTAAACTTTGTTGATTACAATAAGATTTTTCAGCTTCAGAAAAGAATGATAAAAACAATTGTTTATTGACGTCAGCTATCATTGTGATCTAGTCTTAAACCTGAGTAAGAATTGAAGGGAAAGATAACGAAAAATTCAGTGATGCTACTGAATCCGACCGTTTAATTAAAAAAAATATTCCAATAGTTTGCTGCTTGTTTGATAGAGTTACCGCAACACTTCCTCTTTTATAAATATTTTATCCAGCATTAACATATTGTAATGTAGTGCGCTCTCTTATTCAATACTAACATATTGCCATTCAACTGATTTAAAGAAAAAAAGGCAAAATTGTGGGAAATTAAAACCTCAAAATTTCATTATTCAAGAAAATTTTGTACGAATGTGAAGCATAAAGCTGTAGAAATAAAAGAGATATAAAGACTTGAGCTAAATTTGTCTGTTTTGTAAAAGAAATTGTCGAATTTATAAACCATTTATGTCGAAGTTTGAAATTCTCTATAATAGTAATTTACTGTAATGTTATTAGCAAGATTTTTCAATTTTCATATAATTTGAAACATTATTAGGAAAAATTCGAAAAATTAAGTTTTTTTATGTACAAAATGCACTAATTGCAGAAATATGAAATTAGGTGTATTATGTTACAGTGTATTATGTTAGAGTTACAGTATTATATCCAATTTTTTTTGAGTAATTACACTTATTGCATGACCAAGAGCAATTATCGTCTTAGATTTAAATAATTATAGTTTATACGCCAAAAAATAGATTAGTGAGAGACACTAGAGTTATATGGTGTTCAAGCTGTCATCCGTTAAGGATTTCTATACTTAGTCTGTGGATTGTATGACCAGATCTTTACGAATGTTATTATTTTCTAAATAAAAAAGTCGGTTTATGCCAGCAGAAGATACGTTAGGGAATACGTCCTCTTCACGAATTTAGTTGAGTTGTAGTTTTTTGTACGAGCTCCATTAATTAACAGAGATACTGTAATTCTGAAACAGCTTGCTATGGCAATTTCTTATTAATTTCGAGAAGAAGATCATCAGCAAACAAGGCACTGCGTGGAGTAGACATTGTAATTCTTTCCACGTTAAACTAAATGCAAGCGGTCCAAGTTTATTTCTCTAGTTTACTTTAATATGAGTCAAACAAGGATTCTACTTGAGAACAAAATAAGGAAGGCCTAAAGTTTGTATAGGTCTTTATATTATTGTTTTGAAGATAGACTGAAAAGTCTCCTTAGATATCGTTTCCACTAGTAAAGATATTTAAGATCTAAGGCCATGGAAACTAGTTTTTTACTCATCGAAGTTCGTACGCTCTGTATGTATTTAACGTTTACTGTAAAAGAGTTTTATGAGTTTTATTGTACATATATTTTTTCGCCATTAACCGTTTTTGAGATATAGGTGAAAAGCGGGGTACTCTCATCCGTTTATTCTATAAGGTCATGTATAATACAGAGTGAGATGTCTATTACCCTTTACAAAGCTAATTATATGATAAAATATTATTATTGTTAATAACATTGAAAAATTGTTTACCATTGAACATTTCCATCAATAATGTAAATCATATATAAGAAAAATTCAACATATTATATTATTACAATTAATAAATTTCAATAATTTAAAATTTATTTAAGTTTGTGATAGTTCTGATTTATGAATATATTTCATAAAGAACCTATAAACGGATGCACGTATCCTATAAACGGTATACGTTTTCTACTAAACAATCTGTATTTTGAAAAAGGTTGATCATAAAAAAAATTCCCGTAACCAAACTTGCACACAATTTAATGGGCCATAGGAAGAGAGATATTTGGATATACTGATTTTCGTCACGTTTGATTATGAATGTCTTGATTAGCGGAAATAATATCGTATTTTTAGCCAATCTTTTGGATGTCGAAATAAAGGTCTATGCAAATTTTCAGTTTCTTTCGTTTTATTTTGAGGTTTAGCTTTTATTTTTCTTTATTTGACTGTATTATTTAGAATGAGTGAAAAGGCGCAGATTTATAAATATTTCTATTGCGTACATATAGCTAATGAGAACTAAATTTATAAGTAAACCCTTCAAGAGATAATACTATAATTTAATATCAACTAATTTTTCTAGCGGAATATTCATTGCTGAAAGCTTTTTAAAGTTAAAATATTTTAACTTTAAAAAGCTTGCAATATCCATGTAGAGTTCTTAAGATGAAAATTATTACAGTTTGTAGGTTGAGATAGAGTTTGTGTAAAATTAGAATTTTAAATTCCATTTTATATGTATTTTTAATTATTAATGTTTTTCATATTATTATTCTTATGGGCGGGTATCAAGGGTGAAAATCTCCGAACTTTTTGATATTGACTATATTGATAATATAAATAAAATATGATATAAATGAAATGTAATATAAATAAAATATAACCAAAATATACATATCAAAGAATCAATAAAAAGCCAGAACACGTGCTGATTAAGTAACGATTGTCCTATATAATTTAATTGTTTGAAATACTAATTAATAAATTTTGTAAAATATTTTTTCAGATTTTTTTATATTAATTAATTTTTATTAATTGATATAGAAAGAAGGTAGGATTAGCATAATACTTTAATCAATGATATATTTAAAAAAAATTAATACATCTGTGATTCTTGATAAAATTTGTGGCACGAAACCAACTAGTGGATCAAAAGCATAAGTTATTATATTATAGCTTTGCAACCCTGCGCAAATCTAGATCCATCGCCTGCATTTTATGCAGGAGTATGCTTATTCACCCAAATTAAAAGACACTGGAATATTACACCAATTTTCAATACAAGGTTTACAGTCAACATTCACGTTGAATATGTACGACATGTTAACTTATGCAATTTGTATGATGAAGAATAAGAACATAAATTAATTTATTAGAGCTCATCCCGAGTATGGATTAAAAAAGCTCGCCACCGGCGAGAAAAATGATTTTCACGTAAACCTTTTATCCCCCTTTTTGGTTTATCCATTTGTGAGAGTGGCGAGGTAATATTCATATAAATAAATTTTGTTTCACAAGTAAAAATTGATAGTCTCATTGCAAAAGAATCTGATTTATATATTTTGAATTTATAAATAAATGCCTATCATTTGATTATTAATTATTATGTTATGGAATTCATAAAGTTCTGCAATTTACTTTTGTATATAACTGCCTCAAAATTTAAAATATTAACCGATTTTATTTATTATTTCAAGAAGGTATTATTAAAAATCAATTACGGTTTATAATATTTTCTCTTCATTTTTTTCCAAGGTAAACGATGTACATTTACGAAAAAACGATTTACATTGTGTATATTTTCTAAATAACTGGTCGCTTTTATATACGTCCGTCAAAATTTATTTGACTATTTAAATATCTTTGAAAATCAGAAAATAAGTCTGATTACAAAAAAAAATTATTTCATATTATGAATTGATTGTTTATTTATGTAATTGCTTCGTATATATGTTATATGAAGATAAATTGCTTTAAATAGTCTGCGATTCGCCAACGTCATTGGTTAATTTGTAATTGGGAAATTTTCCAATTACTAAGTTACCTCATCGTCTCACGATGTCTTTGATGAGTTATTTTTATTGATAAGAATTTTTAAAATTTGGTTCAAAAGAGATTGAAAATAAATATTTGATCAAAGGTTTACGATCGTGATATAGAATATTTGTACATATTTGATTTATAAAAGCAATTTTGACATCGTTAACCCGAAGAAATCGGAGTGTTTTTTAATTATTTTGGAAAATGTAAATGAATTTCATGAATTGTAATATCGACGTGAGCCTTGTTGGAAAATCTTTAGAAAAGGCATCACAAGGAAGTGCAGGTGGCAAATTATATCTAGAACGTTCTGTACCTAAGTTTAATATGGCAATGTGGATATTTAGAGTTGAAACAACGAAAATGAAGAGAACCCCAATTTGTAAACTCCATTTAAAAAAAAACCTGTCAAGAACATGAACGTTCATAGTGCGAATTCACGAGTAGAATTCGCACTATGAACGTTCCTTACATAATTGCGATTTTATTAACAGTCCCGTGTTCTCCATACAACTTGGACGAAAAATGCCCATATAAAAAAAAAGCGGCGACGGTTCGCGCTGTCTGAGATGTTTGGGGTTGACAAGCACGCGTGTAACTTGATACCAGTGTGAAATCGTACGAAAGTATAACGCATTAGAAATCAATCCCGTGTTCTCCATACAACTTGGGCGAAAAATGCCCATTCATAAAAAAAATTATAACATACTATGTAGCTTACATAGTATGTTATAGTTTTTTTGATTTTTTACAACTTATATATGTGTCTACTACATCATTAATAGGGGAAAAATATAGTACGCATTTACGACTTCTATAATTACCCTTCTATTTCTTCTGAAACCTTTGCCTAGTTCTGTCTCGTCTGTCGCCGGTTCAAGTAGATGACGAGTGAAAACACATTGACAAATTTGAACATAATAAAATCATGAAAATATAAACTTAACATTTAAACAAGGACAGAAAAACTAAGTTGTAAAACATTTTTTAATATTGATCATTGTTTTTTTAATATTGATCATTTACATTTGCTTGCTTTGTCGCCTGCCTATTAAATTTGAAAGCTCATAAATGCTTATTCTTTAACCAATTTCGACATTTCGTTACACCTTTTAAGTTAATCTTTATATTCGGCACATGTTACTAAAAATAGTAATAAAATTTCAGCAGCAGAAACTATCTTATTGCAGTAAATAGGATACAACCAGCGGAATTTTAAGGTTAATAATATTTGTTTACGTAATAGGTTGATGAAAAGATATATATATAGATAGAAAATTATTTTTGATAGCAAAAGAAGGCAATTTCGAGTGATGAAAGTTTTACGAACAAACTGGGCAAAGCTCGACTGATTTTGATTTATAAAACCATCATAGAAAAAAATTCGAGCATTTTTCTTATTGTTTCCGGGAATATAAAATAATTATGGGAAGGCAAGTTTAAACAAAACTTTAGAAAAATAGGTTTATTTGCAAAACATACTTGTTAAGATGTTTATATTCCATTTATTCGGTAAAAGGAATAAACTTCACCCCAATCGGAACGTCGAAGCCTCTGCACTTATGTTTGATGATGAGGTGGTTGACGTTATTGAAGGAAACGAATCACTTTATTTACAAGTCTCATTTATTATTACAAATCAATTAAGGGATAGTACCATCAAGTATTTTGATGAAATTTTATCGTAATATTTAAAATAATATAAACCCGGAAACAAACATAATCAACCTACCTATAAGAGATGGCGTTATAATTATAACGGCATCCCTTGATAAATGCCTTTGGCAAATACCAGATGTTCAATTTATTATTTTATGAAAGATAAAGTGTAGAAACTTCCCTATCATCACTAAACAGGATGTTGGATAAGATGAAATACGTGCACAGAAATATCTGCCATATCTTCAAACATTCCTAAGGAGCAAAATTTCGTGATGGTGTAATAACAATGGTACTTCGTAATTGCATGAAATTAAATTTAATATGCGTCATCAGGGTAAAATTGTACGTCATCTATTTGCTAAATTCGCAAGATCTTACTATACCTGCTACTTTATAATTCTAATGATCGATAATTTATACAAATATACAGCTAGCATAGGCAGTATAATTACAGTTTAAGTATTTATTTACGGAGCTGTTTGAAATGTTACTTAATAACTGAATTTTTGATTGACAATAACTTTTCAGAAGTAAAGTACTATTTTTTCTAAATTGATTTTTCTCGCTGAAAAGGAGCCGGTATATTGTATCAATGTACAGTGCGCTTTTTTCTTTAGTTTCCTGCTTTCTCATCAATTAAATTAGAGCAGGAAAATTTATAAGTTTTAGGGCATAATTAACATGATTCCTTTGTTGGACTAATTCTTACAATCAGGCTTAAATATTTGTCAATCAACTCTATTTTAAATACGAAACAGATGCATCAATTTTGGTAATTTTTTTTTGTACATAATAAAAAATAATTATGATTCTCCACGCATTCATGAGTAGGGTAAATTTATTTAAATAGGTAGAGTGTACACTTAAGATTTAAGATACTGTGGGAAAAATAAAAAAGTTTTTTACAATAAAAGTGCTTTATTGATATAGTTGAAGTATTATTGTGTATATGTTTCTCGTATGAATTAAAAGTGGCATTAATAATTTCCTAACAAAATTTAATAAAATTATCAAAATATTAAATTTGGTGTTTGTAAACTCAGCCAAAATTTTAGTCCTGGCTAACTGGTTTTACCTTATTTGTCTTTACTGAAACATTCATACTCATTGCAATGTAATACTTGGTTTATCTTCTGCAAGATGTTCCCCCATTTTTTTTTTCAAATATCACTGCTAATTTTTGTACTTTTCCATTTACACGTTTCATTAACCTGCATAATATTAAATAAAATAGCCTGTATTTTAAATCATACAATTCATTCTAAACAATTTAACAATATTTTATTCAATAAAAAAATTGACAACCATGGACATATTTGTACAAAAAAATACACGAAATAGTTCAAACGATGTTTCCAGTTAATATTAAATGATGTTGAACATAATCCTAACATTACAAAAATAGTGTAGATCATGAAGTAAAAATATTATTTCTATTATATAATTAGCCTATAGTTAGTAAATTAATTTTTTAATTAAAAACGTATCGATAAATATTTATTTTTAAATATTTTATCAAATTCAATTCAATTGGTGAATAAGGTAAAAAGAATTGTAATGAAAAAAAATATCGGAATATTAGATTAGAAATATCCATCATGTTTCTAATCACACCTGCTTTCTCATCCGACTACTTATGATGGTGTATGTAATTATGGTGGATATGCAAGATATCGGTCGACACATTAAGAAAGATTTATTTAAACAAACTCGTAGTTGTGATAATGCACCAAATTTTTAACGTTTGTGCTTTGTTAGAGGGAAACGTATAACAGATTATGGTCAAGTATAAACTAAATAGGATTAAAATGCATTGCAATAAAGTTATCTTTTTGTAAAAGTTTCAGTAGGTTTACAATAGTAAAGAAATAAATTAAATTTTTAGAAAAGAAAATTAACTGTTTTCAAAAACGAGCTTTCTTATGAAACGTTTAAAATTTTAAAATATTTATAGTTTGTTCTAATAAATTTCTGTAATTAAAAATACAATTTAAATGTATATTGATATCCTTAAATGCATACAAATAATTAATAATTTCCTTTTTATGGTTAGCACCAATTCCACATTGAATTTAATGAACAAAAGAATAAACTTGTTTAGCGTAAGTAGAACTTACAAAGTTATATATTTAGTCGCATATGAACATTTACAAATACTTAATACATCTCTTTGAATATTTGCAAATATTAATATAGTTTTTGATTTGAATATATGCCTCACATTTGAATATCATATATAGGTGTAAAAATATCGTGAATTTAAGTAGTAGTAAAGTTAGATATGTTTATCTGATAACTCTCAAGTAATATTTTAACAATGTCTTTTTTCATAATTTTGATTGTCGTAGTTTCAAAGAGTATAATTTTTGTGAATATTTTCCATACAAAATTTAAATTTTTGTTAGATTAGAATATGTGAGTATACTTACCTCCCTGTGTAATTATAACTTGCTAATTCAAAATTATGTATGTCTAATGACTTCCTAATTCAAAATTATATTATTATGGTCTAAAATTACCTACGCATAAAAATCTATCAATGTATAAAATATCTGCTGTTTAAACATGCAATATTTAAAGCTACATTTAACGTTTATTAAAATTTATTGAAAAAAAAACCTAGATAATTTTTATTAGTCGTTACTTCAAAAAAAAAAATAAACTTGTTACATGAGTTAATTAAAAAGAAGATTATATATTACTTCTCCAACTGGTTGAATATTGCAGAGAGAACCGATAATAAAAAAAAAGTTATTAAATAAACACACATGTGTATATATGGCGAGGTCGTAGTTACACCGTCTAAATTTAAAGTTTGCCCTGAAATACAAAGTCGTTTATGACAATTTGCGTGACATACTCGTAGATTGTTATTGATTATTGTTATAATTATGCATAAATGTAGAGGAAAATTTAACATTTTAATATCCAAAATAAATTTCATGATTGAACATTATATTACTTTACCGTCGTATTTACAGAAACTCAACCGGAACTCAAAATCTTTGTGAATAATATTTACCTGCAATATTGGGAAAAGCTTATGTATAAGATACGTTCTTTTATAATTTGAATAGAACGTCTTCCTGTTTTGTTGATCCGGGATAATACTAACCCTATAAGGCACACCGAAAGTACGGGATTGCGAAGAATATCCTTACGATGGTAAGTGATAGTAATGTTTCTGAATATAACCATAGCTAGTAACCTAATCAACTAACATGAGATGCGATCAGATATCTCTTAAGCAATCTGGGTGTAATGACGGAGCCGGAAGTTGGTAACAGGGACTTTCCTATGATGAGAAGTAAACTTGTCAAGTTAGGAGACTTTTGTATTATCGTAAGCAAGAAAGTCACTAAGGAAATAATTAATTATATGCATATATATACGTACACCAGAAGTAACAATGACATTAGTAAGAAGGTCGATAAGAAAATAAACACTGAAATAAAAATATGTCTGAAGTGACTAAGCGTTGATAGGTGGGTAAATATGTAAATAAGTACGTACAGGTATATGCAGGTTTGAAGCTTTGACTACGCCGAAGGCCAAACAAGGGAATGTGATTTATATTTCCATGTGTACATAAGTAAGTATGTATACATGCAAGTATATACGTAAATGAATATATTAGGTTCGTTAAATGTCATAAAAGATCTATTCCGGTTTCAATAAAGGAGATAGTTTTCGTAAGTTTGTGATATTCTAAATAACATAGGATATGATAGGAACTAAAAATGGAAAAATAAAATTTTATCTCAAAAAATATGAACCAAATTGAAAAAACCACCGAATAAAAAACACGTCGAGAAGCATAAAATAATGAAAATATGAGTTTCTACTTGGAACTTTTGCGCTAAAATTCATTTTTTTATTAATCAATTGAAATAAGCAAAAACTTTCGTAAAGAGACGTTCCAAATGCTTGAAGTTTTTTTCCGTAGATTCTTTTAAATCTCAAATTAAAATATTGTTTTTTTTTGTAAAAGAACCATACAGTAAGCGGCCATCAGTGGCAATCGTACGTATAAAAAGAATCAGTTAAAAATTAAAAACTTAATGTATCGATCCATTACCGATTTAAGAAAAATCTATCTCAATTAATAGGATGCTTACAAGTGGTGATCATTTGATTCGTCATCGAAAATTTCGTAAACTTTTAAAAATATTGTTGAAAAGCAAATTACATTAAACAAAATTACATGTTTTCTTACTCATACTTTATGAAGCTCTCAATTGACGCTCACCACGGTGGTCATAAAAAATTATTTCACCTCCCCTTTCATTCTCCAATATTATCCCCGTTATAGAATTCCAACATTCTATATATAACGTTTTTAATAGGCCACTAATTGCTTGTATACATTTGCAAATTTCTATATATTTAAAAATATTAATTATGACCGAAATAATTCCATTATTGTTCCGTTTTCGTCACATTAATGGGTCAAAAGGATGAAAATTATTCCTTTATGTCAAGAAAGTAACCTGGGGCAATCCCTTATAACCTATCGCTATATACACACCACGGTCTTAAAACATACTCGCTAAGGGTTTTTTTACCAATTTTCTAAAAAGCGACGAAAGAGACTAAAAGAGATGCACCAATATTTCAATATATCTTTATAGAAATTCATCTTTTCACTATTAACCTTATAAACATTAGGTTATTATAATACCTAAAGATCATATTGAGACATGTGATTCAGCAACATATAACTCAACAATATCATTAATGATCGAAGTTATTATTACTTCCATGAAATATAAACGTTTTCATAAAAAACATAAAAAAATCGATTTATTCATGGAGTTTGCGGTTCGTATGTATCGGATAATTTTTAAAGTTTCACAACACTGAAACATAAAAATATAAAGCCATCGTTTTTACAATCTCTATTTAGGGACTAATCCTAATAACTTTTCGCTTAGAAAAAAAAAATTTCTTTTTCTCTTTTCGTGCGTATCATAACTTTTCCTCTATTTAATCATAAAGTCTTTTAAATAATATCAATATCATGAATAATTTTATTTTCCACTACCAAATCAATAACTTTGGAAAAGGAGAACTAATTCCTACTTCCAAAAGAAAACATTTGAATTTTTTTTTACTTTTTTCATGAAAATTTCTCTCTCACATTTATATTTTCAACACTCGTAATCTACTAACAATTGTCAAAAATCATAGGAGCTATGATCTGATGGCATATCGACTAAAACAGATAATAGGGGTACAGGACATATTTTGCGATTTTCGGAAGATTGTAACTTAAGATTGATGAACTGGTCGGGCGCTCGCAATCGAAGGGAATGTAACTCTACTTGTTAGTCTCGACAAAAATGTTGATACACATTCTACTAATGTCAAGCTGAATCATTAGAGGAGGGACACATTTCATATGATTACATAGTATCCCAGCATTCGGAAATAGGTTGATAACACTATTAGCAATCTAGTCTCGAATGCTAGAATACCCGTAAAATAGTTCTAGTCATTTTAATAATTTAAAGTCATATTCGAGTTAAAATACCGTCGCCGATTTTCCGCGGAACGCCTATTAATTTTTTTTCAAATAAACTGTAATTACGGGTACACTACGCAAAAGTTCGCTTGCTCCTTCAACGGATCGCTCGATCGTTGCATCTGTACCCGCACAGGATGTTTGGCACCGAGGGATTTATTTTAGAGGTTCAAAACCGAGTTTCTTTTATATATATATATATATATATATATATATATATATATCTTATATATATATATATATATATATATATATATATATATATATATATATATATATATATATTACATATATGGGTACACAAAATAAAAAAAACAGGGTACTTATTACATACTATATATTGGTTACTACAGGTGAGGGGAATAATAAATAGTATATAAAATGGTGTTGCCACGGTAATTTATCATCTCCGCAAAATATGTTTTAAGTGATCCCTGTGTATTTATTGCATTTGTGTTACAAATTGGTAGTGTTTGGAGTTCAGAAGTTAACAATTCATCATTATAGTTCAAACCGTCCCTTCTACTCACAAAGTTATGAAGAACTCGTGTTGCCTTTACTATCTCTGTTAAAATCTGGATCTATAAGCAAGTACGTATTGAGTACTCTTTACTTATTTTAAAAATACATTCCACATACCTTCTTGCTCGGGAAAGGCGGTAATTAAATGTACGTTTTTTTTACACCTAATGTTTTGCTGGATGGGACCGTGTAACATTTTTATATAAAGCGAAGGCTTCGTTGGCTACCAACACAAATAGCAACACTGGAGTTGTAGTACCTGGCAGCTTCTTATCTCTAGATAGATCTAATATTCCTTGGTTATCTACTGTGAGCTTCTTTACCGTAAAATCCAACATCAAATGTAATAAAGCAATAATTAGAATCTG
This sequence comes from Druceiella hillmani, assembly GCA_039881145.1. Taxonomy (NCBI): domain Eukaryota; kingdom Metazoa; phylum Arthropoda; class Insecta; order Lepidoptera; family Hepialidae; genus Druceiella; species Druceiella hillmani. Next base: position 8,443,106 of record JAYKKI010000075.1, on the reverse strand, counting down.
CTATATGTATAAAGACTGAAAATAGTTAACATAGCATTTGATCTATCGAAAGGTTCAATCCGTGGCATTAAACCATATACGAAAGGTGTCCTCCATCCCATAGAATAAATTATAAAGATCCCTCCATCTCTACAGTACTTGTTTTGAAGACTCTACACTAAGGTAATTCTGAATTATGCCTATATATATATATATATATAAAGATATATATATATATATATATATATATATATAATAAATTATTTATGAAAATGATCTTGGAAAACGAAGAACAATTAAATACAAATAGTAAACAGTTGTTCCACAATATGAATAAGTGGCAGGCCCTCTTGTTCATATTATGGAACAACTATTAGTAACGAAAAAATTATCTAAATGAAAATAAATATAATAAAACTTGCTGTTGACATTGTCATGATTGTTCAAGCTGATGCTTGATTCTGTTAAAAACCCGATTTCTAAATATTTATAATTACAAAAGCCAGAAAACTTGCCTTCGGTATAACTGTTTATTTAGAGAACTCCATCGTAAGTAAGTATACCGTCATCCATAAGAGCAGCCATGATAAAATAGAGGCAATGTGCATAGTCGTTTGAAAGGACGGGGTTCATTTTAAAGGCCTTTATAACCCGCCCTATAACATGCCAAATCTTGACCGATTCATAGACCTAAACCACCATCATTACTCCATCATCGTAAGATGCTTTAACGCCCACTCAACACGATGGGTCTACTTCACCACAAGCGCGACCTACAAGGCTATTGACGACCTTCTGGACAACTCTGCTCTATTATAGAAGACTATCAACACTTGCTATACTAGTGGACTTTGAGGCCGCATATGACAAAATTTGGCGTTGCATACTTGTTTACAAGCTTAAAAAGCAAGGAGTAAACGGAAACATGTTGAAGTGGATAGAGAGCTTCCTTTTATAGCGCATCATCCGGTGCAGATTTCTCAATGCCACTTTCCGTGTAAATTACTGGGCCAGTAACGCCAGGGACTCCTCCCTGTGGCAGCCTGTGGCAGCCCCTGACGCGTGTCTATGGCCTGTTGAACTTTATTTTCTTCAACATCATGATAGATAAGCTATTTTTTGCAGATGTTGTCCTACTTTGTTCCACTGGCAGTAGCACCAGGGCCCTTGAGGAGGCCCTAAATAAGATTTCGATTTCGTTAGGAACAATGTCCTTAGACTAATAACTGGTAGGGCAGTATCTATCTTTATAACATCAATGCAACTCCAAACTGGTATTAACCCTTTGAATAGCCGCAGGAATAAATTAACTCCAATATTCTGGGAAAAGGCGAAGCGAGTGGATAGAAATGCCTAGAGTGGGTATAAAAAAGCAAACCAATGACTTTTAACACATGCACTTTCTAATTGATGAGTACCAGCTCTCGGTATTGAATGATTGCCGTGTTACAGTATTACACCACAGTTGTACCATCTCTTCCGTCCAGACATCTCGACCTGAAATACAGTACACTAGACAAAGCAGCTGCCATCCCTGAAGAGCTCAAATCATGTGCTATGGAGACCATCAACCTCAAATGAAGGGCATGTGCTATGGAGACCATCGATCCTCCAAATGAAGGGCTTCACATCTACACAGGTGGTTCGTACTTGCTTGAAACAAAAGAAGCCGGTGCAGAATGTTTCTGCTGCCTGTTGGAAACTTACTGACAGTGGAAAAAAATGCCAACAAATATGATGGTGAGGTTTGCGCAGTTTACGGGGCTTTAAACCAGATACTAGCTATCGACCTGACACTAGCGACAGTGGTTTTTCTAACTGATTTCCAGGCTGCAATCTCTGCCCTCAGTAATAATGCTCATACCGACTGTTCACAAACTATCGTGGTTTCTTCAAAGCTTTTGGAGTTTACCGCGCATGGATGGGTGGTGGCTTTGCCTGGTGGATTCCTGGAAATGAAACGTCTGACAACAGAGTTAGGCAGGTGGCTGAATTAACCCAATCTGGTATACACATCACACTCCACAAACCTAATTAACTCATGCATCAGCAGCCCTAATTTCAAGACCCTGAAAGATCAAATCATTGGCAAAAAGTGGGAGACCCTCTCCATTAAGGGGCCAATTTCAAGACAACTGGAGAGGACAGAGGCTGTTGCTCGTTTTAGATTGACTACCTACAGGTCATGACTACTTACAATTCATTTTCATAGAATCGACTTGGCTGATGATAAGATTTTATCGCTATGTGAATGTATGCCAATGGGCGGTAAACATTTCAAACTTATAAGACTTTGAAATGCCAAACTAGTGACATTGTTGGATAGGTCGAAGAACAATAAACGGACGTTGGTTAATGTTACGTTGGTTAATAACTATCAACATGAATAATCATCTCGTCTCAGAAATGTAACATGGTAAACAAATTTAATTTAATTTACGCATGCACGGGTTATCGATGTTATAGGACTAATTACATTTAAACATCAAATTATCATAAAAAGAAACTTTATGAAAGAAATATTTAATAAAACCCACAGAATTATCAAAATCACGTGCGTAATAAATTTTTCTATCTGCATAATAATACTCGTTCTTACAGTTTCAAGTCATAAGCAAGAATTAAAAAAATAAAAAATCTACGAGTTTTATCTTTGTTTACTACAAATTTACTTTGTAGTAACCTTTATCGCAGAGACAAATTAATTTTCCTTCTAAGTGGATATTTTCCATTTAGAAGGAAAAGTAATTTGTCTGCAAAAAAAATTTCGTCAACTGAATTATTAAATTACTGATCTCTGTTTTTAATTTTTAGAACATAAAAATACCTAATTTATTCTAAATCTGCTATTTATCAGCACGTATTTGATGCCCTTATTTGAAATCATTAATAAACGCAATTTGAATGTGTTAATTTGATTTCTCGAAATTTTCTTATCAAATATGGGACGTTCTGTATTATTTTAAGTCCTCCTTATAAATTTCTGAAAAATGACATGGTAAATAGGCTTCGAACACCGGGGTATTTTGGTAAAAAATATGCACATTTTTTATTGCCACCGGTGACTGTTACGCTGACTATTTATTCTTCAGAATGACAAAGTTACGCAGACAGTTCGAATTACTTTATAGCAAAATTTAATATAATTTTTTAATTATTATTTAAACGGTAATGAATATAAAATCATTCACATAATTGTTTATATCATTTATATAGGAATTTTGTACATACGATAACTAAAACATATGCATTCATATGATTTCATTTCTATATTCTCCACAGTCGACAAGACGAAAAAGGAATGAAAAGACTTCAGTTGAATTCAATTTTCTTACGAATGGCGAATATTCTCTGTCTTGTTTAAATCAAAAAGGAAACAACGTCTAATATCAAAGAGCGCTTTCCCACTCGGGACACCTTCTCCAGTATTGGATGTTGTTTTCATTTTTATTTTATACGTATCGGTTTTCCAGTTGCATCTTTAATGTAATAAGTTACACGTTAATAAAATTATATTAATAGCAAGCTATTCAATTAAATAAAATAATTTTTTCTGTCCCTTTCGTGGAAAAATTTCTGCCGTATTAGATTTTGGGTTTTGTTAATTGCGGCCTCTGTAGTGCATCAAAGAATATACGATAAATTCTGATAAATAATAGTGATACTGTGGGCATTTATATGTATGTGTTTAAAATAAAATATTGCGATTAAAATAAATACTGTCATTCAATTAACAAATTGAGAAGTACACATTTATGATAATTAGCTGTAATAGAAATATATTTCAACGAAAATTATTTAAGCAATATTTTTTGATTAATTAATTAGTAAAGGAGTTGAAAAATTAGCAATTAATATGAATAGCAATTTAAACGAATTCTCTTGCAGATATTGACCAAACTTGAAAGCTATATAACTGCAAAATTTCTTTAAAATTTTCTTCTTGTTTTATGCTTGATGTGCATATATGGCGCAGAAAAACATTTTATTATACTTAGATTCTGAAAAATAATCTTTTAAGTTCTTACAGCTTTAAGTTAGTGTCGACTTATCGTTCGTCCTAAATAAAGTAATTATAATATCCGTCTAATTGCTGAAATATCTTTAAACATATGTCTTCAAACTTCTGTCTTTCTGTCTTTTAAACTTCCCAGACTTGACACACGCTTTGTCACAGTAGAAATTTAAGAAGAGATATTTCTGTAATTTGCTGATGCGGAAAAATTAAAAAAAGAGAAGACAATAAAAAAATATTTGAAATTTAAAATCACAGTCGAGTGAATAATTTGTTATCATTAGCTGGATGCATTGTCCATTACAAAGATCTAAATAATTGCTACATATCCTGCTTCACTTTGATGGCTAAAGTTTAGAATAAGTTAAGGTCTTTATTATCTGTCATCTAACCCTAAAATAATTTAAATTCACGGCACATACTATCCAAATATTTTAGATAAAATTTATTTATTACCTTTATTTGGTATTAATTTACAGACTCGACCCTATTTTTTTAAAATTAATTCCCTAATGGCTGCACCGTATTTAAAATCACTCTTCCTTATACTTCCACTCTTTACTTAAAATCACTCCTTGTTTTTCTTAATTTATTTCTTTATATTTCACATCTCAAACAAAGTCACTGTATGAATATGTAATGATAAAATGAAGGTCATAGCATACACATATCTCTTTAAAATTGTAGTCAAAGTGGTAGTAGAATGTGATGCCTTTCTTAAAAGCTACTTGCATCAAATTCGGGAACGTAAAAATAGTAAGTCTCATGAGCTGAATAAACACCAGCAAGAAATGTGCATGTAGACTTCAGTCACCCTATTTAGCAAATACAAAAATACAAGAGGTTTTGAATCACCAAAACGAATTCTCGACCACAATCATACATATTTACGGAAAAGGTCTCAGAATAAATCAGTATCCGAAGGAGAGGAGAGGAGAGGGTCAAAAGTTTGTCGTGATCATTTTGCATTATCAACTATAAATTATGCAATATGACATGCATATTATAGTGCACATGTACATGTAAGAGTTAGATTATTCATTCCCGTTTCCAGCCACGTAAGTAACTAAGTCTTTTTTGGAAATCAAGTCATCTGGATTCTGCAAAAAAACTCATTTCTAAGAGTAAATGGGTAGTATCTATTGAAATTATAGATTTTTGTTTATTGAATATATACAACACTGATATAAATTAATTATCCTTGATATGTTAAAGTAGTTCCATACTTCGTTTGCCTAAAAGATTTGTGCGTGTAACATCCGTTGGATTATTCTCTACAAAGGAACATTTGTTAAATTTTAAAAGAACATGGTGGATATATTTGAAGAAAATCACGTAATTTTCTATCTTCCTTGCTTGTCCTGTATACAAGGGATATATACATATGTACATATTTATGAATGTCTCCATTCATATATTTAAAATTGATAAAATTGAATAAAATTTTGTTTTAAAGTTTATGGTTTCAAAATGGTCAATTAAATACTTCTTGATAAATTACTTCTAATTTCAAATTCAAAACGTTTGTTTTTTTTGCACAAATTCAGAGCGGACACAGTTTCTAGAAAAAAAATAACTTTCGACACAAAATTACAAATCGCTCACCCTCGCAATGCCTACGTGTGATCTCAATACAGGTCTACACGTACTACACGTCCCGAATAATCATCTCGTATCTGCCCACCAATAATCCATGAAATTTGTAGTTCTAGTTATTTACCTTGTAAAAGCTTGCCGACAACAAATATTCCTGAACTCAAAATTATGTTTAATGAAACAATTTAGGCCATATTTAAGTATAAAACCCATATTTAAGCAAAAATGTAATCATTAAGGGGATTGTTTAATTTGTAGTAGATATCAACCACACACACCAACAACACAGTATTTAAATGAGTATAGTAGTTGTGGACTTTATTAGTCCGCAACTGCTATACCCATAAAGTCCACAACTGCTTAACTCATTTAAATAATTCCTTTAATTTTAAAAGGTAGAAATTCGATTAGAATAAAATAACGAGTATTTAAATGAATCAAAATTACAGCAAATATTGCTAATTCCAAAATAACATTTGCATATTTACATAAAATACGGACGGTGGTATTATTTCCAGACAATTTAAAAAACAGTGTATTATTACGTTTTCATTTACTAAATTTTTTCAAATATTGATGGACGTAACTTTTATTTATTTAACAATATATATGTTATATCATGAAAATGTTACATGTACATATATATATATATATATATATAATATTCACCATGATAATGTAAATAGATAACCAGAACAATTTAATATCAAAGAATTTTAAATAAACTTTATAAAAATATATAAAAATTTGACGCAAGTTAACATTTTCTAAATTACCTTACGGTAGAATATATAGTTTCCACCCATTTAAATTTTTTTTTCGTAATTATATTGTGATTTTTATACCACTTCTTTAGATATAAACCACACAAATGTTTTATATCCAAAACGGAAAAAAATGGAACTCTCAAATATCCGCCTATTTGTTTGTATATTACATCCATTTTTTTCGAAAACCGTTTGACGTTGAGACTTGAAATTTGATACAGAGATAAAAGATCTGAATGACTCAATTCAGAACTGTACGACTCAATTCACTTTAATCGTTGTTACTAATTCTCTACCCAGATGCCTTATATTAGTTTGTAGACTATAAGCGTTAAGATGGGAAAAAAGTTTCATGCAATTCTGATTAGCTATTGTGACGCAAAATTATTACGGCAATCAAAATATTTTTTTTTTATAAAACTAACAAGCTAATCATAAAATCTTACAACCTTTCCGTAAATTTCATTAAATTGCTTGTAACTTTTATTAAGCAAACATGTTTTGCTATATTTTGGCTAAAAAGACGTAAAGTAAAAATTGATCAAATTTATTTTTAAGTTGGAATTGAAGCTGAAGAGCTATGCAATAACTTTAAGAGAGAACGAAAAAATTTTCAAATACCACGAAAATAAAATTATTAATTCAAGAGTACCACAGGACTTATATTAAATTAATTAAGGAAATGTCATAGGATGTTTACCTTGCAAAACCTATAATATTGACACAAATATTGCTGAATGTCTCTTGGACAGATTGTAATAAGAAAAAAAAACATTAATTCACTTAAGGCATCGAACAAAAAGTAATGAAAAGAAAATCTAAACATGGTTAATTGAAGTTATGAAGATTATTGTGTACAAATGAAAAAAAAACAAATATGACAATGAGTTTAAAAAAACCGAAATCTTGAAAATTTTCTGCACTAGAGTTTCGAGAATGATATTGCCTATTTATTAGATTTAAATGCAATATTTACCCCCACGGTGAACTTATTGGTACAAGAAAAATTTCATTTAGTCAGCCACACCCAAAGAATGTGGTAAATTAGTTCATCGGTAGAGTGCAAAATATTATATTCTTGTAACTTGACAAAAAATGAGTCCGTTATAAATAGCATTTTTAAAAATAAATTATTAAGAAAAACGCGTAAATTAGACATGTTAGTAGGAATTGAAATAATAGTGAGACATGGAGGTACATAATTTGTTATCAAAAACTAAATTGCGAGTTTTAATCGGGACAAACATATATTTTTGAGAGTGTAGGGAGATGGTGAAACTTTGATGTTAGGATCTGTTTAATTCCATAAATCTTCTTTCATAATGAGTGGCATAAACAGTGCAGAAATTGTCTGAAAAAATGAAGTAAATTTAGGAATGTGAAGCATCATAAATTTCAGAAATGTAAATCGAGGCCGTGGGTTCTTTTACGAATCTGGCGCCGAGGTACGAAAAGATATGTAGATTGTTTAAAATATTATAAAACAATGAAGAGAATTGAGCCAAAACCTAAACTCAAAAATGTTATCATATTTTATAAGACTCAATACGTAACGAACACATACATCCTTATTTCGGGGGTTTCGAAAATAGAGCGACTTTGCGCTAAGCTAAAGCTACAATAACTATCATCCATAAAATATTCCTTCGGCTACGAACACACAGGCATCTATTTGTTTTAACGGACGTCATTATCATCGTCGTTTATATCGTGTGAAATGTAAATTATCCTACATCAAAATTTGGAATAACGCGGTAACGTATAATTTAAATTTCATAATTTGAGTTAAGCTAATGTGACATTATGGATACAAAATATTTTCAGAGTTGATATCCTATATGATGAATACCAAATGTCTACAAACACGCTTTATGGACAAATATATGGATAACCTTTATGGAGTTAGTCTTTTTATTAATTTTTCATTCCATTTTATCAAGTAATTAACTAAGTTCACGAAAATGTAATAAAGTATTACAAGTTGGGAAATATTTAATTTTATAAATGCATTCAAAATAAAGAGAGAAAATGAATACCGGGAAGCACATACAGTATGATACGTAAAATAAATCACCTGAAGAATCTACAGATGGTATAAAATATATTATTAATATTTCAAATACCTGAATAATCTAACAGTCGTAAGATTAATTTTATATTTCACGAATTTAAATTACAATATATTTTCAATATCTGCGCTACAGTAAGAAAAAAAGTAATGAAAAAAGTAGCACATAAAGTACAAAAAATTAATCGTAAAACTCTGTTACCTTTTAGTGAAAATTTTCATTATATATAAAAGACTACCTCTGTTTTCAACTTATAAAAAGCGCACTTAAATTTTTTTTCTCATTCCGTTTACGCTACGATAGTCTTCAATAAAATAAATTGAAAAACTTTTCTTAAAATTGACTAGTCCGGTTTGCGTAACCTCGCCGAAAACTTATTTGGAATATAGATAGAATGAAGAATTTTTAAACGATTTCTTCAAAATTTTTCATTTTATCTATAATGATTATGAGTTTTTAAAGCTTTTTGTCATCGCTTTTCTCTCATAAAACTTTATGTTTCTTTATTTAGTAGTGACACGATTTTTAAATAACTAGAATAAATTTTATTCAGAATATATAGGTAAATGTTAATGCAAAGGGTTTATAATAGACAGAATTTGTGATATCCTAAATAAATAAATGTTAAATATAAACTCATATCGAAAAAAGGTAGTATAAATACGAATGAAAGATAATTTAAATAAAAATGGATATTTGTAGATAAGACTACATATGTATAAGGTTTTACATGTAAAAAAGGTACTTGAAATATGTGTACTTCGGCTTAAACAAGACTAAACCAAATATACACTATGCACTGTAAATAAAGTGATTATCATTAGGAGGTGAACGATGTTTATTCTGCAATAGTATAGACTAAAATAAAAAAACGTGAACTGCGAAAAAATTTTTATACTTTTATTGAAGTAAGGAAGTTTTTAACTCGCTAACAGAATAATTTTCAAAATTACTGAACTCTGGTTTTCACTTTCAAAAGACATTTTATGCATACAAATACCTAATTTCCTCTGAATCCGTTATTCATCCATATGTATTTGGTACCCTCATTTGAGATCACCAGTAAACGTCATTTGATCAAATAGGCTTATATATATATAAATATATACATATATATATATATATATATATATACTTATTTAACCGTTTTGACTCCGAAAGCATTAAAATATTATATAAAACAATAGCGGAAGTGGGGTTTGCGCGAGGTTTGCGCGTTATTCCTTGAGTTTGAGATGTTTATCTTTTTCACAAACACACAGTTTTAATCTAATTTTCTATAGTTGTGTCTATATTTTGGCAATAAAATGGAAAAATTTCTTTTATAATATTTTTTATGTGCTATAGTTTACGTTGAAAATGGTTTTGCATTGTTAAGTTTGGTAGGTACGGTTATGAAAGTAAAAGACTTTCATATGTTTCATATCTTTGTGTATAAGTTTCGTATATTTATATTTCCCAAAATTTTCTATAATCAGAGTACTGAACGAATTTTGTTATTTTTAAAAATAACCTGAACTTATATATTATATTGAAATATTGAAGTTTTTATATTTTTCAATATCGAAGACATTCCTAGTTTTGCTCGCGAATTTCCACGTTTGTATTATATTATCTTCGAAAATTTTCCGTTTGCTACAATATTATATCGACGAAATTAATGAATTTTAAATAACAATTGTATTAATATTTGTTTGTAATTCATTTACGGATTCGAGAATATTTGTAAAATTAAATCTTTAAAACTTGCGCGGTTTATGGTTTTTTTTTATTTATTTGGTCATATTTAATATCTCTCATCTCAAACGAAGTCTTCGTTAGAATGTGTAATGATGTAATGAAGTAGATAACAAAAATGTGTCGCCTTCATTTCATAAATTTCATCACATTTTATAGATTGAAAAATTGTAATCGAGTAGCAAGCAGATTTTGACGCCTTTCTTGAAAGTTACTTGCATCGAATTGGGAAGGTTGAAAAATGCATGTCTTATGAGTTGAATGAGTACGAGAAAAAAACGTGTATTGACGCTTGAGTCATTCTATTGGACCAAAACAAAAATTAAGGGGTTTTTAAATAAAAGACGTATTGTAGACAATAATCGCACATATTTACTGAAGTGTTCTGAAAATAAATCAGTGGCCGAAAGAGAGGATCAGTCCAAAGAAGCTCTTCGTGATCGTTTTGGGATTATTTGTCAACATTACCAATAAGATATTGTGCAATATTTCATGATTATTACAGTACATGTATACTGTTAAGGATTTAATTATTAGTTCTTATTACTAACGACGTAAGCAGTTTAGTCTTTAAGAGTATTTAAACAATTTTTACTAGGCGAAAAACTTTATTTCGAAAGCTAATAACCAATGGCGGTCTTTTAATATTTCTCCGATTTTCGTTTACCAAATAGTTACAACCACGACGTAAATTATTTATCATTGATATGTCAAAATAGTTCCACACTTCGTTTTCCTAAAAAATCTGAGCATGTAATATTTTTGAATCGCTCTGTACAAAAGAGCATTTGTTGGATGTGAAGAAAACATGACGAATATTACTCAAAGATTATGCTTTCGAAATGGCCAGTTATATTTTTTATTCATAAATTTATCTCTACTCTTAAATTGAATATGCCACTTTTTGCGTAAATTTAGAGTGCAAACAATTTTAAAAAAATCACTTTTGAAACCAAATTACACTTTAGTCATCCATATAGCGTCCACAAGTTATTTCAACATATATACATTTATACGTATCAACTATTCAACGTGTATCCGCCCACCAATATTATATGAAATTTGCAGGTCTATTTATATACCTTATAAACGCCTGCCGGTAACAAATATTGTTGAACTTCGAGTTGTGTTTAATGAAAATATTAGGCAATATTTAAGCATGAAACACATATGTAATAATGAAATGGTTGGTTTGATTTGTGGTAGTTATTATTTCGCAAATGCCGCTACACTTATTTGAACAATTCCTAAGTCCTAAAAGCAGTCATATTGATAAGTAATTTAAATATATCCATCACGTGACCTTTAAAATTGGATAGGTTAAATGATCTTGATGTCTATATTCCATTTCATAATTTGGGAAATTGTAGGTTACTAGAATTCGATTTTTTGTGTTATCACACCTTCTATAATTGTTAGTAATAAAATTCAAAGTTTCCATTTGAATTTAAGTAAGATATTTTTTTATATTTTTACGTAGATGAGAACGAACATTTATTTTATAAGATAATTTAATAGTTAAACTAAGAAGCAAAATCAAAATAATAGGCAAAAGAAAATATTTTAATATGAAATCGAAATAAGATGAGATTATTCAGTTGGCAATGAGTTGAGAATTTTTATTTTATCTTTCTTTAGATAGCACAATAAAATTGGACGTTATTACAATTTTAGATTATTATTGGACGTTATTACAAAGACTTATTTTAAGGTGTATTTTATAAATTTCTCGCTTAACAAATTGAGAATATAATCGTTTTTCTTTTTGTGTATTACTTTATACAAGATGGTATAAATTATTGTCAGAAAATTATTAATTACGTATATAAAATATTAATTTTGCGTAACGATTTACAGTAAAGCACCTTTGAACACCAGACATAACCTCTAAAGGTTTACGGTAAATAAAAGCGAAAAAATAATAGAGAAAACAAGAAAATAAATTAAAATTAATTTATGTGAAAAGCACGAAATCAATCGTAATAGAAGATAATTTCTTCAGGTCATTATTATCCTAATACTTGTTTCTTGCTTTAGTTTTACTATTTCAGCCAGTAAAATTTTATTTTAAAAATTGGTAACATGTATTCGAAAATTTGTTAAATATCATAGTTAAAATAACTTCAGCGCGATGTTGTCAGATTACGTCGAGAAAAAGTAGTCTAAAATATTTGGAGTAAAGAAAAAAGAATATTTATACATATAAAAATTCATAAAAAAATACAAATAATGAAAATATTATGTATTTATGTACTAGAATCGACTAAATTTATGATTGACAACCTTTACTGAAATTATATTAAGATGGCAGACTTCTACTATGTTTTTTGTCTCGTAATCTTGTAGAGTGGTCGTCAATTACTCTAAAATGTTTAGCGGTCAAATCAATAAAATTTTTTATCTTGGAATTGAAGTTTGACGTCTAAGGATAGAATGGTGAAATTTATAATATTTGCTATGAGAATGAATTCTTTTTTAAGTTCATCTTTTTCTCTGAGCTAATTTCTTCCTTCAAACCAGAACTTTTGTCTGTTTCAAATTCCTATTTTTCAATCTTACACTTGAATGAAAATATAATCAAAATGTTTATACATTTAATGAATTAATGTTGTATGTGACATATTTGTACCTAATATTAAGTATATCTTTGCGTAGTAAAAACGCTAACAAATTTCATGTTAGAGAAAATGATATATGTTTGTGTGTATTTATGTATATATATATATTTATATATATATATATATATATATGTATACAAATATATATATATATATATATATATATATATATATATAAAGAATATTTGACCATGGCAATATAAATAAAAAGAACAATGTAATAAGAGAGAATTTCAAATAGACTGTGAAGTAATTTTTTTAAACTTATGATTTTGCTTGAAGTCTACCTTTGTAAATATACAAAAATTCTATGTAAATTAATATTTTTAAAATTTTTTTAAGATCAAATTCTTACATTATTTAAACTACATTGCTGTTTTCCATATCCCCTCTTTATTTCGAGGATTTACATCTTTAACTTTGGTTTTATAACCCAAATAAAAAAAAACGGAGCTCTCAAATTTACGCCCGTTTGTTTGTCCGTTAGATCCAACTTTCTCGAAAACCGTTTTGACGTAGAAACGTGAAATTTAACATTGCGATAAAACATGTACTTCAGCCGTATGTACCTATTTCAACAGACAACGCCCAAAAACATTTTTGACTTCACACAAAAATACACTCAGGAGTGTACCACTCAATTCACTTTAATCATTGTTACTAATTCTCTACCCATATACCTTATGTCAGTCTACACAGTATAAATTGTACGATGGAAAAAGTTTCATGTAATTATGATAAACCATTTTAACGCAAAAAAAAACAAAACATTTCTACTCATAAAATGAAAAAGGTTATCATAAAAATGAGCAACTTTCTTATGTTGTTTAGAAAAATCTTTTAACCTTTTCGTAAATTTTATTGTATTGCTTGTAACTATTATTAAGAATACACGTTTCTTACTTCCGCCAATGGCAAGTAAGCATTTCATCATAATTATTTCGCAGTTAAAAGTGAAGCGGAAGAGCTATGAGTTAGAAACGTTAGAAAATAACGATAGAAAATAAAATCAATAAAAAAATACCTTCCAATAAAACATAATTAGTTTAAAATGTTAACAAACAAAGCACAGAAAAATTAGTCAAAAAACCCTCTTCCTTTTAAAAACTAATATAGAAGGAAGAGAATTTTATTAAATTGATGCAAATAATTTTAGACGTTTATATAAAAAATACAACTGCGGAAATCATAGGATCAAATTGTGGGAATAAATCAGAAACACTATTGCAATTCAAATTCCACATTATTCCAATTTTGAATAGAATATTATTTTTTATGCCATGAAATTTCTAACTAAAATTATTCACTATTGACGGTTAATATTACGTGATGATTTATGAAATTCTTTATAAAATGCATACCAACAATATTCACTTTTGTATCACAAAATCACATATGTTTTCTGGTATTTTAAAAACTAAGTTGAATATAGTTCACTGCTATTTTGGACGAATGAAAATACTAAACTACCATAAAAAAAAGATTACCACTGACACAGCTGAACCGATCCAATTCTAACTGAAGGACAAGTAAACCCTGAATATCCTTCCTTTTACAGCAAAGCCATTTCAGATTCCACGTTAGAATTCGAAGGAAAATAGTCATGCTCTGGATATTAAATGTTAAATAATAATATAATATAGATAACATCAGATAACGTAATAAAATTGAATTCGATTTATTTTGTCATAACAAAATTATGTGATCGAATTGCCGGTCAAGAAATAAAAACGGAGGAGTGAAATTGTTGAACTGTTAAAGGAAGCGTGTTTGTGTTTTGGTTACTGACGATTTGGTTATATTTACTGAATATTCTGTTCATTTCATTGCTTTAAATATTTATATAGTTTTATTGTAATTTTTGTATAAATTGTGCAAAATCGATCTTCTTTTATATTATAGTTGTGTCGAATCATGGGGCGCGTATTCTCTGGATCAAATAGATCCTCACGTTCCTCCTAAGACTCGTGGACCCACCCCCGTCTTGTCATAATGTTCCTCTTATTGAACCACTATCCTCGACTAGCTTCTTTAGTATCATGATTTACGAATCTGATTTGAAACGCAGATCTCAAAAATTAAAAAAAATTAAGTCAAAATTATCAAAACGTAACTCCGATTCTTCTTGCATAGAACCTGGGGATTCTGTGCCCAGGAAGACTCCTCGTCCTGAAATTTTCCCCAATTCCCCAAAAGGTAATTCTTCCCCTCCCTATTCTCTATTTTCCCCATCTCCATCCATCTCTCCTAATTAGACTGAAGGCCGCTTATATGTTGCTAGCGTCGGACCTTTAATTGTTCACATCCAAAGGAAAAAACCGCATCCGGTTTCTCGCTTCATGCGATCAAATTCGACTCTGCCCTTAAACAATTTCACATTGATGGTATAACTCGCGATGGGGTAAATCAAATTGGACAAAACAGAATTTCGGTAGAGTTCTCTTCTGCAGATTCTGCCAATCGATTTGCAAATCTCTCTGCATTCATATCACAATATAAACTATACATCCCATCATTTAATATTTCTCGAATAGCCGTTATTCGGAATATTTCAATCGACTAGTAGGATGAAGAGGTATTACTTTTGATTGAAGTTCCTGATGGTTGTGGTAAAGTTACAAAAGTTAAGATAAAGTCAAAACTACTTTCTTTCAGAGACGATGATCATCACTTTTTATAGTGAAGTCAGACCCCAGCGTATTTTATGGTATACTCATTACTACCTGTATCCAAATACGAACATCCTAAGATTCAGTACTTTAAATGCTGTAGGTTTGGCCATGTAGCCGAGAAAAGCCGTTCTTCCGAACGTTGCTTCCGATGTAGTGAAGGCCATCTCGGAAAGAAATGCCCTCTGACTTTTGATGAAGCGAATTACATCTTTTATAGCGGAAACCATGATGCTACTGACAAAAATTGTTCTGACTTTGAAAGCCAAAAACCAATAAAATTTAAAATGTCTGAGAAGGATATTTCTTATAGCGAAACTGCTAAAATAGTTCCTTCTATAAGGAGATCGTGTGCCTCAGTTACTGCTAATTTTTCATCTCGCCTTGTTGAATCATCCTTTTCATTGACTCCTTCTCGTCTAATTCATCTTACAAAAAACTTGGCCTTCCAAACCTCGTTCCCGTCTTTCGCCACCTCTCTCTCAGGGCTATAACCGTACAGCCTTAGAACAGGTTTGGTCGGACTTCAGAATCCCACAACCAATAAATGACTGTGGGATTAATCCTCAATCCCCAGATAATAATATTTCTACATCGTCTATCATTAAAATTCTATTGACCACGTTAGTGAATATTCTAACATATTTTAATAATTACTGTCCAATGTTGCCTCTTCATTACTTGCATCTCTAAATTTAATAAATTTTAATGGATCCGCCAACGGTGGCTAGTGTTTTGCAGTGGAATAGCCGAAGTGCTATTTCTAATAAGGCAGATCTTCACCACCTTCATTTCATCATTTGACTCTCCATCCACAGCTGCTATCTCGTAAACATGGCTGAAACCTGGATATTACTTTAGAATCCAGGGCTATGCCTGCCTACGTGATGACATAGCGGATGGTCGGAGTGAATCCGCCCTACTGCTTGACAAGTCTCTTCCTTTCTCCCAGGTGCACCTTGACTCTCGCGGTTTTCAATTCAACATTGTTGCCGCGAGGATCAAGGACATCATCATCATCTCTTTATACATTCCTCATCCTTGCATATCGGTGGTATGTCATACTCAATGGTGAAAAATTCTCCACTTTTTTTTCATCAATGACTTCTTTCTCTCATCAACCACATGTTTAATTCAGGAAATGTCCCGAAATCTTAGAAATTCGAAATTATTTTCCCCATTCTTAAACCTCTTAAAGATCCCAATGTAATCTTACAGACTCATAGCTCTATCCCCGGTTTTAGCTAAAATCACTGAACATCTGATTAAGAAGCGATTACAATTGTTTACTGAATACAATTTCATTATCCCACCACATCAGTTTGGCTTCAAAAAAATTAAAAACACGATGAACAACTTCAGCATCCTGACCACTGACATACAGTTGCCTTCTCCCAACAAGAATTACCTGTAGCCGTTTCTTAATCTTTCTGTAGCATACGATAATGTAAATCTCCCTTTTCTCAGACAAATATTGCGATAACTTAGTTTTCCAGAAAAGGTTTCTAATTTCCTTCTCAACCTCTTCTTAAACAGATCAATCGTCCTTTGATATACGGGATATCACCCGTAACAGGATCGATCTGGCGTGGCCTTCCCCATCCTTCCCCATCCGAATCAGTCTTAAATCCTATCCTTTTCAATATATATTCACACAAAATTCATTTTTTTTAATCCAATTTGTCATATACAGCAAAAAGCTGATGATTTGCTTTTATGTACCTCTGATAAATCAATCGCGGTCACAGAATATGCTTTAAATTCTGTCCTCGCTAACTTGAGCTAATGGGCAAACTCTAATGGAATGAATAATTTGCCTTCCAAGAGTTCTGTAATGATATTTTCTACAAAAAGAATAATTACTCCTGTTTCCATTTCCTTCAACTTTTCAAACATCCCTATCCTCTCCAGTACTAAATTTATTGGTATATCATATGGATTATTGCTCAATCCTACTTGATCCTATTTCCAAATCTAATGCCCCCAAATGGACGCGTATTCGATCTCTGAGGATCTGCTCCGAGGATCGTGGCGGGTGCGATGGAATTCAACCCCATTAATGCCTTACAAATAGTATGTGTTGATCCTCCTCTTTCTCTTCGTTGTCTATACCTTGCTGATCGATTTCTCTTAAAAGCAGCTAGGATCTCCTCCTATCCCATATTCGCAAAACTAATCATTCTTCCAGATTTATTAAAAATGATTCCTTTTGACATTTTAAGCCTCATTTTCTCCTTACGGTCAGCTTCGAAATAATAAAATCCCTCTCAAACAAAATTTATCAAAATTGTTCTCTAAAGTTTTCCATTTGACTCGATAATTCACAGGTCAAATATGAATTTGTACTTCAGAGTGTATACGCTGTAAGGGAGCATTTTTTATTTCCCGGTTACGTCTCATTCTGCACATTTTCGCCTCCCAAAAGATTTTTCGGTATCTTCTAGAAAATATAGAGCTATTGTTGAGGTCTTAAGATATGCGCGGCTTAAAAAATTTCGTGGATTTCTAATCTTCTTCGACTCCTCAAGTTTTTTAGAGTCCCTTCTCAGCAATCCGTTTTCAGTAAATTGTAGCTTCCTAACTCTCCTGATTAAGCATCTAGCGCTTGATTTGAAGAGGTCGGGATCGAATGTCGTTCTTGCATCGATTTCTAGTCACTGCGGCATAGTCGGTAATGCCGGACGCAAAAGCCCGGTTCGCCGCCATGAACTGGGATCCATGTTTCAGACGTAATTTCATTGAGGATCGTCTTTTCCTATCTCATTTCTGGATGATCTCTGATTGCCAAAGGGCATGGGAAAGACCATCCCAGATCACGGGTGCGGAATACTTCCAGATCCAATTTTCCATTTCTTTAAAACCGTGGTTTTAAAAATTTACTTTTCCTCGAAAGAATCTTCAGTGGTATCTCGTTTGCGTTTGGATCACTGTTTTATTCCCTCCCATTTGTGTGTCAGAGAGTCTCCAGCCTGTGATTGTGGGTTTGGTGAGGGCGATCTAAATTATTTAATTTTTGCATGCCCATTAAGTAATAAATTCATTTCTAATTTAAACAACCCTTAGTAAATTATAAATCATCATTAAATCTTTTATTTATTTATAAATTATTAAATCAAAAAATTCAATTACCCATTGACATGATATCCCTTCTATCCGTTTCTAATAAAATTACTCTTTGCTTAATCATTCAATACGTAAGGAAGAATAACATCAAAATCTAGAACCTTTTATATGCATGTACATCTCTTTTTATTTTTGTTTGTATGTACATAGGTATATACTTACTATTTTTGTCACCTTTGTATTATCTATAATTTTTTTTGTTTATCTCGTCTCTTAATTTTTCTTGCATAGTAAATTTCTATTTGTTTTTTGTTCTGCTCTTTAGTTTATTTCTCTTATTAAACAATAGTAACAGATATTCAGAGTATAATCTAATCAGTATTGCCTAACCAAGAAATTTAAACTTCACACATGCAAAAGTTCTGTCTGGAGAGAATAATCGCCACAGAATGAAATAAAGAAAGAAAAAGCTATTCCGATTCTATTATAGGAACAATGACGTTTATTTGAAAAATTGTTACACTATTAAAGTAATTTAGAAAGATATTAAAAAAATACTGAGAAAAAATACAAGAAAATAAGTTAGGGCTCTCATTAATTATTAATACTTATTTTGTTTATTGAAGTTTTTAAACATGTTACGGAAAAAATTATGGGAGTGAAATTTTAAAAACTCACGATGAAGTTGGCAACGATGCAACAAAAAATCTGGCTCAAAAAAGTTACTCACTTACTTTTTATAGATTTACTTTTCCAAAGTTTTAGGCGCCTATGATTATGAATTATCGCATCTACCAGGCGATCATGAGGTGGCAAGAAAAATATTTCTTTCACTATTATATTTCTTTCACTCAAGGGCAAAAAATATTAAGGAATTATCATATTTAATAAGGTGATATACATTTTCATAAGGTGAATGTGGATGTCACGTCATAGTTTATTTTTCTGCTGGCTTTCTATTATAAGCCTGCTGGACCGTTTGAATTCGGTATGTATTTATTTAAATTATGAATTATAGATAATTAAATACTTAACTATGGTGAATCTACAATCGCCTTATGAAAAGAAATACGCATATTTCTTTTACCAACTCACGATCGCCTGGTAGCTGCAATAATTCAAATAAAGTCGAAGCGCGATAATTTGGACACGGTCCGGCAGTTAATGGAAAGCCCGTAGAAAAATAAAGTAGTGAACAACTCATCTGTGAAATACATTTAAAATTTTTATTTTTAAAATTAAATATCATAATGAATTAGGTTTTATCAACCGTGTTTATTATCACGCTCTGGTCCTTTTATAATTTTCTTTCTATTAATTATTTGTGTGATAAATAAATTTATTCTTATATTAAATCAAAGAAATATAACTTCTAATGCGCGTATATATGTATATCCGACTTTTTTTTTTCTGTAGTAAATATGACCAAAAATTTATTGAAAAATGGGTAATGATCTATTAAAAAACACATTCTGTCATCTATAACTTGAGTCGCATTCCACAATCAATACTATTAATATATTATGGACGTGCAAAGATAGCAAACGTAATATATTTTACATCAAATTAAAAGTTAAAGGATTATTTTAAAATCAACAGCAAAGGAGTTAGTACACCCAGCAGCATCGGTTCAGAAAACTTCTCAAATTCTTAGCAAAACTCTTACTATAGTTTAAGTTGACCGGTATAATCTAGGACAGCCATATAACAATTCATTTGATAAAATTGTAAGCTATCAATACTATTACGAGAACTTTATTTCTTGTTTCACACTGGTTTATGTAAATCTGGTTATGCGATGGACATAAAGCGCTATATGATAGAGTGATTTTCTATATAAGATGGAGTATAATTAATCCGATTTATAAATATTGTTTTGAAAGGAAGTGTCATAATGGATTATTTTCTAAACATTGTCATGCCATAATAAGATTAATTATTGCAAAAATTCATTTCATCTACATGACATATTAAACACGTTCAATTGCAATGAAAGTTATATTTTCGTGAAAATATTTCTATCATTGGATTAGCTAGGATTTTATATGGAGATGAGAAGCAAAAAATCTTGAATTATTTTTATTATGTTATGATATTTTCAAAATATTGTTGAAAAAATGTAAATTTGCAAAGGTAAAATAAAATTAAAATGCAAATTGAAACAAGCTAAATTTTAAACAAATTATTGGAAGATATCGTTTTTAAAGTGTACTTATTTTCAATGAGTAATTTTCCATGTACACTGACCATGTAAATACTTTTCTTTCATATATTTATAAATTTTAGCCACGTTTTGACTCATAAGAACGTGGTAGAAATTTTTTTTTTATTTTATGATTCATCTAATACACGGCCATGTGATTGTCATAGTCCTAGTAGAATTTTAATCGACTGAGTCAGAGTCTATTGGGTAAAAATATAATTTCATGTTAATTGACATTCGTTAATTTACTAAAAAAAAATCACTAGAATTCATCCATGTCCCAGTTGTAAAAAAAGCAATCAGAGTTGATCGACAGTCATTTTGTGTAATTTTTTTTCATTTTATGTACTTATTGCGAGATAAAGAGTTACGATTTTTTTATCCATGAACGTGGAGGGCGAGGTAGCAAGTGCTTAACTACTCATAATTATGTCATAAGACAAAAAAATAATGAAGTAGTATTAGTATGTAATTAAAGAATATATGTAGTTTTAATTAGTATTAGTACATTAACTCAGTCGTGTAAATATTTTTGGTTTACGTTTTAAATACTAAAATTTACCAAAAATATGTTACATAATTTTTATGTTTGCTGTTAAAATTTTTTGGAATATTAATTAATATTTTTATAATACTTTTTAAGTTACCATAGTTTGTTTTCATTTTATTAATTTTTCTAAATCATTTTTGTTCTTACCTGATAATCTGATGTCGCTTCGTTACCGATTGTATGTACTTACGTTATCGTAAGACTTCAGAAAGAAAAGAAGAAACTAAATATTAATATAATTAATAATTAACGAAATAAATGAAATGTAATTCTAATGTAAATTTTTGTGTACAAAAATATTTGCTGCTCACTTTGCAGAGATTACAATTTTAAATATATTTTCGCAATCAAATCAGGATTGGAACAAAACGAAAAATTGATAAAAAAAAGTTATATCAGCTCGAAATAAAACAATTCGGAAGATTAATATGCTATTTTATTTTTATAAATTTCATCCTTCCTACATTTTATTCGATAAGTTATATTTATCTACAGATAATATTGTAACAATATTATTGTATATTATTGCCATAATTTGTAAGCGACCTATTTCTCACTAATAGCAGTAAATATACTTTTGTCAACGTTTCAATTTAAATTTTAAGTTTGGGTTCTCGGCTTTTATTGTAAATTTGTTTTATTAAAAAGATTATTTATTTTGATCAATCATGTACTTGGTAAATACCTGGTAAATATGGCGATATGTAAACTAAAAACAAAACAATTTAAACAAAATGTATGATTGTGGTTTTATTAAATTTATTCACAATATTCACGCTATAAGTGAAAAATCAAAAGTCAATTTTCATCGTTGCTATGTAATAATTGATGCTGAATTAGCGAAAAATTGTTGTTTTGCAAGGTTAATACTGCTTTCAGATTGACGACTTAGTCGCACGATTCGGTCAGCAATTCAATAGCTATATCGTAATTTGTACACAACCGTCTCACGTTTAAGCGCAAACCGTTTAAACTTACTGGGATGAGTACCCTTAATATGGCCAAAAATATAAGTTATCCAATCACTTCCTTTACTTTTTAATAGTTATAATATATGTAGTTGATCCAGGTTCTTACCAGTAAATTAGTGTTATTGCAGCGTAGCCTGCGTAAACAGACCGTGGCTTTTTAACAAGAGATACATATGTGTTTTTTAATTATCATATGCCTCATATCTTTGCATATGATAATTAAAAAACACATATGTATATATATATATATATATATATATATATATATATATATATATATATAGCCCATATCTTTTTTAGTTTCACTCTTGGTGAGTTTTAGAGTTTTGTCATTACGGCCATCGAAGTACAGAACAGGTAACTGTAGATTTCATTATTTTTGCATAAGTTCGACCAGTATTTTTTTCTTTTCCTTTTTAACCTATTAATCGATAGGTTCATTGTCACAAAAATGTCATGTAGTATTGCCTAACCAATTATAGCAGCTGCTCTAATAGATACGCCATATTAATCAGATATTTTGACTAACGTAATAATACTTCCAACTAATTTACTTTTCCCATATTTTGTGAATTCGAAGGGAAATTTACTAATTCACCATTGTAATGTATGTGTAGCTAAATATTTTCTTTGTAATCGCTTGTGGACAAAATAAGCTCTTGTTTTTTTTGTCCACAAGCATGTTGCTTGTTGCCGTTTTGATATTCTTTCATCATGAATCTAGAAAAAATGTTAAGCGTTTGGACAAGTTTTTAGGCAGAATTAATGCACAATTGCGATATGTACTTAATATTCCAATTTTCTTTCATGTTCTTCATTACATAAAACTCTTATTTTTGAAACTTTACTTTCTCTAGGCTCTTTCCTTCTGCAAGGCTGCACTAATTCATATTTGGGGGTACAGATATCAAACACATATGTTGCTAATAGGGAAGTCACAAACAGATCAGTA
Source organism: Druceiella hillmani (assembly GCA_039881145.1). Classification (NCBI taxonomy): domain Eukaryota; kingdom Metazoa; phylum Arthropoda; class Insecta; order Lepidoptera; family Hepialidae; genus Druceiella; species Druceiella hillmani. The sequence continues at coordinate 8,419,917 of JAYKKI010000075.1, read as the reverse complement.
GTACTATTAAGTAGCGCGACTAAATCATTTATGTTACCCTTAGTTAAGATCTATTCTTATTTGTGTAATTGAATCTTTGCAGGGTACTGTAGTCAGGTCAAATACGACATTCGCAGGGAGCATTCACCGTAATCAATATAAATATATCATTGATAGGATTTACCTTGAAATCATATATATATATATATGTATATATATATATATATATATATATATATATATATATATATATATATATTGATATTGTTGTAGGTGCCATTTTTAAATTCCTAATGTTCCGCAGCATATGAGGCTAAATATTAAAAAAAAATACATAACTTGTCATATGTTTAAAGTGAAGGCGATTTCGTTTTACATATTCCTTCGAGTAGAATGTGACTGGACAAATCTTAGAAAGAAGTTGAGCTTTCGTTTAAATTTGTTCTCTTTTAAGCTTTATATTTGAAACCTTAATTTATAAATAACGCGGAATACGTCCATCAAATTGTTAATATGAATAGAACATAACATGTCAGAATCGAAAACATAATCGAAATAATGAATATAATCAGATTGTTTAATTCCAAAATTTACAACTGTTGTAAAATGCATAGACTATGGGATGATATTCATTTTACGGTATTCCAAATTGATTTTATTTTCTCAAGGACCAAAATATAAACGGAGAACATTAAGTGAAACTTCTAGATTAACTTCAAGGAAACAATCGTGAACAAAGTTTGGATTTGATAGACCATAAATAATTTATTATTACAACAAAGAATGTATTCATTTTTGTCACGGCTATAAAAAAAAATTATCAAATATAATCGTTTTCCATTTGCTTTTCATTTGACTTATTCCATTATTAAGTAAAGACTCTTTTGGCGTAAGCCATTCTGTTTATAACCGGTGTGCAATAAACTTGGTCGTCAGTGAAATTTTGCGATAAAGTCAGTTAATGTCGTTTTACTTGCAGGCATAAATAGATAAAATTTAAGGATAAGAAATTATATTTACGTATTATTAGATATTGAAACATCAATCTTAATATTACCGATAACTGTTATCATAGTTTTTTTTAAGTCTAAAGTAAATAAAAATGGTTTATAGGCAAATACCGCAGTTATATTTTTTATCAGCAGGGGAACTATTTTCTTAAGTTACTCCCTAATATTTCTCAGAAAATTATAATCAATGGTTTTTCATTTCGACATGCTTAATTCAATTAATTTTTACAACTTAGAAATGGTGATATTTCTTTCTTTTTAAATATATCATGTATCAAATGTCGACACATTTTGGACGGAAAATTCATAAAAATGTCACCAAAAATTTATACGATACTGTTAAATTTCATATTAGTTTTAAAGTATTTACATGACACTGTTCAGTTATATTTAATTTTCCTTTATTGAAACATGACATTTAATTTAAAGTTTTATTTTGTTTTTATTACTCTGTGTTGATGTAATAATTCGTTATACCTAATTCAATTCATTTTTACAACTTAGAAATGGTGATGTTTGTTTCTTTTTAAATATTTTATGTATCATATGTCAACATATTTTGGCAATAATTTACCCGATGCAGTTAGAGGTCATTAACAAGATGTCTTCTCAACGACTTTGTCATCAAAGTATTTATTGAAAATCAGTATTTTATACAATATTAATTTCCAACAATTCAAAAATTAAAAGTAATTTAATTTACACATTTTTAACATAAATTATACTTTTTGCATAATCTACGAGTGTTTTACACCTTTTTATATCTTCAGAAAAAATAATAACTCTACATATTTTGAACCGAATCCCACTAAGGATTCTTTTTCTTTTCAAGAAAAACTGAAATGATTTAAAAAAATATTATAAAATTGTCGAGTGTTTAATAATATTTAATTTTCCTTTATCGAAATATAGGACATGTTTCAACATAGGACATCAATTTAAAATTTTATTTTTTCGATAAACGCAGCACGAAGATCGTGCTGCGTTTATCGAAAAAATAAAATTTACGAAAAACTTACGAAGATCGCTTATTTATTTACATTTATGAAAATTTGAGTTACGTTTTATGTCATATATTATACAGGAATAATTGTCTTAACTCGTAAACTTTATTGACGTTTACACAACTCTAGTGATTTTTTTTTAAATATAGATTTGTTCAATTCTCCTTCGTTAATTTATCCTCCTACATGCAACCGATAACGTTTTTTGTTTTTACGTATGCACGTAACGTTCTCTGTAACGTATTTCTGATTTTTAATATATGCTTGTTATTATTTCACTTGTCGTTAAGTTTAACGAAACTGACAAGAAAATCGAAGAAGATTGAGAAAGTAGCTTTCTTAGTATACACTTTGCCAGTAGCTACTGGTATTTGCACATTTGTCCCATAGATTGCTCCTTTGTCAAATTTTTCTCAATTAATTTAATAACTCTAATATCATATTCAAATTAGAAAAACATCATCAATTTCCACAATATAAATCTTTTTTTGAGGTACAATCACGTTCTCGTGGCATATAACTCAATATGTAACTTAATTTTTGTAAACTATAATAAAAATTTACTACTCTCAGATGTAAATAGATGAAGTAATCATCTTTTATAATTAAGTTTATTACTGAAGTGCCCCATGGGCACAAGACTTACTTTATTAAAAAGACCGAGCTGGCAAAAGCTAATGATTGCAAACGAAATACAATACGAACGTATGATTTATGATGAAACTTTTTTTAAATATTTTCTTGCTGTCTTTAATTAAAATCATTGTTATGTAGATGGAATATCGTAATTTTCTACGAACGAATGCTGCCCCTTCGCAATGTAATAGAGTTTTGGATTTTGGTTATTTTTATGGGGATAACGTTTTTCGTTTTCTTCCCTTTCAAAATTTTGAAACTATCTGTTGAGATATAAGATGGCAGGGTCGCCCATTCTTGTAAAACATAAATAATTTTGTATTTTTCATAAACAATTAAAATTTTCTTTGTAATCCAATAAACGCTTAGCAGTTATAATATTAGATTATGGTATTTACACTGCAATGCAAGAGGAGCTGCAACGAACGCAAGACGGGCTGCAGGTTGCTAACAAGATCTAGACCAGAACCGATTAGGTGAAAAATTTGAAAGTACAATTTACTGGAGAAATTATTTACCTGATCAAAAACCATTTGCAAAGAACTGCATTAGCTTAAAGACGAACATGCTTTCGGTATTTTATTAAGATTATTATTGGTATCAACACGGTTGAAAACTTACTTGCAAATAAAATAAACCCCGCTTTATGGTTATGGTTAGAGTCGTTGTTTATATCATCAACAAATAATGTGAGATTTGACGGCTTGCAAACAGATGCCTACAAAAGTAAAAGATTTTTGATTTTTCAGTTCGTTTAGATATTTCAATAACTCAGCAAGTATTTGACAAAGAGCAATCAAATTTCATAAGCATTTACCATCATACGCCCAAAAATTAAATTAGGCTTTTTTTAGAAAACTGTCCGACACCATTTTTCCTTCTGGTGGATGACATTTAAAAAAACAGTTCCTTATAATTTACGTGTATTAATCTTACAATTAACTGAATAATATTTCTATAACTCTACGATTAACGTAATTGCGGGTATAGCAAGTGTAGAATAATTTTACATAAGCTTTATAATTTTTAAATTTCAAAATAAAATAATATTCAACAAACGCTCCGCATTCATTTCCTTTCCTAGTTCATACAGATTTCTCTTATCAAATAATTACTTAAAATACATTTTCTTCATTATTTTTTTCGTGTAAATACAGTCTAATCCAATTTTGCGTAGAGACGTTCACTACAAGTTAATCTCCTTATTTATGATACTTTGGAATAATTGATAGAATAGCTTAAAACTAGGCTGATTGATTACTTGTCACTTCTTCGAAGAATTGAGAAGCTTTGAGAAGGTGCGTAATTAATAATTTATTGGTATATTTACTTCAATTAACACAATTTTTGAATCACAATTATATATAGTCAGTTTTGTTTATTTTCATTGAAAGTGGAGGAATTAACTTGTTTCAGCTCTCACAGAAACATTTCGTAATTCGTACATCTGATCAGATTTATGGTAGAATTTAAAAAGTATTTATACGAATAATTCAGATATTATTATGTGACTAATTCCATCACCTGTATAAATAATACCCGGCAGATATTATTTTGATATATCTAAAAATGATGAAAGATTATGTAATTGCTAATATAAGGACATTTTTACTTACGATAAATTCAGCTACAGGTCTTGAGTCATTTAAAAGTAAATATTCAACTCTTACGTCATTAAAACATGCATTTCTTGGTTAAATTTTACTTTTAATATATTTGGTTATTATTTTAAATTATTGCATGTACGGTTCCATATTTTTTCGCACAGTTTTGTAACAATTTTAAACGTACTTAATTGCAAAGGTTGTTTGATTTATAAATTCCTCTATAGTTAGACAGCACAATAACTATCCAATACTCAATTTTCTGGAAAAGAGTAATATATATTTTAAAGCCAAATGTAGAGTAAACATATGAATATTGCATTGTATTAAAGCTGGACCTTGTAACATCCTACAACCCAAATATGTAATTTGAAGAAACTGAGAACTCTTAATAAATTCATTTAAAAAAAAAAACATATTCATCAAAACTTGTAGTTTTGTTAATGTAGAAGAATCCTCCATTGCCATAATGATAACGTTATTTATGTTTTTTAAATTATTCAAAAATGAATGAAGACTTCAGAGCTGTTCCGAATATAAGGTTGCGCACCGTCGCCAGTAGAGCGGAAGTCGCTCCTCGACTAAATGCTGGTCAGGAACGACAAATTTTCTACTTTGAAAGCTGGCCCAAAATTTAATTAGGCAACTGCCGTCTCTTTCTAAGGCTTTGATTCGTCTGTAGTTGGTGTCTAATTAAATATGTTGAATACATAAACTATGGAAAGCAAAGTTTATATAAAGCACTTGAAATACACTGTACAATATTATTCCATTGCAACAATATCTGCCTTTTCTTCTAACTAATTTTACAATATTTTCTGGTACATTTTAATAAAGTTTACAAAAAATTACTTTTAAAAATTATAGTAAATTCAACATTAATTAAATTCAACGATTTTCACAGGAATAGCAAAGTTCATATCAAACATTTTGAGGATACATTATAGAATATCATTTCACTGTAATAACACCTGCCATTTCTTGTAACTAATTTTATAATATTCTTATACGTTTCAATAAAGTGTCTAATAAACTTATCTCTAAAGATTTTAATTAAATTTACTTTCCCGTCCCTCAAAATTTTTCACGGGGATAGTTATTATTTCTAAAACCTTTTGCAGTAAATGTGATATATTATAAAACAAGCTTATGCGCTGTACAATTTATCTTAAATGGAAAACAGTTAATATACTGGCATTTTTTTAATGTCTGGTGTAATTTACAGGTGTGTAGTCAAAAACTAATATTGTAATAGTTACTGACATACTTATCGAACAATAAATTTGTTAATAAATAGTTATTAATTTTTTATTCCTTACGAAGTAGGTAATCGAGCTGTAATTTTTGTCTGTCAGTTTTATGTAAAAGTTCTTAATTTAACCATTTGTTTTTGTATTTATTAAAGCTATTCAAAACATATTTTAAAATTTGCGAAAATTTCCATTTTTTTATGTTAGTTGGACTTTTTTGCAACTATACGGTAATTTAATCTTATTACATAACCTGAATCATATAACAAGGCGAACAATAAGAATTATGTCAAAAATAAGTTAAAAATATTACCAAATTATAAAAGAGAATTTGTATTGAGTTTAATAATATGAATTTATTCATATAAGTTTCTAAAAAAGTATAAAAAATAGTTTAAATAAAAATGAAAATAAAAATTACGAGTTATATTCATAAATTAAAATATATGGCTATAAATTATATACATAATACCGTTAACGACTGAACAATTCAACATGTTATTTTAAAATAATTGTGAAAAATAACTATTTATAGATATTTTTTCCTATATATTTCTTTTACAAATTTTATTCAGTGGGTGAGTAGACGGGCATTTGAATTGTGACAAACACATATTAAAGATGTACTTGTACTATAGGCAGTATTGCGTCACTAAAGTGGGTCAGTGTTAATTTCTTGGACATCTATTAATATAACAAAAGTGAAATGCCTTAGACCAAGTTTGGTCAATTGCCGCAGTACTTCTTATGAATTATGAGAATACGCGTGTAGTTGTAAATTTGTCCTGTTACAAATGTCTTATTTGGATTAACATAAATCAGTCTTTCATTTTGTTATTCGTCGATATTCTCAATTTTTGAAGATGTGAAAAAGAATATTACGATTTGCTTATTAAAATTTGCGAGCATCAGATTATACCATTAATAAGACTTAATTATAAACGTATACATGTATAAGTTATATGATATATAAATATATGTTAACAGATGACAGGAGACAAAAAGGAAATGATGAATTTATAGATTATTTTATTAGACTTCATCTTAATTTACTATTTAGAAATTTGTGCCAAAAATTAATATGTATATCCAAATTTATTTTGCCTGTTTAAGTAATAGAAAGGTTTACTTATTCTATTTGAAAGTGTGGAGAGAGTAAACGTTTAAACGCCAACATATCGGATAGTGAGCGGTTTAAACCGCAAATCTGGAGCTATGATATAATAAACTGTTAGAGATGCTTTGCAAAATAACAAAGCTAAAAATATCTAGATTTTACCGATAGAGTATGATCATCCCAGTGAGCCACAAGCTAATCAAAAATATCTTCTATTATGTTAATTAATTATAGATGCATTTAATTATAGTTAAAGTTCGTCTAATCATAAGTACCATCTGTCAATAGTGATATGTTATATAATGAGTACGTATCACCGTGCAATATGAAAAGACAATATATTTAGGACTATTCGACTTTTAAATAACGCGATGTTTTGCTTCTTGTTTCCTTGCTAACTACGCCCGTCAATTTGTTTACATGGGACTTGGCTAATTGTTGAGTACGATAATTGAAATGTTACAGATAGACTTATGACTATGGAAGATAAACATATGTACATAGAGGTAACAGAAAACGGAAGTAATATTTCGGACGATGAGTGTGCTTTAGAAACTGAACAATTTTCTTAAAGAAATGTTTCAACTTCCCATACCAATTTACATTTCAGTCAGATGAGCCGTTTTGATTGTGACTTAACTTTTCGATTAGATTTTAACAAAGTTGCTAGTGATATAAACTTATGATTATAAACTTATTATAAAAAGTGATATAAACTTATTATTAAAAAATTATTACACTATATGTACTTTGTATATAGTATTTATATTCATTTTCCTCTATTTAATTAGCGTTAATAGTGAGAAAAAAGGGGTTTTGTTATGACTAAAAATTATCAATAAAATTAAATATAAGACGTGAGTTCCAAGGCATTATTTTGAAAGAAAATAAAGTTAACACTTGCAGAAATTCCCCATCTACTACATTTGCTGTTTTTTTACATCAGCGTAGAAAAATAAGCTATGCACTCAGTTCAAACGGATATATAGCTGCCTATGTAAAAGAAACAGCTTGGGGATAAATTCTAGATTTTCAAAATTCGACGCTGCTTGAATGTTTCAAATGCTGGAGTGTGTAAGTGTGTAACTTCGGTCAAAATGAGGAACAAAGTTAAAACACGTGTAGTGCAATCTTACTTATTCATTCAACTCTGTATCTGAACACAACCAATGTAGCCATCTGCTTTCCTGATTCCTAAATATATATATGTATATATATATATATATATATATATATATATATATATATATATATATATACACAGTACAGTGTGCACAGTACAGTTTTATTATATTTACAGTGTGTGTGTGTGTTACAGCTAGAAATCAATGCACCTTTAGCCCAAACTCTGAAGAAACATTAATATTTTTATTGTCAGCTAAGTAATTATGTTAATTTTTGTTTTAGATTAAATCAATGAACTACACTTAATTTTGTTACTGATTCTGGAAAACTTTTTGATTTTGGAAATCTCTTCAGATCGTGGAATATTTTGTTCATAAATAGTATATTATAATTAGCTACTTAAATTTTTTTGAATTGCTTGGAATGTTTTATAAATACTAAGGCAAAGCATAACGGATGAACATGGATTATATTCTAGATATTAACCTCCTCTATAAATGAAAATCAAAGGCTGCGTATCATTCAAATATACGTACTCAATAGGATACGTCTTATATAGCAGAGAATTTACCTATAATTCCTTCGGGACTTTGTGACGAACGAACTTAAAAAGTACGCTGAGGACTATATCATGACATAAAATATCCCAGTGCCAAGTTTAATTACGATAGTTTTGTGTGATGCTTACAAGATTGCAAATAGCCAAAAATGTTTTTTTTTATTCTGGTGACGTCAAATAGTCTACAAAATATTATTTATTTTTTATTTTCAATTACAGGGTTAAGACACAGTACAGTTTTATTATATTTACAGTTTTGAATCCAAGAGTTTATACTTTTACGTCGTATATTATTGTTATTTTTGTATACGTGCATAAATTTGTCATAATTAATCTCTGGGTACATTGCCTGTTCCTTCCCATGTGCAAATTACAATTCAATTCGGTGAGTTTTATATATAAAATAAAAAATATATATATGTTAGTGTATTCATATAAATTAAAAATGATCACACAATTTTTAAAAAATGAGGATGTAATTTTATACTTCTCTTAGTTTGATACTTCTCTTATATAAATCTGAAAATCATAATGATTATAAAAAATATCTGCATTTAATAAGCGAATGTTTTTGCTCTTTTTGTTAATAAAATGATTCGCCGACAAGGCATTTTATTGGTCTTCTAATATTACAAATAATAAATACGTCGCTAAATTATTGCCGCATAAAAAAAAATTTTTAAGATATTTTAAAAATTGCTTTTTATTTGAAATTATAGATTTTGCAAAAAATTTATCTATTAAATACTTTCATAAATTATTTTATTCCTTGGATTTAAGGGGTCTTTGCTACTATTTTTTCAAAATCGGTATTTTTAACACTGACCTCAGACAAATAATAGACAAATATCGAAAATACCGGAATATATGATTCCGGTGTTTCGGATATTTTCGGGATTTAGCTAAGTTGTATATTAATTTACTTTTTACTAATTGAAGTGATTATTTATTAAAAAGTATTCTTCATATTAATATGAAATAAGTATTATACTCTCGAGATATTAGTGTAAAAATCGTCATGAACTAAAATACATATTTAAGCAACACAAATTAAGAAATATTTTTTAAATCAGTTCAAGCCAGTTACTAAAGTAATTATTCACTAAACAAAAGTAGAAGGTTACCTAGGTTTCACAGTCTATGTTTTTAAAATAAATCTGCTTCAAACATTTTGACTAGGATAAAATGATTTATCCTAAAACAAAATTTCTAATAAGTTTTAACAAAACATGTTAAATTATCATTTCTAATCAGAAATTATAATTTATGAGTAATATAATATATATGATAATTTAATATTAAAAATAAAATTAAAAAAAATACTTTAACACTGTAAATTGATCTTAATATGCTTAAAGAAAACAAAACTTTTCTTCTTTTGGGACCCGAGTCTTTTATTGAATTTTTTTTCACCACAACATGAAAACTTGAATTCTTATATCTTTTTCCCAGTAAAACAATTATTATTTAGTAAGAGATTTATTCAATCTTTGGTTGACGGAATGAGATCGCAAAAACAAAAATGTGTCTAAAGTCATGTCACTAAATCTTAAGCGCAAATTATTACGTACGTATCCCAATGAAGAGAAAGCTCTTTCTTACTTTACACTAATTGCAGAATACTTCCTTAATTGGTGTAGACGGAATCATGATCTTTTCATTTAGAACAACCGTTTTTGTAAAGAGCCATTTCTATTATTATTAAGGCATAAATATCTATATACGCCGGAGTGGCTTTTAATTAATTATCTTGAGATTGTATTAGCGTTTTTTTAACAGCCACTTTTTTATTCTTTTTCAACGGTATTGAAGCGTAGTTTCATTTGTGCCTTCGTCTGTAGAAACGGAAACACCATATGTAGATTTTGAATCTGTACTGATTTTGTTAATATATACGATACCTATGTTTTCTTAATTGGTTAACCTGGCCTTAAAAGAGACGTTGGATCCTTATTCTTCGAATAGAAATATATTTTCGGATTTTGTGGATAATTTAACGTTGAGTCAACCAACAGCCTGCGTTCCTTAATCCTATGTTTTAAAGCAATAAAAAATTCCCGAGCTACTGACTCATGTTGCAAATCTTGAACATAAATAACACAGCCGCGTTAGGACTAATTAGTTTAGCATTTCTATTATGCAATTTTCGACAGTTGCTTTTAGTACTTCAAATATTCTCTTGAAATCAGCCAGCTATTTGAACTCATTTTTTGATGTATCCAGATCCATTTCTAAATTTATCAGCATCTTCTGGATCTGAATTTTGAGATTCATAATTCTCTTCAATATATCTGCTAAACTATTCTATCGTATCCTCCAATCAAAATTTAACCGAGCTCATTAGCCATTTCCTCTTTAACATAAATTTTCCTCTTTAACATAATTGTTGCTTTGATTAGCTCTCGCAGTGATATGGAAACCATCATTGTCATCTTCACCTGAAACGAAGCCGTCATTGTCTTTTATTTCATTTTGTGCCTGCTAAAGTTTCAAATATTTTTGGACGCGTTAAGAAAATGACTTCGTACTGATGTTTTCGTTTGCGAGAATTTTTTATGCTTTTCATGTACTATTTTATCTTTTTCACGACCTGCTTTCACCATCGCTTTTACCCTACCTAGAAAATATCAAATTATATAAGAATATTCTACGTAACTTTCACCTTGAAATGGCGGCAAGCTCTAAATTATAAACGTGTTATCCAATAATACATATTGGCCGAATTTTATTTTTAAAAGGGTTTTTTTGCGATTTGAAAACTGTAGAAAAAATTATAATGGATACTAAGCAAGATATTTACAATAAAAACTTAATATATTGTAAGTTCTACCTAATTGCGACCCCTGCTTTCATTTTAGTATATAACTTATTTAATTACAAGCTGAATTGGTTGAACCTAATATAATTGAATGTTTGTAGTATATATGCTTGATTATAATAATATCCAGATTAGAAACAAAATTTCCTCAATTATGCATGCATGTGATAAAAGAGACGCACCATTTTTAAATAAAAATAAATAAAACAATGATAAATGCAAGTTATCCTTGTGTTGAATTTATCTATTTATTAAAATAATATGAGTAATTCAAAGAAATTTCATAACAATATAAATCTAAATGCGCTTGTAACTTTAAATGAGAACTTTTATTCAATTAGTTTTAAGTATAATAACCTACCACTCTTATCTATCATTATTTATCATAACATTCATATAATAATTTGAAATCATTTATTTACCACATCACTTTTTATCCCATTTTCCATTAGCAAAATAAAATAACGCGTTAAATTAAACAAATAACTGGCATTCACTGACATATGACAAATGAAACAGGAGCTCGTCAGTCGTTGTTTTTCGCGCGGCGCCACGCAACATGTTCGGTTATCGTCCTGCGAATTCGGGAGTACCCGTAACCAACTAACTTTTCCGAAAAACATCTCGCGAGAATATTAAGAAACAACGGAGCATGTGGCATGAAATTGCACGGTTTTTATTTTGCAACGAATTAAAAAAAATTTTCTTCATTGTTAATTTTATTAAATTCCGCTTTCCGGTTGCCGTGAAATTAATACTGGTATTACATTTTGATATGTTTTTTGGTCCATTACTTCAGTATTTTAAATTTTTAATATTATCCCGGTTTGCCACTACTTTTCAGCATATCAAAGATATTTGTTTAGGCTTAAATTTAAAATGAATGTGTTAAATTTATATATACCGGAAAACTAATAAAGTGATAATTTATTATAAATATATGTTAACAATTTCATGGGATTTGTATAATTATGTTAATGCTTCACTATTTCGAGGACTTTTGGCATGGTCAAATTTAGAAGAGCTAGCTAGATAACACTGACTGATCACAATCCGCTAGTGAAAATAACATATTAAATAATAGATTACTACTGATATTTGAATTAATAAGAACTGAACTATGGAGTGTTGGACAAAATGCCGAAATAAGGTTGTCTTCTGATGACACGATGCCATGTCATCGTTGGCCGGGTAAATATCATCTTCAACGCTCGAGTATTAAAAAAGAGCAATTCGCTTTATTCAATAAAGAATTTCTAATATTCTGGATATGCTCAAGCTGTAAAAATGAGACGTTACAACAAATCCACGACCGGGGACCTTGAAGAGCTGCCTCTCTCTTCTTATTCTCATCTTGGCATCACTGGCGATAAGATGCTAACCTATATTATTGAACACATCACTTCCGAGTAAGTATTTTTACTGAGAAACCAGAAAAAAAGGCCAAAGGGTACCAATTCAAATACGTATGATTAAAATTTACCAGAAGTCATGTACGCACAGACGATGAATGAAATTCTATTCATATTAAATCGTAGACTGTTCGAATAAATTGCAATAATTGAATATGTATATATATATATATATATATATATATATATATGTATATATATATATATATATATATATATATATATATATATGCTTGCTTTGTTTTGTGAATTATTTTACTTACATTTGGATTGATTTTATCTATTATTTCAGAATGCGAATAGAATTAAAAGTATGCCGAAAGACCTCTATCTAAAATCCTCAACAGTGGTCATAATAATATTTGCTTATGAGAAACCAATTTTAAGGAAAGCGTATTTAACGCTGAATTCCTGGACTCCGTTATATAAGCTTTCCGAGGGATTGGTATTCAACGAACACTCACAAGGACGAACTGTGAAAAACATTTCTCAGTGAACCGTTTGATTATTTGGAGGATTGAATTTGAGGTTATTTGGCTTAAGGTTATTGTTTCTGACAATAAACCTATTATTATTGGTTTATATTATTTACCATCATAAATATATTTAAGATATATATTTAGTATAGCTGAAATTGTTTTACTATGTCAGATAAGAATTTGAAATGGAAAATAAAATTAAGAATATATTTGTATCAGTGATTGTAATACGTCCAGCATATATTGGTCGAAGAGTCCCAATTCTTCTTGTATGTTATCTTCCTCAGCACATGATCTTAAATTTAAATTTTATTAGAAACAATGTTTTTATGCAAACTTACACAGTTCAAAAATATGCCCAATAAAAATAGTAGATTTCTTGATTTTACTTTATCTAAACTAACTTTTATAAGTGTATATGGTACTGCTTCGTTAAGCCGTTTAGATGAACATCATCTCCTACTGCGTATAGCTATTAAATTTTCAGACCAATCACCGGATTTCATTAAACTTAACAATCACAAGAGACCTAAATATAATAAATATGCGTTGTGACGTTATTAGCAGCGAACGAAGTTTTGTTTTTTGGGAATAACTTTTGAAGAAACCTGATATTAATATTACCGTTCAATTATTTTATGATGAATAAAATGCAATAATCAAGCAAAATATTCCCATGAAAAATATATTATCAAATAACTATCCTTTTGGTTTAGACCTGCCTTAATACGATGTTTGTCGTCACCGTGGTGTATTGGGTTGATCACAAGGCATACGGCCTTTGAATGCGCGACGCACCGCGAGGACCCGGTTTCAATTTCCGGCAGGCTTATCGAGCAGGACTGGAATGGTGTTCTGGTTGGCTGTAAGAGATTGCTATCGTAGTAATAATTCCGCTATGTGTATCAATTAGGTACATTAAAGCACATAAATATAAATATAAAACCGTAAATTTCACAAATGGTATAAGCCATACCGTAAACACCCCGAGATTATGACTCATTTAATTTACTAGGAGCCGGGTCCAAAAATCTCATTGATTAATATATATATATATATGTATATATATATATATATATATATATACATATATATATATATTTATATATACATATATATATATATATAAATATATATATACATATATATATATATATATATATATATATATATATATATATATATATATATATATATATATATATATATGTATGTATAGCATCTATTCAGGTATGCATTAAACATGACAAAATATTTCTGGAGATATGTAAATAACAAAAAGGGCATAGCTCAATTCCAAAGACAATGAAAAGTATCAGCTTAGTATCTTCAAATTTTTACAACGTTCGAAAAATATTTTTAAATTAATTTGTCTCTGTTTTTGAGAAACAAGCAGATTCTAGCTATTATTCCTCAAATCGTCCCTATTACTCCAAATACTTGAGTGATATTCCTGTCAGTAGGGAATCGATGTTGCATAAAGACATTATTTCTAACAAAAGTTAAAAAAAGGCGCTGGTCTCACTGAGATTCCGCCCATTATTATCATAACATGTAATAATTTTTGTTTTTCTTTATTTATTTCTATTCAATAAATCTATACATCAGGTACATTTTCTAGTCAATGGAAAACTGCTTACTTTATTACAATTCACAAATCAGATGAAAATACTAATGTAAAAACTACAGACCTACAAGTATCCTATCTGCTTTCGCAAAATTATTTGAATCCGTTTTGTACAACACTTTTTATTCCCATTTTTAAATATTTCTGTCTACAAGTCAATACAGTTTGGTTTAAAAAATCATCTCATCTTTTTACACCTGTAATAATAACCTCTAAGGTTCCGCAAGGTTCTTCGTAATATTCGATTGCCATAAGAACGATTGATACATTAACGATTTGATACAAGTACTTACGCGTCCCTATTTACTCTATGCTGATGACCTTAAGATCTACACTACTGTCAGTGAGGTTAAAGACTTTTTAAATTTACAACATAACGTATTTGCAATACCCGAGTCGTGGGCCTCTAATAAGATGTTCCTGAATGTCGACCAGTGTTTAATTATCTCATTCACCATTTTTAAAAATAAATATTTTTAGCATATGTTAGGCGGCTCGACCCGACAACGTAAATCAATTGTTACATCTCGGAGTCTTCTTCGATGAATAACTGACATTCCGTTTTCGTTATGATCTTATTGTTCATAAATGTTGAGTACATTCTAGAGACATTATATTAGAGAGATGAATCCTTCGAGGATTCATCTCTCGTTCATCTAAGGAATTTAAAAACCACCACACTTTTGCATGCTCATATTGTTCCCTAACCAGAAGTATCAGTAATCAGTTATTTAGTCTCTGTGCTACAAATCGAACCTTAAAAAATTATAAAAAAGGTTCTTGAATACTCTTTGCTACTGATCTTATCTTGAACGAGACTACATATACTATAAAATCTGAATACAAATATTTAATTTGTCACCTCTAGCTACACGGAGAATAAGCGCCTTTCTATGATATTTATATAAAATCATGCATTCGCCTGTTGTACATTCGCCTGTTGTACCTCCTCTCTCTGTTCAACTTCAACACTCGACTCAGATCCCGTGTACCATTACAGAGATTACTCGTACTACAAGTTTAAAACAATAATATCTCTTTGTTTAACCCCATAGTTCAAATGTGCCGATTGCATAATTATATTGTTTCTCAACATCCTTCCTTGGACATATTTGAACCAAAATTAAATATTTGCAATGGAATTTCAAAATATGTTATTTATAAATTAAGACCAACTAAAATAGAATAAATGTTATAATAAATTTTTAATTCTAATCAAATAGTAACATTAATCATTGATCAATACATTTTTTAGTATACTTAACAAAAGTAATCCCTGTAAACGTATACATAATATTCTAACCATTTTGTTCACATATATCATAGTCACAGTCTAGTTTTATACACTGTTTTTTTATTGTAAACTTACATGATTGTAACTTCTTTTATGATATTTTCAATAAATAAATAAAAAAAGGTCCCGACAAATTGAATATTCAAAAAAAGGGGTTGCGTGCAGCCAAACAAAAAGATAATTGGCAAGATTTTAGGTGATTTATTCTTTATTATTTTTTGAGTTATCCGTAACTCAAAAAGGAAAGCAGAAACCTTATAAAATTATTCACGCAACTGCACGTCGTTCTGCCAAAGCCACAGTAAAGTATATTAATACGGACATACTCTCAACTCTATATTCACTCTGAGGTTAAAAATATTCATACGGAAATTTCCGTGGGGTAGAGGTCAAATCCCATAACTTTTTTAATTTTTATGTATTAGGTAAGATGTCGATTGAAAGGATTAGTTTTAAAGTTGTTACATAATTCTAGGCATCATAAATTTTTAAAGTATGCTAATAATTATGCAGAAATATTCTCCCTCCCATTTCAAGAATACTGAACCTAAAATTATGAAAATAGGGCTTTCAGGTGCCCACGAGAATATTGTCGGAAAACTATAGTAATGATTCTACTTGTCATAATTTCTAAAACATTCACTATGTTTTTATTCTAATGAAAAATATAACAAGACATTTACTTTTTTTTTCTTTATAGTCGATTTTCTCAGACAGCATGCGATGCAAAAACTCGAAATGGGCACAGTAATACAAGTTATTAGCCCTATATTTTGTACTAGCTGATTTTAGGAAATATTCATATAAAAATGAAAGACGGTTATGTAAAAGCCTTAATTTTTTTAATTCTTATATATCAGGTGGATATCATTTCATTATAATGAATATAATGTTTTCTTATATTCTTAAATTAAATTCTGTATTTAATAAGATATTCTAAAAAAATATGTCAAAATTAGCATTCTCACTCTTATTTCCGAAATTATTGAATCACAAATTAAGAAAATAGCGTCGATAAAATCTGACTAGAAAATTACAAAAAACCCATAGCGATTATTTTAGATCTTATACGTTTTGAAACAAATATGATGATTTCATATTGTTACGCAATACATGTGCATTAATTAATCAATTCTCAATCTGATTATAGTTTCGATATTATTTCACTTATCCAAAAAGTTATTTCAGAAAGTAAAATTAATTCTTAAATTTTTTATTATTTCGTCCATTCCTCTTGTTGATTTAATTTCGATTTCCAATATATGTAAGTGAATGAAGCATCATGACGAATCAGGTTTCTCTCTGGAAAGAAAAACGATTTTATTAGGGAATAAATTATTATTCACTTTGTTTGCAGATCTTCAAGTAAAGACATGGTTCTTGCAATATACACACACGATCACGCACGCACGCACGCACGAAAGCTCGCACGCTCGCAGGCGATGATAAAATATTATAATTCAGTCATCTAAAAAGGTCACTGTATTCTTATCAATATTTATTTAAGTGTAAATGTATTTTATGTATATTACTAAAGTAATTAAAAGCTTTATTTCTTTCTAAATTGATTACTAAAATCAGTGTTCCTCCAGGATATAACTAATTGATAATTTGTAATTTCTTGAGTTCGCATATTTAATTTTTTTCTTACTTTTTAGAGTTAAGTAACTTAATACTTTTATTATTTTATGACGTTCAACCTTCTATCTGTCACAGCTTCGTAATATCTGTAGATTCAAACTTATATGACATTTTTCAAATACATGCTCAATATGGGGTAAGAAAATCTTCAATTATACGTAACAAAATATTAACGAATCATTTTTGGCGTTACGGAATAATTACAAAGTTGAAAGGAATTCTTTTTTACATAATTTATCAGATAAAGTAAAATTGGATAAGTTTGTTAAATTATATATTGGTTACCATTTTATTTATTGCTTTAATCACTATTAACAAGATATTACGGTTCAAAGTTATATGCAATGTGATTGCATCTAATTTGTTGACCATTTGTTTGCCAAACCTGAAAAATACTAGATGTTAATTTTTCATAATCATTTTCAATAAAACTTACATTTAACTTGTGTCTATAATTGTAAAACATATGGACAGTTATGTAATCATATATTAGGTTATGGTTGTAATCTGTTGCAGTTCCCAATTTTACATAATATTGCAGTCTATGCAGTAACGTATTCACCCAACATCGTAATAAAATCTCTTCATTATATGGAAAAGGGGAAGTTAGATGCTATCCTTAATACAAACATTATTTTAAGAAACGGACGTATTCGAACAAAGAATATGCAATAAGTTTTAAAAAACTGATGCAGCACGGATCAGCAGACTATTCTTCCGAAGGCACATTCTCGTGTAGATAATTAAAACCTTAGAAGTGATCCTGCAAAAGAGTTAATTTTTAGAGCTTTTATATTCTATCTTTCACCGATGCAGTTCCGCTCGCTTAGGTCTTGCGAGGCTTTTATATTTTGTATGTATAGCCGCCCGATTTTAATTAACATGGTTAATCCTCGGGAACCTTTGAAAAAAATGAAATATTATATTTTAGGAATTTATAAAAATCCAAATAGCAAAAACGGTTCTAATTTTGTCATGTCCATTTGTCTCTCCATCCATTTGCATGTCCCAGTTCCGGAGGCCTTCCAGCGTAAGATCGAAGGTAATAAAATTATGCACAAAGGCGTTGATGAATTTGTTAACATTTAATAAAGAAAAATTATTTTAATTTTTTTTGCTTTATATTAAAACGAATCATCACATGTATCGAACTTACAATTAGAGGTAAATTCGTTTTTGTCACAGATGCCAACGGGTGGTATGTTCTCGAAGGGTTATTTTAAAACGCTATCAAAATTATTTTTAATATTTTTCATATGACGCCTCCTTTGCAAGATATTTATAGGGTTTTAAAACATTCTGGAGTGTTAATTCCTTAATAACTATTATTATTTGACTGGAGTGTTAATTTCTTAATATTTTACCATTTAATTAAAAAATCTGCATAAAATCATATTCACATAGTAATTACAAACGAAGTTTGTCAACTTTCATTAATGAATTAATTTAATGTGGACAAACAAGTTATTCACATTTAATTTTTGAAATATGCTTGGTTAAATATTTACGCATTGAAAAATCAGATCCATATTTAAGGATAGTTTAATTTTGATATTTACAATTTTTATATTACAAGTTAGTTCTCACAATTTCTATAACTATCTGTGAACGAATTCATATTAAAATCATATATTTGAGAAGTAACAATAACATTTTGAAATGTGTATTATAAATTCTTAAAATATTTGTAATATACACACAGTTGCAGACATGGCTGAAAACAGCGCTCCAGTTTTTGGGAGTGTTGGATTATCTAATAGATACTGAGAAACAAAGTTCTATTGGCCTAACTTAATACACATGGGAGCCGAGTTCAACTCTAGTCAAATATCATAAATATACAGATAATATACTTGGAATATGTAAACTGTCTCTATTTTGGGCCGTTTATTCGAAAAAGTTGGCAAAATAAATCAAAGATAAACTTTAGTGCGTCTGTCAATGATTAGTAACTCCAATTCATATTTTTGAACTTACGATCTTTGCTTACTTGGGACTATGCTTAAAATACTGGAAATTTTAAATTTAGACCATTTGCATAAGTTCTTAAATTATGTAAATAAAGGGAGAAAAATCAAAGGAAGAAGAAGTTTATGCCGATGAGAAGAAGTGAGTGTGTGATTCAATATTGCTAACTATTGAACATTGTTAAGTGAACACGATATAAAAATTTGCAAAGTTAATGTTAAACATCTTAGTCGCTACAAACCCGTGTTTTAATTGAAAGGTCTCGAAGGATCGAAAAAGAGCTTTGCGCTAATATCAAGATACGTGGTAAAGTTAGAAGCGTTTGCGATTAACTGGGTAAACTGTGATCAGTGTCATCGACCGTTTTTCAAATAAATGTAAATACCACTTTATAACAATAGCAGAGGGTTAAATTATTGTAAAAAATTATATTGATATCTCCAAAAATTATTCGCCGAAAAGGGAACGAGAATTCATAGCGGCGACAATGCTGATTGTTACTGCCTAAGATTTGAGAAACAAGATATCTTTTTGAAAGCAATGGCCTTGGTAAAACAAGTCCCCTTGGCGATACAAAATATCGATCATAAAGATTTTTTGGTCCTAATTTCACTGAACGCCAAGAAAATATGTACAGTGAAAAGATATTGTTCGTTGCAAGGTATTGTAATGCACCGCCGAAATATTCATGTGAGGTATTTTTTTGTGTCAAAGTTCGCAAAAAAAAATATTAAAATTGAAATACTATCATATTAAAATGAAAAAAAAGCAAATATGCAATAATTAGTCATGAAAGATATTATACGAAAAATTAACATATTATTTTTATTTCATTGGTATTATATATATCATGCGGAAATCTTCATTGCGGAGTTTATCGAATTAATACTTTCTACTCACATAGTTTCACATTATTTTCAACCGAAATAAAATAGGTAACAACAACAAAAACTACATCACGTAGATATCGGATGCATAATGGCAATCCCATTTTGCGTTCACAACTTTGCTTAATTGGTTAATGTTAAGCGATAGGAAAAGGTTTCGGTATGGTTCGGGAAGGAACATTTAGGTATGAAATAAATATTATTATTATATTATTATACCTAAATGTTCCTTCAATTCACACACATAACCGTAAAATAAAGAAACAATATGAATATAAATGATTTTAGAGCTTTGATGGACAGGTACCACTCAATTAAGAGTGCGTTTGTTATCGAGATTATTCTCTTAGGATAGGATGCCCTTCAGTAACAGTTAAAACGATATATTTGTCTTTTAAATAAAAAATACAAAATGAAAAACCACGTATTAGAAAAATTAATTGCTAGTTGCGGTTATTATAGTGAAAAAATCAGTTTTAAAATTGTCTGGTACTAAGGAATGGCGGTCAAAGATTAACTTTCAACAGTCTTTTTATGCAATTTTTTTAAATTACTTCCTTTTAAGTTTCACAGGTTACCTTCTATTTAATATTTTTAAATTTATTCTTCTATTTGCATATCAATATTCATGTTAAAACATTAAAAAAGTTTAAAAAGTGCTATAACTAGTAATTGTTTAAAAAACTTAATACGTATTGGAAACACTTGATTATGGCTGATTTACTTTGACAAAAAATTAAGCTGCGCTTGAAACTACTAAAGAAAATATTTTTCAAATTTATAAGATAAAATTGCTCACAACAAACAAAGTGTAATAATTAATTACTTGCACATAAATCCAATTCATGTGGGAATCTCAATTTACAGATAGAAAAATATTGAAGATAAAATTAATATCCTAAAATATTTTACAACCCGCTTTTCATGGAATGTAATATAATTGGTCAGGCCTTTTAAGATTAAACTGATATTCAATTACCCATTTTTTATTTTTGTGTCTATTTATGATATATTTTTTTTTAAAGTCACGTGCAATATATCTTCCCTTCCTAATTTTTACCCATTAATTTGAAAAACCTGAAAATTTAAAAAAATTCTAAAAACTAACATTTTCTTGACATTTGAATTGTGTGGAAAATTTTGTATCAGTATTTTAAAAACATATTGATAACTAGGTAATTCTACTTTATGCGAGTTTCAAGACGCACTATATGAAATATTTCAAGTAAATTAAGCAATTTGTATTATGAAGTACAAAATATATATTCAGTTCCTAAAATAAAAAAAAATCTTTTATTTTAAATTATGAATTTGTGACTCGTATCAACTTTTCTGAAACTCTTTTTCTAGATCATTTCCGTATTTAAAATTCTTACTAAGCACGTAATGGAATACTTTAAAAAAGTCATATAAATTGATAAGTTTATAATTCTTCTTGAATATATAAACTAAACGTCTCTTTGCTTATACCCAGTACCCAGTTAAGTTGATACGAGAAGTATAATTTTTTTTCTATAACAAGTTCCAAAATTACCCAGACCGAAGTATGTATGAACCGTGTGTTGCCAATTAAAACCCTATAAAAGTTTCATTAAGATATACGCCTCTCGACTACGCTATATACATTCTTTTGTCAATAATGAATAAATTTAAAGTAACAACTTATTAAGGATAAACTCAATTGAAACAGTAGGCGAGAACAAAATGTCATATTAAGTAAATGCATGGAATGATTCACCAGGAATGTAGTCTTTGGTTACTATAAATTTTCCTTACTTATAGAATATATGATATTTAAGGGCTTAAAACGATCTATATATTTAGTCTATTGTTAACACAAAATGGGAAATTTGTCTCTATAATTTATGATCCTTTAAATGTTTTTTTTTTGCTAAATGGTACATTACTTACATATTCTGATTTTGACCTACCTTGCGGTTCGATGACATTACCTATATACTTATAGTCATACACACGTACATAAGATAAGTATAATATATAAGCAAAAAACGAATGGAATTTATTAGTTTTTGGTGTAGCATTTCCTTAAACCGTTATCACAATATTTCTATATTGAAAAGTCGCTATTAAATCGTCATGTGAAACTTGTCTTTGTTATGGTAACTGATGTACAGAAATGTAAACTATTAATAACCGTATATACGTTCTTAGGACAACTATTAACAATTTTCGATATATCTGTTTATATATACGTTTTCCCTTAACAAATTTTCGGATCGAATTCCTTTTTCTGGTGAAAAAAAAAATAAATCGATTTTAAATAAAATGTTTGTTTCGAATGTCACTATAATAAGTTTTAAATGTACAAGTGATTTTTATATTTATAATTCTTCAAGTATTATGAATTAAACGGCAATAGTTGGAACAATTTTTGCACACATGCTGATATTTTCCTTTATACCGTATACATAAAGACAATATGTACGAATTCACTAAAGTGCTTTAGTCAGTTACGTAAAAAAATTGCAAGTCGGCAGCGCTCTTACAAAAGCATTCATAATTCAGAAAGCTCAACAATATCGATATTAAGAAAAGGAAGCGGAAGTTCGTTAGGTAAGGAAAATTCGACAAAGAAACAGGAAGTATGATGTTGCCGTACTTATGTGACGCAATTCGATAATTGAGTCTTTTTCATATAGATCTATATCAAGTATTATAGTAATATATATATATATATACATATATATATATATATATATATATATATATATATATATATATATATATATATATATATATATAATAATAGTATAGTTCCATAGGAATATAGTGATAGTAATTATTATTTTCTTTTGAAATCAAATCATTTCAGAGTAATGCAAGTGGAGTAAATTGCAATCCACCCATACGTTCACTATTTCCGTCGTAGTAAACTGTTAAAATTGTGGAAAAATAGCAAAAAAATAAGATTTTATTAAAATATATTATGTTTTTAGAACTTATAATACCTTAGATTTAGACTTACAATTTGAGCGTCTACCATAAATTTCACCAAAAGCAGCTATAATATAGTTAGCCAACACGTAATAAATAATATTCTTACCAAGTAAGATCATTTTTAACAACCATAATTTTGTACTTATCAAAGTACGTAGGCTGATCTTTCTCTCAGCGAACATGCAATATTCGTATTGATAAATATAAATAATACGTTGAAATATGTTTTCGTTATTTGTAATAAATTAAATATTGCAGTGAAATCCTCTGATTTTCATGTGATTTTATCTGTAGATGTGTGTATCAAAATTAATAAATATGATATATTTGTCAGCATGTATTTCATAATTCAGCTATTATTCTCCATACCCATCGATATTTCACTTTTTAAGGTTAACCAAATAGAGAAAAGCGGATAATATCACGATGTATAATACGTCGTGTCTCTCTGTCGATCTGTTCTTTACCACAACAAAACTATTTGATTTTAAGTCCGATCATAATCAAATTTTACAATATTGCATCGATTAATTTCGCTAACAAAAAAAATAAGGAATCCTCTTTTTAAAATTTGTATGATATTATCAAGTTTGGGAATGAATAATGTAGTAGCCGCAGTTACCTCGGTTAGAGCAGCGCGCAGCGGAGCCATTATCCAGCATAGCACGCAGTGAGGTCTGTGTCCTACCACGGTCGGCGGCAAATTCTGAAGCGCGCCAACAGTGGTATCGTTTTATTCAACCCAAGGTGGGATGCGAGGTTTCCGCACTATGGGCAGTTTCGCTCAGCGAGCGTTTATTTCTATCACTCTGCGCTGTTTCAAGTCCTGTATATGGTCGTCTCTAAGTTTGGCCGCACTTTTTGTGTGTACAGGGGCGTGTTGAAGTCGACAAATTCATTCAGTATTCGCTTCTTGGACTTCACGTATATTGAATCGTATTCTATACCTGACAAGTAATCGCCGTTCTATTTGTTTCAGCAGTGATTCCACGTTTATAGAACACTATATGAAGGCTAAATTTCTGCTCGACGACACACTCGCGTTCAAGAATATCAATAGGAGTACAATCCCTGTCCGATCAAGCTACACTATGGCACCGGTAATAGCACTGCAAGTCGCTGGTATATCAATACTGCCATTCTGGAGGGCCGACCCCGCTCCAGAATGGCAGTATTGAGATTCCAGCGAAGGTTTGGCTATTTTTGAGTAGATCGTAGTACTACACCTCAAAAGTGCTCGCTTTTGTACTACCTTCAATGTTTGTTTCGTGAACCCAATGAAGTAGCGTATCGTAAAAAAGGTGTTTTAAAATTCAATCGAAAATATCATAATTTGAAAGCTATACGAAAGTTTTTACTTTTATGATAGACGACTCTCCAAAGCATTAAATAATGTGCCCTCTCCTCCAAATGTTAACTTCGCATATAAGAAATATTCATCATGGAATTTAGTAAACTTAGCAAAGAATTTTTTTTTGGTAAATTAAAGAAATAAACTAAAGGGATATGGGACTCTGCAGAAGATATAATATGCCACACTTTTATACAGTGAAAAATAATTTCAACACATTCAAATAGATTAAAAGTTTATACTTTTATGTATACATAAGTTTTATTTTAAATATAACCGTAGAGGAAAAAACACCATTCTGTAATTAAACAAAAAATTGTAACGGTAAATAATCTTATTTTAATTTCATACACATGCGGAATAATCCTGCTTTGAATATCAATGTCAGAATAAATCGGGTTAGTAGAGATATTATGGTTTAGTACAAGTGTATTTTGAATTCAAGTTAAGCCCTTCGTTTTCAAAAGCCAACTATTAAACTCTGGCACCATATTGGTGTCTACGTTGAAATATTGGTCTCCATTCTAAACCAAACGTAGGCAGGTAGGTTTTAGTTTAAAGTTATGTGAATATTATACTGCACTTTTTTCACTATTTCATTCTGTATTAAAACTTGCAAAAATATACAGTTTGGACAAAAATTCTCATTATGAAAATATAACATTTCGTTTATCACAATTATAGTTATAATATTTTCAAAAAATTTAAATTTGTTCGACAGCATTTATTGTTTTATTTTTGTGTTGATATAGACAAAGAGAATTTAGAGTAAAATAAAAATGTAATTGATATTATTTTTACAATTTATTAACTAGAAATTGTATTTGGAATCAAAAGATATTTTTGCAGCTAAAGATTATCAAATGTAAAAGATAATGTACATGATAAATTCTATTTCAATTAAAAAAACGTGCCAACGTCGACTGAAGTTTTGAAATTACAATTCGGTTTTTCCAACATATAAAATAGATGAGTAAATAAAATAATAAATATATCTTATTACAACAGTATATTGTATATATAAGTAAGCATTCTTCTGGACAGCAAATGTAATTATAATCTTTTTGGCACATTTAATTTTCAAAGTTACAATTCGACACTTTTTAACATAATAGTGTGATTAAATTCAAAACTATATTTTATAATATCCATTTTTCCGAAATCGATATCAGACTCATTGGCATATTAAACTTATGAATTCGAAAGTTTGGATATTAAGACACGTGTTACTGAATCACACCGTAAGAGTTTAATAGTTTTCTACGACACTTTGTATCTATACTATCGTTCATGAATTTAGTTAACTTGTAAGTCCCATTTAACCCAAGAAATATCATAATTTTACCAGGATAAAAAAAGGTATATATCATATTATTTACGTGACTCAGGACCTCATACCTGCAAGTAAAATTCTCCTCTTTAATCGGAAATTTGCATGGGTGAAGTCGCCAGCATAAACTGGTATGCACATATTAAATATTTTCCACGTTTATTAAGATTTTTATTAGTACTATTACAAATACCTAAATTGAAGGATTATGGTGGGCGGCGTAATATAATCTGTATATAAAGACCTTTAGAAAATATCTGCTAAAATTGCTCGAATCATTCGCTCGAACTTTAATCCGTCTGAAACGCAAAGTTATCTTTAAACATCCTTTGAAAAAAATTCTAAAATTGCAAACTCTCTCTTCCTAATTTTTAAACTTTTTGTTTTGTTTGTAATTTTAGAATTAAATTCAGAACCCAGAGATTTTGCTTTTAAGATGTAATCAGGGCCAGGTATCTTTGTGAAGTGACAAGAATTTATTGCTCTTTATATTATCTGAGTGCATAGCAACATTTCTGTAAGAAAATTAAAAAAAGTTTTAAATCTACGATTTTTACAGTAGTCCGTAATGTTGTTTAAAGGACAATGAGTTTATATTCATTATTGCCGGGAGACATAGAAATAAATACGTGAATATTCAGGTGGGCAGACGCTTTATTACTCCAATCTACTTACCGTCTAAATGACCACCATTTATTGAAAATGTTGTGAAGTAGCGATGATAATAAAATAGGATTATGTTAAAAATCATCTCATCAAAATATTTCCGAAACGTTTAACTAATATTACTTATGGTCATAGCCTATGGAACAAGTTTAAATAAAATACAAGCAAAATGATACTTTGATAATGCATAGTAATGCTTATCAAAGTATAATGGATATTAAAGTGTATTAATTAAATTCAAATAAACCTTGCAATTTCTGGAAGTTTATTAATATAATAAATTACAGTTTAATACCAGCTAACTCAAAATTATAATAATTATTTTGAATTTTTCGTTTAATATTAGAACTTTTGTATAGGTTACGTATAGATGCTACAAATATATATATATATATATATATATACCTATATATATATATATATATATACCTATATATATATATATATATATATATATATATATACATATATATATATATATATATATATATATATATATATATATATATATATATATATATACATTGGTATTTTAAGAGTTCAACTGATAATTTCTTGGTAGCTCACCAAGCATTCTCAGAAGAAGAAAACATTCTTAAAAAATTTAAAGCTTCTTTGGTACGAAAAGAGTTTATATATTTTTCCATGTATTGAAAATTATTACTATAATTAAGGTGGCTTCTCTCATCTATTAAGTTCTTTAATATATCCTTGATAACAAAAACGTAATATTTTTTGTGGGAACAATTGGTACCCTGAATATATTACCTCTTCTTTTTAATTTACCATATTCGAATTTATTGGTTTTACCATATTCGAATATATTGATTTTTACAAGTTTTTAAAAATTAAGCATTGTAATCCTTTATTAACTTTTCTTGGAAATATTACTCTAAGCTAATGATAACTAGAAAACTTTTTAATAATTGTCATAATTTCAGTGTTTGAAATTTGAAAACACAGTTTATTTTTCGATATATTAAGAACTTTAAATTCAAATACATTCTAATATTCCACATTTATTAAAACTATAGAGCCGTGAAACATGCCAAAGTCCTGTAAAAAAAAAGTTGGAGAAAATCCTTGAAACTGGCCAACTACCAGTATTTTTAAATGTCAAGATTTCACCAGACGTCTCAGTATTCATGTGTCTCAATAGTCGTCTTGCGTAACCTTCACGCGATATGCCAAATGTACCGATTATTTGGCAAAGCAAATAATTAAAAATTTAGCATATATTAAACACAACATGTGGCAAGTCGAATGCGCGAAAGCCCCTAGAACAGAGTTTCTAAATGCGACGGCTAAACGGCTAAGAATTTAAAATAAAGGCGCAAACATTTTTTACTGTTATTCTAAGTTTATTGTAGTTTTCAAATATTATTATATTACTACAAACACGCGTTAATTATAAAAAAGACAAATGAATATTTTCTTTAATTGATTTAATACTGATACTATGCTGGTTGCAAATTAATATAGTTTTCAAATATTATTATATTACTACAAACACGCGTTAATTATAAAAAAGACAAATGAATATTTTCTTTAATTGATTTAATACTGATACTATGCTGGTTGCAAATTAATATAGTTTTCAAATATTATTATATTACTACAAACACGCGTTAATTATAAAAAAGAGAAATTAATATTTTCTTTAATTGATTTAATTATGATACTAAGCTAGTTGCAAATTAATATAACTTATTCGATATGATTAAATTTATAATGATTTTTAGTTTTTGTATCAGTTGGAACTAGTGATACTACTAACTAAACCGAAATTTTAAACTAAAATATAATCACGTTATTCTTATAATTTGTATTTTAAAGGAATTTTAATGCTGTAAGATATAAGAACCTCGATCTTATTTATAAACATGCCATCTCGTAAACAGAGATAAGAACGTTTTATTAACGTCAGGGATATAAATGAAATGTTAATCGATATTTGTAAAAATACAATATTACAGTCGAGTTTAATTTTGTTAATGATCGACTGGAAATTATATTGTCAGTCGCAAATACTTAAGAACTAGTTCTTTTGAAAATAATATTCATCAGCTTAAATATTCACGAAAAAGAGCTGAAATTTATATTTTATTCCTCTTAAATTCTTTTTCGTAAATTTTATTTTGAAATTTATGTTTTACAAATCTTGTCCTCTTGTGTGAAAAGTTACATATTTTAATTCAGAGATGACTTTTACCTTGCCTACTATTTTATCTACTATTGTACCTATTATTTTACCTACTATTTTACCTTGCATAAAGTTTTATAACAACTATTTCCTTATTTTGTCTTCTAACTTTATTTTATGTTCTACCTACACCACATAAGCAAAGAAGATCAATCAAAAATCTTTATCTTCTCTACTCGCATATTCCATGTCCTTTTTGAATTTATTCAATTGTTAACCGAATTTTACGTAGGTGGAATTTTTTTACACGTAGTTTTCACTTGTTACGATTAAATTATCAAATAGTTTACTCTTTTCGTTCTAGTTAACTCTTAAAAAGTAAATGCCAGTTTGATTAAGGGTTCAAAATAATTATTTAATCGTTTAATAATTACAAATGCTACCTCCTTCGCGGGTTTGTTAAACATTTGTAATTTTACTTTTTGTTTTATACTTTTTCGATTAAAATATTCATATCGGTCGGGAACTTAATCGAAATTTTAAATTTACATTTTATTATTAGTCTTAACAATTATGTTTCTAAATGAACATTCACCAAAGAGCAAGTTTATGTGGCTCTTCGTATAGTACAATTTTTAGACGACGTACTAACTGATCTAAATCAAAGAAAACTCTTCAAAAATCCACACAACAGCATAGCAATGGAAGAATTAGAGTGCTTGAGAAACATGTTAGCTGGATCACGCATCGGCAAAGCCGAGGAAAGGCCACGAAGTAGTAAATATAGATCAATCAAAATGTTTAGCACCCTGACGAATTAACAAGATAATTTCTGAAAAATAACTTTCGCCTTTAAATCACAAACTTTTTACCGACAACCGTCAACAATCGATGATCGATCCATAAATCGGTTAAACCGTTTAGGAGGTAAATGAGAGTATTCGTTTGCAACAAAATGTTTATTGCGGCACCCCTAGCGAGTAATCAACGTAAAAATTATCTAAGAACCTTTTCCAATGAATCACAAACATTTTACAGACAAACGTATATAAATCGGTCAAACCGTTTTGGAGATAAATGGGAACGTTGAATTGCACACACAAACAAACAAACAATTTATCTCACCCTAAACGCATATAAATGTCTGTCGTATGTATGTCGTGGGTAAAAATATGTTATAGAGTCGCTATATAGTTTTAGCGTGATTTATGTTCATTTCTGAATTGATTGCTGTTTTTAAAATAATGTTTCGCTATCGTCGTTAGACGGCAGGATTTTATAGTGTTAGTTAAGGTTAAATACTTAAAAAAAACATTCACATGATGCTTACAAGATTGATAATTTTCTTTTCATTATCACATTATTGCATTATCACAACTGTTTTTAAAAACTGTTCAATCCAGAAATTTTAAACTTAGTATAACATATATAATATAACATATTAAATCGGTTATATTTTTCTGTAAATAATACATTCGCATGTAATTAATATGTATATATATATATACATATATATATTTATATACATATATATATATATATATATATATATATATATATATATATACGTATGTACGTTGACATACTCCAATATATTTTAAAAATATATCGCCATGAACATAATATTTATGATAAATGGAGCACTCATTATTCATTAAATTTAATTTTCGAGCAAATCATAAAAATATAACAATAATTGTTTTCAGAATTTTATAGAAAGCAATTTCAAAAATATTGCTGAAAATGGTCACATAAAATATGAAATATCTAAAGTCAAAATCACGAAAAAACCAGCGATATCGAGGAAATACAGCGATAGTTTTCATTTTAAAATTGTTGAGATACACCTTTTAGGCCCGTAAAAAATATTTTTAATATTTTTAAGTCTTTTTAAACGCTTGTAGATGCCTCAATATATAAGATACTATTCGCACTCGGCAGAATTTTTCACTAAAATACTCACAAATATTTTCACTCAAAATTTTCGCTCACAAATATTTTAAGAAATTCAAGATTATTCATTTTCACTAAAAATTATGCACAGCAAAGATGCAAAAATGTTGATTTTCCTCGCTCCCTTTAGAAAATTGAATTAGAAGCAAACACTACTAATTCTACAAAATATTTTGGAGTTACTAATATTGTAGGCGAAACCATATCGGATGGCAGCTGCACTGCGGTGTGGGTGTATATTGGCTCACTGTAACTGGAGCCAAGAATCGACTTACAATAACGAGTTGAACTTGTCGGTTCCAAACTTTACCGCTGGAATGAAGTAAAGCATAGCAGAACAAATAATGGTGATTTAGTCATTAGGACCTTGTAGCTCAAAAGTGCGTCCGATTTCGTAAAGAAGAACTCTTCATTGGTCTCGGCTTTAATCCCTGACTTTTATAGCTGATGTGATTTGCTAATCGAAGGTAACAATTTTTACAGTTATACAAACAATGATAAGCATAGATATATTAAAAAATGTTTCTGATCATAGAAAATTGAAATTTAAGCAGGCGTAGATTTTATCTTTATATTTTTTTCATTTTAAGAATTTTTTAAACTTAGTTTTTCTTTTATAATGGTAAATTTTTGGATAATCATAAAAATGAATTTGATTTTTTTTATTTTTACAGCTTCCTTGGTTGACTTTAAAATGGATAATTCCCCGTTCTAACAGTTTTCAACGGTTTTTTTTTATTTAATGATATGGAAAAATTTTGAATCTAATTTTTGGTTTGAAATATTCATGTTTCAGTAAATTTGTAATAACAATTTCCCGAGCCAGATCCAAGTAGACAGAGAACCGTTCTTTATACGCGTGTTGTCATGAAACGGCTTTGTACTTTATATAGGTGTATTAAATAAAATGTCTTCTGCGTTGGGATATAAATAGATTCAAAGAATGTTATTTCAAACATCATTACGTATTTGTGTTTAGCAATGAATGAATATAAATATGATTCATGTATGTGCTGCTTTTACATTGAAATTATGTAAGGTGACATTAACATTACATTTAAAAAATATTATAATCAAGTGTACGAAAAGTATAACGTAAACGGGAAATATTTTTCACATATATACCTCTTAAGTCCGATAACGAGAATTAATTTATTTCGAAATTGAAATATAAAATTACCCTTTCAGTTTAAGCATTTACAAGCATATCATTTTTGAGTAATTATTTGAGTGTCAACTATAACCATATACATTATACCATATACCATTATAACCATATACCTCATATGGTTATAATAGTATGCTTCATTACTATTTGCAATTTCTACGTCAAAAGCTATCTCAGAAAATTGGCGGAAATGGACAAAGGGATGAACAAACAGAAGAACATTGGAGTGATCTTAATATGGTTCCTTTTTTCCATTTTAGGTACGTATCCTGAAGTTCCTAGAAACACTTCTTTTTGTCTAGTTAATTAGGGCAGTGTGTAAAAAAAATTTCAAATGAACTTGGTTTTATACCCATGGTTATAAATATTAATTCTTTCGTTATATTTGTGTTTATAAGATTTTACCCTTTTATTCATTGAGAATGGTTGGAGATATGAAACGCTTCATGTTTATTTATTCCATAATCACGTTTTAATACAGTAGACGTGATTAAAATTTTTAACACAGTAAGAAACAAAATTAAATATCAAAGAATACATTCCGAACGTAGCTTCGATTATATAAGAGAGCAGGAATAAAAAAATGCGATTGAATGTTTTGAATAATAAGTTTGTAAGGCGCCTGCAGTAAAATATTTGATCTCACTATTTTTGATGCTAAATAAAAAACATATTACTTGTTAGTCATCGTTGTATTTAAGCTGTGAAGTAATTTAAATATATAATTTTAATTGCATGAACTTTATAAGTTCATTATTTTCTTTTTGCATTTTATTGAACACTATTTTTCAAGATTCAATAGTGTATTCCCCATCTGAGGTATACACAAATGTTTAAATTAATAGAGGGTCTATGATATACTTGTGTCTTCCACAAGAGTTTCTCAAAATGTGCAAACAAAAATATATACATAAAAATTTAATATGTTTTTAGTTTATTGTTTTCAACGACAAGAAATCCTCAATATTGAGAAAAAAAACAAATTCCACCATTTTAATATGTTACACTTGTTTAAAAATATATTAAAAATTTAATTTTATTACACATTACCGCATCCTGGAATTTAAACTGATTTATTTCCCATAAAATACCTATTGTTCAAGCAAATTACATTTCATAGACAAGCTTTCTTTTATTGGCTTCAACACAATGGTAATACTTTGTTATCGTTGTGGATTTTAGGGTAAAATTTCATTCAGAAATACATTCAAATAATTTTTATTCCCTCATCAGTAAAAGGTGCAACGGGCAAAACCGTAAATTATATGAAAATACATAAAAAGGTTTACATTAAATCTAATTTCGAGTCCCCGTTCGTAACAGGTTTATGTAAATTAAATATTGGTTTTATGTGGCATTTTAACGAAATGAAATGAGAGTAGCATACAGAATGTAATTATGATGTAACGTGATGAAAAAATAATAGAAATTATATTTTTTTAAAGTGTGGGTTTCTGATTAATGAATGGTAACTTCTCCATTGTTACCTTTCTATCCCTATCGCCGGAATGGCGTAGAAAGGTCAAATGTCCATTTGTACTATGCCTTCCATTGTGCCTATATTTCTATATATACGACAGGTTTTGAGGATTCTGTTATCTAAAATTTTACTTCGAATTAGAACGAGAAATAGTTTTCGGATATTTTAAATTTCTGGTTTAGATGTTATAGATAAGCTATTTACAAATAAAATTAAAAAAATTAAGGCTTTTATTTACCTTACTTTTTTTTCTTCCTGTCTGCTTTAAATATAAATGTTATGATAATAAGTATAGGATGACGGATTTAAAACCTTATGGAGGAAATGGAAGGGTGGACATAGGATATCTCTTACGATGAATAATAAATAGATTCATCGAGTTTTAGCTCGATTTACTTGCCTGATCAATTTCTCGTGTTTTTTATTTTCAATACAATTAAAATTCAAGCCTTTATCTCTTTTTTATTATTGTATGTTGTTGAAATTCACTCAGTCAATTTCATTGAACGAAGAAGACGCCGCATTAATTTTAGCGTAACGTATGAACCAAACAATTTTCTTTAACAATGTTTTGTAAAGTCAGTGATATAGCTATGGTTTGAAGAACCATAATTTATTTATTACTAAATTTCTAAACCTACTCTATGTTTGTTGTTTCAATTAGTAACTAACGTTATTTGAATAAATATTAATATCCTTAATCTTTAAAACAATCATCGTCAAACTGTCCGTGCGGCCCTAAAATTTCAGGTTTATTGCAGACAAACAAAACAGAAAGATGTTCAAAATATGGAGGAACATTATAAACGTGACCCAACACATTATCCGTAAAGTTCTCAACTTCAGAGTTCTCAATTTTAGTATTCAATAAATGTGGTGGTGAAATAATTTAAGTTTAGTCATGATATTTAGTTTGAAAATTGGAATATCAATTTCTCTGTAATATCCACGGTTAATGAAATGGCATTCGAGAGGAAAAACCTTGATAAATTAGGTAAAAGTTTAGATTTAAGGGAAAAATTACTATAATTGTAAACGTTTGGTTTCTATTTTTTCAATCAAATAAGTCAAATATAAAAATGTATTTATGCCTAGGGTAAATAGTACTTTTAAAATTTAGGCAACATCATTTTTCAAAGTGTTTAATAAAAGACATTTCAAACTACCAGATTCTATGACCATATTCTCTGATTTACACATTAGAGATGCTATGACAGCTTGCCGGTGTCATGTAAATACTTACTTATAATTCTTTTTACGTTATTCACTTTTATTCTAATTTTTATGAGCAAAAAATTCCAAGATTACTGAAAGGTAATAATTTATCCAGCGATGATATTGACAAAATTTAATATTCTTCATGTTATTATTTTTCGTTTTTGGCGTTGACGTCGCAAGCATATAAATTAATCAAACAAATTTCAATGAGGGGTAATGTATTATTTAATTAATATTATATAAGCTACTTTTCGATACTCTTCAATGGTGGAAATTATTAATCCTTTGCAGTCCAAGATTGTGAAATTTTAAAACTATTAAGAAACGGCACCTGTTAAATGTAATAAAAAATCACGTATTTTTTAAAATCAATAATTTTATTTTGGGGTTTGGGATTGTTAAATTACTGTAACATTAAGTTAAACGTAAAAAAACATTTATTTGTTAGTTTATTTATTTATTCTATATTGCACCAAATAAAAAGTGTGTAAAAGGCGGATTTAATAGCTACATGCTATGAAATGATCTAAAACCATTATTTGGTTTACCATAAAATAATACTATACCACAATTTTTACTAATAGTTTAAGATACTTTACTGCATCGAGACCGATTTGGTCTTGCCATACTCGCACTGGTGGAACGTGCTGCACGGGACCCTTATTTTTTTATCTGAATTTCATTTTCTATTGATATTCGATACTTGATACAGAGTTACAGTTGAAGTTTATGTAAAGTCACCTCAAGTCAAATATCTGCTCAAAATATTTGTTTGCTTGTTAGAATTTTTGCCTTTCAGAAACTTTGGTAAGAAGTGTGTTAACCATTGTTAGAGGATATAATATAAAAACGTACTTTAATTTTTATATCTTTATAATACTATCTATCAAATCTACACCGTGTGCCAACAGCCAATTGTATTCTTATATATAAGGGTAATCAATGTTGGCGTATCTCTTAATGGCCTTATTGTAAAGTCGACTGAAAAAACTTTATCTTTCTACATGACATTTCACAAAAGAACACCATCACATCATTCACATATTCAACGAAAAATTCGTATTCTTTTTCCAACACTTCCTTGTTAATGAAAAATTCGTAATCGGGAATTTGATGGCATTGTATTGTTATAAGGCTCAATACGTCATCTTTAGCTAAATTTCCTAGTAACAGCAATGAAACGAAATAATTATCAAAACAAATTTGATTCCTCGGGCCAATCTCTAAAGTACGTTAGATGATATTCCCAAATTGGATTCTTCTCGAAGTACAACATTTTTAGCTCTCGTTTTGAGTTCAATTTAATACGAAAATTTAAAAATTTTACCGAGAGCAAATATATTATAACTCTGTGTATGAGGTAACCTTATAAACCCACTTGTGAAGTTTTTTTGGAATTATACCTTTTTAAATATTGAAAATATTTGGCGTTAATTTTGTAGAAATTAATTATTCACAATTAAATGAAACTACGTGATGTAGTATTATTTCTACTTTCCTTAATTTCTTTACCACGCCCTAGGTTTCTTTGTATTACAACATCTTCAGGTGGGATATTAGCAAAATTTTTGTCTTTTTTTAGATTTTCAATCTTTGCTAATATCCCACCTTAAGATATTGTAATACAACGAAACCTAGATCGTGGTAAAGAATTATAGAAAGTAGAAATAATACTACATCACATAGGTTCATTTAATACCTTCTCAAATTATTCGATGAGTTAGCGGTTCTGTTCAACAACAGAATTCACCTACAACAAGCAAGGTTCAAACTGATAAAAGTCTATTAAAGATATTGCAAGCAATATATTTACGTACTGACACATTTAAATTTTCCAAATAACATAATAGAACTATTATATAACCTCAAATGTTTATAGATGATACTAAATGTATACGAAACCCTCAAAGTGAGATTACTTGACAGGATTTTAAATTTAGAACCACACTCAACAGTGAAGTACATAAGAATAACAAGGTGATTTTTAGGGTTTTGTACCTAAATAGAATTCTAACATTATGGCAATATTAATCGTCTATCTGTTACGGACTTTTAACTAATAAATGATGTACTGTAAACTAATAAATAATGGACATAAAATTGACATATATATGTATATATATATATATATATATATATATATATATATATATATATACATATATATACATATATATATATATATATATATATATATATATATATATATATATATATATATATATATATATATATATATATAATATAACACATAAGTGGATATATCATTTAATGTTAGTTTAGCTATGTTATTTAACTATGTTAGTTAAGCATAAATTTGTTTTTATTTCTTTGAATGAAAAATAACGTATAGAAGACTATCAAATTGGCCACTTTAGGCTCATTTTGTTACCACGTCTATTTAAAAAACGATTCTACTCATTACGCTGTAATTTCTTTCTAATATTTATTATATGTCATATTTAGAAGACAGGCCTTTTGGGATGAAAGATGTTTTATGGAAACATCGATCAAATTTTATAAATTATATTTAAAAGTGGTAAGGAAAAGTTTTGGCTATTATACTATTTAGCGTTTTCAATATCTCTTGAGGCAGTTATTTGAAAATTATGTTTTGTTCTATTTCTAGAAAATTCATTTCGCTGAACTTTTAAATCCAATTATATTTTTTTAGATGTGACGTCAGCTACATTACTCAATACAAATTTTGAACCATCGCCATTGCAATTGATATTTAAAAGTTTATTTTTACCGTTCAAGTGGAATATAAAAGTCTCTTCAACAAATTCACACTGCTAAAAAAGCATTCCATAACCCTATTTAAAGTTTATTTACTATATATTATCTTAATATTAACTTATATATTATCGAAGTTACATATTATTATAGTAGACACTATAAAGTACTTAGGGTAACATGGTTCATGACTTGATAATCTTTACTTGACAATAATTAGTAATTTTATTTTATTAACTGAAAGGATAAATAGTGCATATGGTTTAGCTCAGATAAGGATAACTTGGTTATTTGACAATAATTAATCATTTGATTTTATCAATTAAAGAGGTATTAATCAACGTTACTTCTCATATATTTAATCCATTTTTTACATGTTAAAAAAATTCTCTTTCCTATAAGTTTGAACTATTTTATTCAATGTGTTTTAATAATGTTCTAAATCAAATTATTGCCTACAAATATAGTTAAAAATAAATTTTATATGGAATACATTTGCAACAAATATTTTTGATTATGAACTAGAATCACTTTAAATGAAAATAATTAATTCAGCAAACACCAGGAGGAATTCGATAAATTATCGTAATTACATAAAAAATATTCAATTATCTCTTTTATGATTTAGGGCAAAGAAATTACAATCACTAACGAGACCAGTAAAAATGAATAAAAAAATACGAGACTTGGTAAAAATTCAGAAGCTCGCAGACTTTTGATAACTTTCTAAAATAAAACGAGGGGCCTTAAATGTTGTAAAAAGATCTATCGCGTGCACCTATAAAGTAACGGGAGGACAAAGTTCAAAAATGCAATTTTTAGCTAATATTTATTGAAGGGTGAGCGTTTCGGAAATGTAATGTAGATTGTGTAAATTATACATTTTTCCGATACAATTTTTGTACATACAATCTTTATAACGCAGTATCACTTATAATGCGAGTTTCTTGACCGTCCCAAATCCACGGTACAATAGCGATCCATTTTATTTATTGAAAAAACATAAAAAGGAAACTTATGTCAATATTATATATTTATGATATGCTTATAGAAAACACTGTACAAAAACATTGCATTTTAATTTTTGCCAATGTGTCTTTAAACAGCAATCGTCTACCGATAACTTTGCAATAATTAAAATGTAGCCTCATACATTTATGCGCAAATTTTGTTCATAAATGCAAAGTGATAAATATGTAAATTTAACGAGCGCAAATGAAGCATATTGGGAAGTAGGTAGACTACGCAATTGATTTTCTAACATTCTGACATAAATTCAAGATGCTCTGAAGTAATACAATCAGAATGAAAAGTGCAGAAAAATAAAAGGACAACTGTTTCATGAGTATCTATTTATTTTCACTTTGACAAAATATTTTTTTTACAGAAATAATTCCTAATGTTTTGTGACATTTAATTTTTGAAAAGTTACAAAATGTTAGGAATTATCCCTATCCAGGTTATCGACTCACTGAGATAATTTTTTTTGTCTGAAATAAACTATTAAGCGTAAATTGTAAAAAAAATAATATATAAATTAACTCACTTGCTCGGAGTATGTGGATGTGGATTTAAATTCATTTTCTTTAAGAGAAGTGATTTTAAAATTTTTTTTACAGTAATTGTTATAACGATATCCATTATTAAGGCGTGTATATTACAAAAAAACACTGCATTATAGAATAACCTATTTTTTAAATACTCTTTGTTCCGTTATGATGACTTCAATTTATTTTGGATAAATTTTAATTAATTTAAATAAGTATTTACTAAGACTGGAATTGAGGAGCATACCTAGATTGAAACCTACGTGGACTGAAAATTTAAATTAACTGTGATGATCTGAATTTCCACTTTAATTCTAGATCCTGGTAGAGGGAGAATGATTAAGTCTTATAGCCAACATGCTTAAAGTTACAGAACTCAATACTTGAAATATTCAAACAGCATTATATGAATAGTACAGACCATATTTTAAAACTTGAGGTTTACCGACTTATCGATTATCTCTGATTTCCAAAAACATTTGAATTTTTTCTTAAAAAAATAAGTTAATATTTTTTTAATTTTGAAAAAGGTATATTAAATTGAAGGTTTTCGGGTTTTATTGTATTGCATTTGTATTGTGCCAAATTTAAGTTAATTTGATTTCGATATCAGATTTGCAAAATATTTGTCTTTCTTTGCAGTCTTAAATATATCAGGGTGATATATCTAGCATATCCCTTTCCAATGCAATATTTTCATAAGTATTTTTAAAGGATAACCTATTGAAGTTTATTTTTTCTGAGAAATATGAAAATCCATTTTCCATTTTCTAACTTTTTCCAATTTTCTCTGAATTAATTTAGTATCACACTGCTTTGAAGTATACCTGGAAACAATTTAATTGTCAATTAATAAAAATATATAATTGGAAAAATAGTTCTTCTTTTTAATTATATTAGTATATTTATTTGAAGGTGTTATGCTTATAAAAGGTTTGGGAGATATTACATTAAATATTATTATTATAAACGAATTACGGTTTTCAATGTAAATGAAATCCACCTTGTTAAAAAACACAGCTTTTTTATAACTAGATCAATAACATTTGCAGATATTAGTAAAAACATTTCAAGTATTTAAGACGTTGACTGCCTAATATCGTGTTTACGCTTTCGTTTTAATTTGTATATGGTGAAAAAAATGTTTCATTAAAGATGGGTGGGAGGAGGGGGTTCTATAAAGCTTTTGTATTAATACTGTTTTAGTTTACTTTTATTTCTACATTACTCTTACAGGAATGATCAATGAAAACGATTGGAATTTTGATACTTTCATTACTCCCTTCAACCATAGAACATTTGAATAACGTTGCTCATTTCTTCATTTTTAATAAAATACTTTCTAGGCTATAATTTGATGCCAGAATCATTATTTGTGTATTTTTATGATACAGAAAGCTAAAATATTAACTATAATGACATTATAATTTGAATGCCAATATTATTTCTTTAGAAATTATTTAGAGCCTTTTGGTTTAAAAATTAAAATCGTGACCAATTATTCATGCTTCGTTTTTCTTGATTAAAAATTTAATTCAATCTTCTTGACGACTTCTTGCGAAGCCAAAATTTATTGAAAATGTCTATTAGGAATATTAAATAGAACAATTAGGGTCAGAATATCAAGAAGTGACGAATTATTTGGATCAGTCCCCTCAACTTTCGCAAGGACGACGCTGCTACAACTTCATGTCAAAAGGGTAGATCTATTTTATATTAGAACTAATTATGTTTACACAAAAATAATTATAACGCTAACTGATTTATATTAACAGAGTTCAATCGATGAGTATCTAGAGTAACTGTTTTTGTAGGGTTCCGAATACTATTGATTCAGTAACATGACAATATCTGTCCTATAAGACTGTTAGTGACTTACTCATAGTGACTCTATAAGCCAGAGGTGACTTATTTATATTAGTCTGCATATTCGCTTTTATTTGCGCATTGTTAATTATTACTTATGTATAATTATTTCAATTGTAAATAATAACAGATAGTTTTAGTGTTGTAAGTTATTTTTTTAAATTATGTTTCCAAAAATACAGATAAGTAATGGTCTGGTCATAGAGTAACTTCCGAACATATAAGCGATAAATAATATGTGGTAAATACTCCTTTTTTCATTGAAGATTTAAATTTATATATAATTTTATTTTTAAGTGCCGGAATAATGTAACAAGTGTAATTAGAAAAAAAGTATCCTTCGTAAAACTGGTTTTAATTTAAAATCAAAATTAAAATAAAATATTCAGTCGTTATACAAATAGTGTTTATCTTGATTTTAAAATTTTATGTTTTAATATTTATGCTCTAGAAAAATATTTTTGGGTATATGCCTTTTTATGCTCACAGAGTATCTCGTAAATACCTCAGATTTTATTTGATATTGATTAAAAATTGTATTAAATTCAATTTTAAAATAAATAAAAGAAAACGACATTATTTTGTTTTAATAAATTATCAGTTCCAAGTTGGCAACAATTTATTAAGAATTTTTACCTTGAATTAGAAACATTTGTATATAAGAACCAAATTAATATCATAATGACCTACTGTTCGCCAGTATTTAATTCACATGTCTGTTTTGAAAGTCATAACATCAATGTGCATAATACCTGCGTCTGATCTAAATTAAACGCAGTGCAGTACATACGCCAACGGAAGAAACTCAACATTTCATCAGTTTCATTGGATTATGTCTACATAACTTTGAATTCGAAAGAGGAGGTGGAAACTTTGATTAAAACTCATTTCAGAATTCATCCATGACTGTCACATGTCGTTCAGAATATTCATTTTTGTGCAATAAATTTGTATGTTCACTGCTTTATCATGATCATGACTGCCGTTCGTTGAATTTTAATGATATTTTGTACTTTTCTTATCTTTAAATGACATTGTAAATTTTTGTATGGGTCTCTACATAGTTGCTAAATTTAAAATGCCCAACAAGAATATTTACTCCCTTGTAATTCTGAGTATTCTAATATGGTAAACTCGAGATTTCGTTAA
This sequence comes from Druceiella hillmani, assembly GCA_039881145.1. Lineage (NCBI taxonomy): Eukaryota > Metazoa > Arthropoda > Insecta > Lepidoptera > Hepialidae > Druceiella > Druceiella hillmani. Next base: position 8,377,942 of record JAYKKI010000075.1, on the reverse strand, counting down.
AGTTATCGAAATATATATCTGTACGATATATGTACGATACTACTTACTTTAATTACAGATTTCTTTGAAGAATGTTATGCACATTATCAAATATGTAAAAAATCATTTAACGTTAAGAGTTATATAATTTCAAGGGAAAATAAAAATGTTAGAAAATAGTACAAAGGCGACATAACACACTACGTAGCGAAGATATTGGTACGGTATTATTATCTGTCAGCATACGAACTTTCAATAAAAGTAGATACATTATAATTAATTTTTGGTACATGTTATTTTCAGACATAATTATTTTAATAATTTAGATGCAAAATACTATATCTTCTTAATATTATATACTTTACAAACCTGAATCAGCCATCGCCTGGGTCTTGTTTGTAAATTAGTTGAGAGTGAAGATACGATATGCCGTCGAACTTGTCATATGTCTGTATTGCTATTGACGCATTTCATAATTAGATAAATAATATAAAATTTATATAAAGGCTATTTTCAATTTGGCTTAGATAAAATCACTCCGAGCAGAACACCATTGCCCATAAAATTGCCAACACTGCAAGAATTCGAATGTAAACGGACTACGGACAACTATGTTACCTACTGTCAAAATAATTCTGTCACAACGCGGTTATGAATTTAAAATAATATTTTTTTTACATTTTATTTCGGGGTTCAGATGACTTGTACACCATAATAGTTGTTTTCAGCGATAAAAAATTATGTCATTTTAATAAACAAATGTATAATATTAGGTTATTCGGCTTACTTTCCATACGTTGAATGGAACGTCAATAAAATGTGCAAGCCACAGGTACAAGCGTCGCAAAAGAGAAAAATAATCATCAAAACAAACCTTTTTTACTTCACATAAATAATTACTTACAAGCTCTAGAGATGTAAAAATATAATCAAAGAAATTCACCGTAAAACATTAATTTGTTTCAGATTTTTTCATGTCTCTTTTATATTCAGAGGCATTACTAGGTACAACTAGAAAGGAATTGGCCATATACTTATGCTTCTGCATTCGTAATCATACGATTAAAATGAACAAAATAAATCTTAATGACATATTCTTACAAGTTTATTCAAAACATGTTTTACTTTGGAAAAGTTTAAGAAAAAAAATTATATAATTCAAAAAAAATTCCTAATGCTATAAAGATTGCTAGGGAGAAAAAATCTGTAATTTGGACCTAGACGTCAAAGTGTAAAGTGCATTTACAATTTCAAATAAAGGTCTATTAATTAAAAGTGGGTAATAAAAACATAATTTTATATTGAATAATATTTATTTTTGTATTTTTTTTCAATTCAGCAAAATATAATTACGTTCAATTATTATATGAAATACGTTTTTCTCAATTTATATCATACGCTGTAAATTATTCCACGATCATAACGTTTATCATTAATATAAATTAAGCTAATTTCTTGCGATGCGCGATTGACAGAAACGACGTTACTTCTAATTAACTCAACCCAAATGCCAACTGAGGCGAAGCAACGATTATATAATTATTATTTCCACTTCGTTAAACAAATGGTTAACGAAGTGAAAATATTAATTAAAATTCAATTCAAAATTATCCCGTGCTGAATGCATATCACCAGGCGCGATGCTTTAGTTCTTTTTGTTTTATTCTCTTTTAAATATAATGGTAATAACTGGTAATTAATTGATAAAATTTAATGGCGTGTAATTTATTCTTTATTTGTTGTATTCATATGATATATAATATATAGTTCTTGTATGTATATATATTTTTCTAAAAAATTACTTTATTAGTCAAGTTTCTGGAATTCCAACAATATCAAATAGAGTTTTATTTGTTACATGTTTGTGCAACGTTGTTTGATGACTTTCACATCGTTATTTGCCTAAAAGATTCGAAGTGGATATAGTTTATGCTTGTGAAATAATCGATGATATGCAAGTCATGCTTGTACAATTATTTTTACGTACCAGTAGTAGAAAACGAAACATTTCAACCTTGAACTTTTTTTGCGGTAATTTTATCTTCATCTGACTACAAATATAATATGTTTTTAAGTTCATAAAAGTGTTAATTTCTTACGACGATGTTTAAACGTTGTTTTCGGAACAATGTAAAAAAATTGTAGTTAAATGAAATTTTGTATTTTTTTAATTTACAGAGTCATAAGCTTTTATTTAATACTTCACACGATGGTCTTGAACTATTTTCTCCAGTTTCATCAATTTCCAAAATCAAAATTTCAATATTTTGATGTCATATCTTTTATATGGACCAGGTAAAGATATAAAATAATAACATTTTTATTTATGAAATATTAAATCCATGCTAATTATTCTCTAATAATATTTTTTAAGACAAAATGGACAGACCGGCGCTGAAATAATTTTTCTGAAGTTCCGTTTGCACTGAATTTCCGTTTTGATAATTTTAGTACGGAATAAAATATATATCCAAAAAAAAACTTGTATACATGGTATCGTGCCCTGCAGAGTTGAACATAATTTCATATTTTTTTTTATTATCTTTGGATAATACAATTGACCCTGAGGTGTGCAGGAAATGATTCCAACAACTTGAAATATACAGATATGTTGGCATCCGTTCTTAACAAAATGGAAAAAACTAATATTGCAATAATACCACGTCCTACGGAAGTATAATGTTTGAAAATTCTCCATTCCTTTTACATAGATATAAGTAATTTTTTCTGATAATAAATGAATATTTGGCAAATGTTTTGAATCAGGAAAACTACCAAAAATATCGATGTTATTACACATTTTGACTACTCCCAAACGCAGACCTCGCACTACATAAAACTGCTGAAATTGCGAAAACCTCAACAAAATACTGAAATAATATAAATTATATAAGACCGGTTTTGGAAAAAGTGGAGGGCAACAATCGATATCTAGAATAAAATAATCCAAAAATTTGGTATAAAATATCTTCTAGTACCAGGTATACTAGTCAATAGTGAAGCCGAAAACGAGTATTAACCCATAAGAAAACAAGTATTCAATTAAAAAAAAAATGTTATAAAATATATTCTAAAACATTACGACACTATTATTCAAGGTTTTGAAAATCTTCCTACTGTCTGCAATTCCAAATATATTCCAGATATTTTCCATGTGTCGACTCACTAAAGAAACTTCAATTTGCCTTAAAAGACAAATTTCAAGTTGGACCACATGGAAAGGTTAGTCATTCAAAAAATAACGATACCTTTATTTTGTATAAAATCTGTTGTCATAACCATAAAAAAACAGGTAATATCTATTTATGTAAAATACAAACAGTTTGCTGATAACTGGAGTTTCAGGGAATTTGTGGTTTTTGTCTTCATACAAGTTTACTCTGGAAGATTTATGTTTATTAATAAACAGAAATCTTGTGTTCCTCATAAATCTTAAAGTAAATCCAAAACTAAAAGTTTTGGATTTACTTTACGATTTATGAGGCCGATCCTAAATAGCGGTTAATCAAGAAGCGTATAGATGGCAAAGACAGCGACGGCGTTGGGTCGGGGGAGAGACAGTCCGTCTGCACTTAAGTTAAAAATCACAGGTCCCAGGCAAATATAATCAACTAAAATATTTGAAAGAAAAAACATTTGTCTGTTTGGAAGATTATATATTGTCCAAATCAAAAACATTAAGAGAAAAATCTTTGTCTGTCCTGAAGTCTGGTGATGAAATATATTCTAAATGATCGGTTGTTTCCCTTCTTGAAGGAAAATTATTAGTAAAATAGGAAGTGTAACATAACTCCATGAATGTAAGACTTTTAAGTATGGGTAGGTGCGTATGGTAGTATCATCTTTTTACGTAAATGGTTAGTTAAGCCTACCCTGTAGGTAAAACAAAGGCATGAACTTGAATTGTTATTTAAGTCACAGGAGATATAAATATACATATAAATATAATAAAATTAATTAATAACTAACTTATATTTATTTTTACCTAATTTTGGAAGAAACCTAATAACTAATTTACCTACTTTTGGAAAAAAAAGGAAAAACTCAATCTACACTATTTCACATTTTAAAAATTTTCTTTCGACTTTTCAAATGTATACATATCTGATAATCGTCAAATATTCCTTACATATTCCACCCATATAATTTTCTTTAAATTATATTTTTCTATTTTATTTTAAATTACTTTCTATATTTAGATAAACCGATAATATCTTATACTATATAATATTATTAAAAAAAGGAAAATGGGAAAGAAAATGTTAATTTGAAGTCGTCCACGTTAAAATATCCTTTCTGCAACGTCCCTATACCCTTGTTGATCGTTTGTAACTTTAATTTTTTAAAGAGACTAAATATTTCTACTGGAAAGTTAATTCGGTATGGAAGTCTATAACTTGTCTCCTAATTTCTATCCCTTCAATTTTTTTAAAACTTTTTTTGTCCTTCTTATAAATTGCTGAAGTAGGTTCATTACGATTCAGATTAAATTGTTTGGAAGTGCTACATTTAATATAATCGTTATCTGTCCATTAATATTAAAATAGAGTAAAAATTTAAAAAAGAAATTTAATTATTAATTCAATTTACAAAATTAATTAGGATATTTTCTAGATTACAATTACTACTACTAACTACATTTCTAGCTTATTCCTTTTGTATTTTTGCTAACAACATATCTTTTTTATATTTTTGCAAAAATGTATAATGCATTTATTCATTAATTCGAAGTTGTCGAGATATTTAAGTATCAAAGTAGGCCAGAAAATTTATGAATATAATGTTTTAAAAGAAAATTTCGCCATATCTAAATTATCTACATTATATCTTTATTACTTAAAATATTAAACTCGACCATTATATAATAAAGGGTAGGAAATGGACTACAAGATGGTAATTTCTACATAGCCATCCACCGACTTGTAGTGATAATTTTAGGATAGATATTTTAAAAAACCCTATTCACTAATATTATTTTAAAACTTTGAGTCTCTGGCTGCACAGTTCAGATTTACCTTTTGGAAATTATTTATTAAATTTTAAATTAAAAACAATATTTTATATAAAAATACTTTAATTATAAATTTATACAAAACAACCTTAATTTTTTAATTGCTGAAATTGTTTTGTATATTAATATAAAATAATTTTTAGCAATAAAAAATTCAAGTTATCCTACTCCTTTTGCCACGATTACAATAAATATCTATATATGTATATATATATATATATATATATATATATATATATATATATATATATATATATATATATATATTTATATATATATATATATATATATATATATATATATATATATATATATATATATATATATATATATATATACATATACATAAATAAGTGAAAATAAAAATTATATTAAAAAAAATGTAAATATGTATTCAAAAACTATATAAATTGACTTCTATAATCTGCAAAGATTTAGAAAGACTTAAAAAAAATTTTCTTTCAAAACTTGCTTTGTAGATATCCTATTCAACTTTTTAGATTACTTAGACTTGAAGTATTTGCCGCGAATAAATAAGAACGCAGTAAAACGAACGTTTTCAAAATAAAAAAAAAAATTTTTCTGAGTACTTAGCAAGAGTAGACGTAGCTACGACTAAGTTTGTCCATTAAAATATATTTCTAAGTATTGAATATATTTGGCGTTACTTTCGTAGAAATTTATTATTCACAATTAAATGAAACTACGTGATGTAGTATTATTTCTACTTTCTTTAAGTTCTTACCACGACGTAGGTTTCGTTAAGAAAGATCTTCGAAAGATCTCTGCTAATAGCCCAGCTAAAGATGTGGTAATACAACAAAACCTAAGTCGTGGTAAAGAACTTAAAGAAAGTAGAAATAATTCTACATCACGTAGTGTCAGTTAATTGTGTATATTTCTAAGCATTATTTCCGAAAGTATCAATCATATTTTATAAAACAAACTATATTACATTATATCCATTGACATTAATTAAGCGCCATTTAACAACATTTTACCTGTATGCAATCTTGTTCATAAGCAATCAACGTACTGTCAAGTCTTTGCCATTATCATCGTCGAATAAAGAACACTTTGTGTATATAGGGATGACTTGGCAATAAACGCAGTGAGATAGATTTTAATAACTAATATGGTATGTTTTTTGGGGAGAAAGTTTCCCAATTATAATATGTTAATTTAAATTCCATATAATAACGAAAAAGATAATGTAATTAAATACAATTCGATTAATCGATAATTGAAACAATTTTTGGTAATCAAATATAATGAAAAATCCATATTACGTACATTTAAGTTTATATATTACATTTCATTTAAAATATATTTTGTAAATTTTAGTAGAAATTTTTTTCCCCAATGGAGAGTTTCTTTTTTCTTTTGATTTAATATTCAAACTTAGTTCAAGATTCACGATACTAACATGGACCTTGAATTAAATTTTCCTATCTGTAAAAATATATATTTTTTATTGCGTAAACAATGGCATTGTATTAATTCTATTAATCATAGGTAATATATATTTTTCACTTGTATAATATTAAGTAAGTTTTCATTTCAAATTTGTTTAAGTAAATTCACCAAGTAAATAAATAAACAATCAAGAATTATTAAAATATTCTAATAATAGATAAACGAAAACCTAAAAAAAAAAAAATTAAAAATGAATTAAAAAAAATGATCTGCGTTAAGTTGCTTATTTATACTAATAAAACATGTAGCCTGTTATATTATGAGGCTTAATATGCAGCTTAATAAGATTAATCACCCTACCAAATTTCAGGTTTTTACATCAACGGTTTTCTATGAAAATCTTGTAAAGTTTACGTTTTTTCTATTAAACAATAAAGAACCAAAAAAATTCTTTAAATTAGTTAAAAAAATTGTAGTTTACCATAATTTTTAGATATTTTTTTGAAATAAAACTCTTTTAAACATAATGACCACTACTACGACCAAAAATCATCATAAAAATTAAAACATGACCATTCTTGTTCCAGTTTTAAGTAATTTTGCCATTGAATAACACTATTTTAATTTCTAGTAAGCATCTAATTTGTAAAATAAAAATCATTTCTATTTTATTGAAAAAAAATTACATTCTAATTAAATAAATAAATAAAAACATTAAAAAATAACAGATATGCCTGTACCAATTATATCCTGTATCAATGTATCAATTATAATTTTCTCAATTTTTTTTCTTTAATTTTCTCAACCCGGTCCTTCATATTTTTCACAGTTGCCTTTCTCGCAGGCTTTTACCATTCTTGGTTATTATTAGTGCGACCGTTAAAAATAGTTTTTTGAGTAGTTGTAATAAAAAAAGATATATCTTACGAGTAGATATGATTTTCGCTCACAAATTCCTAAAACTGTGGCACGTTATGTACTGTATTACAACTAAACATAAAACATATTTCACAAAAATAAATCGGAACATAATTAGTAGGACAAAGCAAATTTTTTACCCGTACCTTTTTTATTTTATTTTAAGAACGTCCTTATTATTTAATATTTCGATATACAATTTACACTTATTTTTTTTAAGACTTCTAAAAACGAGTTTATTTTTTCCCTTATGATGGTGGAATTTTCAATAATATACCCCAATAAAATTTTTAAATATACCAATACTATATCTACTCAAAATAATAATATTTTTTTTCTATGTCAATTAATTCCAAAGAACAACAAGGCGTGGAACTTTTACATATTCAATAATTTAAATATTGCATATGTAATAACACGAACTTATCGGTATACTGTTGCACTTTATTTACAAAATATGAGCGTTTTCGTAAATTTTACCTTATCTCCAGCTTACGTTAAATATATTTAATACTTTCATTTTTGTTAAAGAGCAAGTTATATATCATGGCCGGATCATTCATAGGGCGAAGCCTCTGTTAAAAAAAATTATATAACGCCACCTCATTTCCTTTGGCAAACAAAATGTTGTTATTTTTTACACACATACACAGTGTAATCAATGATAAATTAAATATTCGACGAAAAACTTCAAATACTTATAAGGTTATGTGGGATAAAATGTGTAATGTGTTTAATAACTGCACCAAAATATCAATATGTAAAATTGTCCTTTGGATATAGATATTAATATATCTTGCCATATTGAATAAAGAAACTTTTACACATAGGAGGTACGACAATAAAGTTATTAATTAAATTTTTGGGCAAAATATGGTGACACTGCATTCTACTTAAACACTCTTTCTGTGATCCATAGCTCAATCAACAAACTTTGTAAACTTTCAATCTTGAGTAGCGGTGTAACATCTAAATTAATACACGTCCATGTCTTTCGTTATGTAAATGGAATTGCAAAATATTGCGCAACAGTATATTATTTTTCTTGTATCAATCTTGATGACAATGTGATTCTTGAGATAAGCTTCAGAACGATTTTGGAAATGGGATTAAGTCAATATTTTAAATCTATCGTTCGAATAAAATGTTTAGTGAAGGTAGAACGAATATTGAAGACAAAAATCGCAGTGGAAGAACATCAACCTCGCGAGTATCAAGACAAGACAAGACATAACTATAGCCAGGATGCGGGAAAGTAAATAATCAAGAATATCTCTAAAAATTATTGTAGAAGAAATAAACAACATTCGGAGGACTGTTTGCCAAATTATAAACTAAAAATCTGGGTATACAAAAAATTTGCAAAGATCTTTGCTAATATCCCACCTGAAGATGTAATACAATGAAACCTAGGTCGTGGTAAAGAAATTAAAGAAAGTAGAAATAATACTACATCACGTAGTTTCATTTAATTGTAAGTAATATAATACAAAAATACCACGACTAAACAATTAGAAATGAGAAGGAACACTTGAACATCATTTTGAAGTGTAGCAAATATTCTCAACAGTAAAATAATAACAATTGTTGTAAATTGCATTTAATCTGTACAACCATACAATAGACCCATTGAAACATTTTATCCAAAATCTAAGTATTATGTGATATGATAAATCAAAACAAAATAATTTAACTAAAACTGATATGTCATGCTCATGCTATATATATATATATATATATATATATATATATATATATATATATATATATACATATAATATATATATATATATATATATATATAACATTTTTTACCTTTATATTTGTATTTCGGTTTTTTACGTGTATTTTTATCAACATTTTTGCAGGTATTATTCCACCTAGATTCTTTAAAAATACCAATGGTAGTTAAAAAAACATTTTCGATGTCAATGTAACTATCTTTTACTTATTTCCATTTTTATTTTGCGCTAACGACTTGTTACCAACATGCAGATAGCAAATGCAAACAAGTTCACAATATTTATGGGATAGAAATAAAATCATCATTTCAATTTTCAACCTTTTTTTATAGCCAAAATAGAAAAAATTATTCTGGTTTTGGGTTACTTTTTCTCTTCGTATAGCTTAATGTAATATTATCAGTTAAAGATATATCATTTCACAATTTTATATCTAATTTTATAATAACAGCAAAGTCCTCATTATTAACTGTAAGAAGAGTTATTTAACTCTTCTTAAATTTCAGGGAAGCGAAGCTCCCGGAAGTAAAATATACTAAAAGTGAGCCGGACGGCGAAGTACTCCCAGTAACAAAATGATTAACTTCCATTTTCGTCCATTTTCACTATATTCATATTTCACTCCAGTTCAAATTGCGTGTTAATAAACTATTAAAATATCTTCATCTTAACAAAAGTTTATTTTACACAGTTTTAAACGTCGATTTTTCTATGAATTGTTAGTAGCAATAAAATTATTTGAAATTGTATACGTCCATCGATTTGGAAAGATATAACTCATCTTTCGTGTCACTGTATTTTGTACTTTTAATTTGTATGATCATAAAAGGATTAAATAATAAAATAAGAATATTCAATAAAGCATAAAGCAAAACCGCTGATACTTCTTACTGTTTTGATTTTTAGTTTATGTTTGGGCTTTCCACTGTAAATGAAACGTTTAATCTATAGACCAGTGTCGAAGCCTTCAAAAAAGGTAAAAAGTACAAAAAAATCTTAGTAGAATGAAACCTATTGGAAAATGTTGAGAATATTACAAAAATGAAAGGAAAAATAAATTACAGTCGATTCGAGGTCGGGAAGTGGGAGAGGGTGGGTTTTTAAGGGTTAAAATCGGTTTATCTCGATTTCCGGCAAAACTACAAGTCTTATGGAAAAAAGTTACACAGCAAAATTGTAGGTAATAAAAAGATCTACAACTTTTGTTTTTACACTTTTTTCTCATAACCTCAAAATTCACATGAAAAACTCAAAAAACCACGTTTTTGGTTTTTTATTTTTATCTTTTACAAAAATTTTTTTTTTTCATGAAATTTGGTGAGAATTTACCTTTGTATATACCAAACACACAAGAATTTTTTGGATTTGAAAAATTAATTTTTTCTCCTTACTTTTAATCCAAAACCGAAAAAGCACCCTAATTTTCAATCGAAAATTCACGCGTCAAAATATTAGCTTTTTTAAAAAAGTTGGTGGGTTTTTTATTCGTTGGAATCTCTACTTTCTGATAGTGTAATAAAAATATACGTCACTATGGAAAATATTTTTAAAAAATTTAAAAGATTTAAAAAAAATTTAAGTATTGTCTTTCAACAGTAAATCTAAAATATTTCATATGATGAGAAATAAAGTTAATATGTATTTTTTATATAGTTCAACAGAAATACTACGTAATGTTAAATGTTTATTTTTGCTCAAGTATGTACGAAACTCTGTAGTAATAGGTCCATCCATACTTCACAGGTTGTTTGAGAGAATTAATAACAAAACTAATCATTGCAATATAGCGCTGCATGTTGACAGTATAATGAAACTTCTACAAATAAATACTAAAAAACTCATTGAATTAGGTCAGGCAAGTGACAGTAAAATTTTGTTTATATATGTGGTAACCATGTCAAAAAAATTTATGTAAAATTATACAAATACTGTATAGTTATTTCATAACTGGTATCGAAACTCAAGGCATTCTTTGCATATATCTTCATAAAGCCATTGTGCAACGAATATACGAGAGAACAAACAATTTCTCTATAGGTCTGACCAAGCGTAGTAGCTACACTGCAATGTAGCTCTTCCTAACTACACGATCGATGCTGAGAAAGAAACACAAAACATTTCTTTCGTAGTATCAGTTCCCTCAGTGCTTTTAAGACTAGATTGTTAAGAGTTTGCATATTGTGCACATTGTTAAAGTTCATTCCTTTTCCGCTGAAAATTTTGCATTTTGAGCATTTGTGCATTTTAAAAAGATTTTAAAAATTTATTTTAAAAATTATGGTGTTTTTCCTAAAGAATTTTGTATCTATATAAGAAAATCTTAGTTGGATAATGTAGTATAAATAAGTGTAAAATTTTAATGAATGAGAAAAAAAGAAGTTCAACTTCTTTTAATTTGCAGAATTATGACAAATTCAAACGATGAGCAAAGCTGAATATCTTATCCGCTAAATATAATATTGGTATTTACAGTTATCTTACAGGTATAAATTGAATCGAATCGCACTGTTTTAAATATGAATACCGTTTCTTAAAAAAAATAACACCCAAGAACAAAATCCATGTTCTATTTACAAACTGTAACTTAAAAGTACATAAATATGTAGATTAAATTCCTAACACTTCTCAAGGATTTGTGTGGAAAACGAAGCAACCAAGAATCACCAAGCGTGAGAAAAATCTAAGGTGATCTATGCATATACTTAAAGTGTCTGTGCTTTCTAAAAACTCTTGGTGAGTCACGTTAATTACTCGACACCTAACTAAGAACGACCCTATTTAAAGATTATGTCTGTCTGTCTGGATATATATCTATATGTATAAAGCTATACATAAAATGGTAATGGGTATTCCTAGTCATAAATGGTGTTTAAGCTTATATGTTTAATAATGAATAAAAATGCAGCTCACGAAACACACTATGCTAATCGGGCGGGCCGTGCTCGTTATATTTACGGGAGGTCATATAGATACATCTTCTCTTACACGTGACTTTTTTTCAACAATAGATTAAAATTTATTCGTAATAATCATCAAAATTTTAATTTGCTTCTTTGCTTTTCATCGCGATGCCGCTTTCAGGTACAAAAGCGCAGGGCGGGGGGATTGTGAGGCGTATCGCGAGGGGAGTGGAAACGTGCAGTATATCATCACTCCCAATGATATAATACCCGTACAAAAAGGAGGAGAGGTTTGCGGTACAAATAGAACGTATCGGCGGCGTCTATCATTCTGCGTAGGCTATCATTAAGTATGTGCGTGTGGGTAACGCATCGTAAAATTGGTTTAGTTCAATATTTGTATGTACATGATATTGTGCGTGTTTGAGTGCATGCAGTACACATGTGCTGCATTTATTTTAACCTAACTTATCTAACACTTTAATAGAAGATTTCTTATAGAGCCTGTGTTGATCTATCAAGTCAAATAATTAAAATAATTTAACGACATACATAGAAATAACTAAGTTCATTTAAATAATAGGAATAATTTAAATAACCAAGGCATTAATATTATTTGAACACTTTGACAAACAAAATACATATAAGCTATTTTATGGTACAGAATTCATTCGATATATCTTATAGATTTATTACATTAATTTTTATATAGATCTATTATATTTAACATTTGCTTTATTTTACTAAAATTAACTTTCAGTTTTTTGACTTTCTTCTGTTAATAAGTTGATTGTTGCTTCTTTTACACATATATATGTAGGTGCGTGCCTCTGTGCGTGCGAGCATGTAGGCGTGCGTACATGCTTGCATGCGTGCATGCACGCGTGCGTGGATGCAAGTGTGCGTTCGTTCGTTTGTGCTTGCGTGCGTGTGTGCATGCGTGCGCGTGTGTGCTTGCGTGAGTAAATTATTGAGTGAGTGTGTGTGTGTGGGTTTATATCATTTTATAGCTAGAAATATAATATTGATATTTTTATTTCTTTTCGAAAATACACAAAGTTGTTTAGAAAGCAGTGCTTTTTTTAGAAAAAAATAAGTATATAAGACCGTATTGTCATGACTAGCTCATGTTATGGCAATGGTATGGTATGAAATGTTATAAGAAAAATATTGCAATATTCATGAATATATTTATATTTAAAATAAAAGAGTCGAATAATTTTGTAAAGAATATTAAGATTTACTTAAAAGGAAATAAGCGTATGCACAAAAAAGTGGGCCAGTGCAAGTGTAATGAATTCCATTTTATCTATTTTTTATGTCGAGTTATATAGTATGAATAGAAATACGATAATTAGAAACTAGGAATACTACAAAATGATAGAGGGTACCGATAATTTTGTATTATACTTTTGGAATTTAGCAACCATGATTAAAGTAATACATAGTGGGGTGCTATATTCGTATCAAGTTTTTACCCGTTATTCTTTTCAACGCCCAAGGCCTAAGTTACCTATTCTAATTTTTAAACAATTTTTATTCGAGCATCGAAATTGTAAGAACGTACTAAACGTTTCTAATGAACTTATTATTACATAAATATACAAAAATAAAAATCTTTGAAATGATATATTGAAAGATGAAATTATTTTAATCAGACCTTTGTATCCCATTTGCACATTTCCTCAAATTTTCGATTTAACTAAAATTTCTCATTTTACAACCTCAATACAGGTATGTATATTTCTTGGTTATTTCAAAAACCCTTTGGTGTAATACATAATATTATTCGATACAAGTTGTGTAAGCAATTTTTCTCTCGTAAAATTTGGAGTAATTAAAATTGTTTGGAATAATAAAATTATAATTTTTCTGCTTTTCTTGTTTACTTTTGAAATATATATAAAAATAAAATTTATTAAAAATGCTATGAAATGCTAAAAAATTTATTAAAATAATAGATGTAAGTCCGATAACTTAATACTCTACAAGTCAGGGTTTTTTTTTTAAATTTGTAATAGCCAAATAAAAAAGTGCCTATATGTTGTCCGAAGATATAATCTATTACGATACCAAATTGCATCAAAATTCGGTCGGTACATTTTGCATGATTAAAGAACACATTAAAAAACACAAAGAGATAGACAAATATTCTGAAAACAGGTTTTCTGGCTTCTATTATCATTCTGTCCGCTGAACCTATCACTCTTTTAAAATATTTGATAGGTACAGAATGAATTCTGTAATAGTTATATTATATATACATTGATACATGTTAACTGATGGTATCATAGGTGGAATTTGATAGTGAGCTGACTCCGTCATACACATTAAAATATATAAAATTTTTTTTCTGTGGATAAAGTCGGTGTTATATCATTTTAATTCTACTCCAGCAAAATTTTATGGAGCAGATGTTATCACGTTTGCTACATATTTTTCACTTGGTTTTTGATGTGTGTCCCTAACCAAGTAAATATTTTTATTTTGATTAGATCATATATCTCTTTTCCAAATCGTTAGTCTGGCAAACCGGAAGAAAATTTAATAAAATATTTGCTTGAATGATACATGTTTTCATTTAACAATTTTGCTATTGAAATTAACGTTTACTCTGCAGCGACACATAGTACACATATATTATATGTGCTCTGCGGTACTATTCTCCCTTATTTTATTTAAAGACTAGTTTTTCTTCAATCGTCATCAGTTATAGGTTTTATTCTATTAATAGATAAAATATGTAGATATAATTAAAAGCCATCTCTGGCAACTCCATAACTTATGCTATATATTCAAATATACATTTTTTTCAAATTTTGTTTTTGTACTTCAAAAATTCAATGCCAAGTAATTATTACTTCTGTAATTTGAACTGAATTTGACTAGAATATGTTAAATATAGATTTTAATCATTTGTAGACTGCTGAGTCTTACGTGATTCTTCAAACATTTATCTACTTTACATTAATTAGCATAAAATTCAAATACTTTGCTTTAACGCATTCGTTTATAATCTTTTAACCTATCACATTTTAATCTATCGCGAAAAAAATGCACATTTGTAATAATGACCTAATTAACTAAATATAAAGAGAAAACTGGCGATGCAAGAACTAATTCAGTGAATTAACTTCACTGACAAAACAGTGCATTTATTTGTGATTACATGCCTGCGTGCGTGCTAGAGGATTCTTGTTGAATAGTTTTAAAAAAAAATTATTTAATTAGCTAACATATCAGAATCTGATAAGTGTCGTCGGATCAGAGGCGCGTGAACTGTACTGTCGGGTGGACTGACTGTGGGAAGGAAGGCAGTTTACCGCTGTATGGTTTTGTTATTGAGAATTATATTTCACTGGTCAAACACTAGTGTCCAGATACTGAGAATAGAAGTTCGGGTTGGTCAGAGCTGCAATGTAAGATAAACGTAAGGCAAATCCCATACGTATAGTATAGATAAGAGCCTCCCGGATGAGAATAAACTTAAGTTTTCATTCTAGGTCCAAGAAGCGGATTATAGAATTATAGAATTTTCAAATAACATAAGAAAAATATAAAATAAAAATGATCTTATTGGTATTTCTATCATGATTAAATAATATAGAATCCATATAAATATTTCTTTAATTTAACACTGGAAGGTTATATTTTATTTTATTGAATTTTTCAATATTGCAACATGAGCCATTTATTCGCCCAAAGTCTGAAATTTACAAGTTGCAATTTAAAGTACATGTTATGTTTCGGTCTTATCTACATATGTTTACAGTAGGCAATGCAAACAAATGGTAATTTTAATATGCCCGTATTTACTATTTCGAATTGAAATGTATTAGTCTTATAAGAATCTATAGATAACTTCGACTTTTGGCTGATGAAAAGTATCCATTTACTATTACGTAACTTTTGCCAAATTTCTAAATAACATTTTATAAACCTAGTCTCATATTGATGGGCTATTGAAGTTAGTTAGTATTTTAGAAATAATTTTAGTTTCACAAATTGGAGTGGCAGAGCTCGAGTGTGTATAAAATACTTCGCAAATATAAAATTGATTATATATAATCTTACAATGTTTCACAACATTTACCTTCCAATAATAAGACTTATCTATAGATAAGCCTAAACAAAAGTTATACCTAAACATTTCACAGATGGAAAAACAGTAGAAGGGAGAGAGACCAAGGAGACATGGAAGGTTTGATAATGTTTTGATATAAAGTTTTTTTAATTTGCTTATGAATCTCGGGAAATCAATAGGATTTTACATTAATTGGTTGAGAAGTGGTAGTTCTAATTCCATGCTGTATTGCATTCGTTGAGGTAAGTTGATCATTAGGTAGATGAAGGATATCTGAATATTTCGAATACACGTAGTAAAGGGCGTGGGACTCTTCGTGTTTTAAATGTGAAACTCGCAAACGGTGAAAGATGTCTTGAGTTCTATCAATACAGGTTTGTTCGGGATAAGACAGGGAATCATAGACAGGTAAGAAGTCATGGTCGATATGATGTAGGGTGAGTTGGATATTTGAATTTAATTTAACAGGTCTTTAGGATATGTTTACGACTGTGCAGGTAATTATATTGTTATTTTTTACTTTTACTATACAATTTGCAATTAACAGATTTTTGGATATATGCTGGTCAAGAATAATTCTTTATTTTAATTCAGCATTTTTCACGGAGCATTCGATAATGATTTTAGATCGAGCGGGGATACTGTAAATTGGATCATAAAAATTAAGCTTCCTTATATTTTTATCTAGATGGAGAGTATTGTGATTATATTTGATTTCGCATTGATAGTGATTTAATAAATTGTTACCTATTATGCCATGGTAGTCACGTTGATTTTTTCAATAACATGAAAGGTAAACGGTATATATTTTTTGGAAAATAGGAGATCAATATCAAAGTTGCTGAGAGTTGGTACTTTGTCTTTGCTATTGTCAATACCCTATAAATTAAGTGTGTGGTTTCTCAGTTTTATATCAGAATAAGATTGGATTGAAGATTATGTCATAAAACAGATAGCAGAGCCAGTATATATAAGCATCGCAGGGATTTGTTAGAAGTTGATGTGTTAACAATTATATGAGGAAAGATATTTTGATAGGATCACAGGATATTTAGTAAATAAACGCGTCCTGATTTATTATTCCCGCATTCGATTCAACGTTTGAAACACTAAACTGAGACTGATAATCAGCTTGAAAATTTTATTTTAAAGATGACGCTCTTATTTGGAGCTGGTTATCCGTGTGATCCTCCGATGTATAAGATATAGAAGACGAGACCCTTGCTTGAGGCTGGTTACCCGTGTGGTCCTTGTATATAAAAGATAGAATTCATGCATGGGGCTGGTTACCCGTGTGGTCCTTGGATTTAGAATATGGGAAAATTGCTTGGGGCTAATTTCCTGTGTGGTCTTTGAATATAGAGCATGGGACACGTGCTTGGAGCTGGTTACTCATGTGGTCCTTGGATATAGAAGAGGTGTCATTTGCTTTCTTTTACTTAATAAACTTTCTTTTGCTTTGAGATTTTAGCAAGGGAAATCGAAAAACATCCTAAATACGAATTTTTATTTTGACCATTTTTATTAGATAGCAGCTGTGCGCGTCATTTTATCCTCGGGGATATATAGAAAATAATATGAAATTAGTTGTAAGATAAAAATCTATAATACAGTTAAAGTCATTAATATTATTACAAACTAATCTTCATTTATCCTAACCTTTTGCATCGATATTTCAAATTACCTTATATTCTTTTCTGGCGGGTTAACTAAAATGAAATGTAGTCTTTATATTATATGATGTGAGTAATTGTTAGATTGAAAACTTAACGTTATATACATTTAATCATTATAAAATATACTCTTTTTAATGAGATTTGTATGAAATTTCAAAATATTGAGTTTTCTTTTCTCGTCGGTTGGTTGTTACTTCGCGTTACTTCAGGTTCTATAACAACCATCAATTATAACCCCACGAGGAACCATTTAGAAATTCTTGCGTGCACAAATAAAGAAAAAGAATCAGAAAAACAACAACTAAATATTTATATCGTAAATATCTTCAATATGTAAATAATAACTTCGATATGACATAAGCATAATTTTATTATATGCACATATGAACAAATATCTTCGTCAAATACATTATTCTATTTCCGTTCCCGTAAATATTTTTTTTCTTCATTTATAGCAGAAATATTTTTAACAATGTTTTTTAACCTAAAATGTACTAGTGCAAACGGAGGGCCAGTTATATTTTAATAATTAAGTGAAAATATGGATCTAGAAATGTGTAATATATTAAATTTTGATAAGTAAAAAGAATTATAGTAAAAAGGTCAAATATTACGAAACTACTATAAACACACTCTCGATATTCCTTAAAAGCATATTCTGTCTCAACAGAAACTCGAGAAAAATAAATGAAATTATTTTTATGAAAATTAAAAGAAAAAGGTTCAAAAATTATATGAAAAAGCATGGAGTTTTGAAGGAAAAAAATAGGTATAAGAAAAACCCTGACTCCATAATCTTAACTTTAAAATAGCCAATGGACCTACGATGACGACGGTGCGTGTAAACCTGTCTAATGAACCGTGACTGATTATTATCGCTTTTTCTTTAATGTCATACTTGATTAACCTTTCTGGAAAATTATAAATATAAGAAAAAGGTTTTTAAGTATTATGGTAAGTACACAAATAATATTAAAAATGTTTAACGATAATTCACTAAATGTGTGTTGGAATAACAATAAGCATTAGCACTTTTTTTTATTTTACCTTGACAGTTGAGCAATTTCACCCATTCATTTTTTAGCTAGCTACTCATAAACTTTCAAAAGAGAAAAAAACTCTTAACGATGTGATTTCTTATTCAAGGAATAAAAATGCAAGACATAAAAAATAAATATTGAATATTTTTTTTAAATGTTTTTTAATATGTATTACTCAAAGCTTTTTGAGTGTAATTTCCTTTGAAACAGTAGTAATAATTTCGACTGACGAAAAATAAGAAGGTAACAGAAAGTAAAATACGTTGGTAATGAAGACAGCGAGCTATGGATATATTTCGTTATTTGCTTCTAGTCACTCAGCGCGTCAGCCAATAGCAGACCGCCATTAAAGTAAGCCGGACTTGTTTAAATTTTTGGTATGCTCATAACCGTATTACTTTTATGCATGTATTACTGGAGTCAGTTTCGACGCCTGCCGTCCTGTAGCAAAACACTGCATTTGCAAAATCGTTTAATGAATAATATAAGTTCAAAGATTTTCACTAGTGTTAGTTCTGTATGATCGTTGTAAACACAGCGTTTTTGCTGAAGATGTATCTCAACGTTGTAAGGTCCCGAACATCGTCTCGCTATCCAACAAGCCACGCATGGAATCAATAATTTTGAGTTATTTTTTATAATGATATTAATCTTATTTTCCCCACTTTTTTTTAACTTACAACATAAAGAAGCAATATTTTAAAGCAATTTGCACAAACAATAGAGAAAGTCGCCCCTATATGAGAAAGAGAGAGACATACCGCTTCCCCATCTTGTTTTTAGCTTTCCGTATCTCAAACCGAAAAATGAAATATTTAGAAGATCATTCACGTGTCTGTCTGGCCGTCTATCACAGCAGTTTTTCTTAGAAACCGTTTGACGTAAAAACTTGAAATTTAGCATAGTGATAAAACATATCTTTATAGATAACACTAAACATATTTATATGAGCATTTTAAGGCGGCAATTAAGTATTCTACAAAATTTTTTTAAATTTCGTTTATAATGTGGAGTACAATTTGAAAGGATTAAAAATAGTTCAAGAATATTTTTTTATAATAATAAGAACTATATTCTCAGATATCTGATTAAAATTCAAACAAACATGTTGTCCCCCCCCCTCCCTTATTTTTTTCCGATACTAATCAACTGAAATATTATAAGAAATAGGGTTTTTAGAAGTCTATGTAAAGTGCAAAACTGTGGCGATTATCTTGGATCTTATTTTTTTATATATGCCCCATGTTTTTAAGCCGCACCATCAATGAAATAAAAAATATGTGATTCATCAAATTAAATCATGTTTATATTATATAAAACGTAATTTCATTGCACTGAATATTTATAACAGAAACGGCATAATTAATTATGTTTTTGAGAATGTATAACGAAGTATTTTAATTATTTATGAAAAATTCGACCCTTGATTCCTTAATATTTATTTACCTTTTAATGCCATAGGTTTGGCTATTTAAAGGTGGTACGTAAATAACATCTTACAACAATATTAATTGCACTTAAATATCTACTAGAAAATGGCGGTGTATTATTTTTAGAAACATTGGATTTTTTCACAATTTTTTTTGGAAATTATGTTGAGTAATTTTGTAAATGGATTGTTGGATAACTTAATAAAGTTAAATTAAATCATTGTCCTTTACTTACTACTTATGTATTTCTTCTTATTATTTTCTCCTTAACAATGTGATAATATGATAAGTTTCACTCAGAATAACGAAATCTGCAAAATTTTACCTATCCGTCCCTGCCATTGCCATTTGTTTCATTTTTTTATTGTTCATTTAGGAATTACTAAATCAATAACAATTCATTATTCATAGCGAAAGCGACGATATATTAAACTGGACGATAAATTTGAATAGTTACGAGTAAAAATATGTATCTTTCTAAAACGTTGTATACATGTATTTCTCACATTTTTATACATACAAACATGTGTATATATATATATATATATATATATATATATATATACATAAATATAAATTTAATTATTAAGTAGTTCCACGGAACAAAATTAACACTCTTGAATTCTATTATTTCATAAGTAAAACTCTATTTCTGTTTCATACCATTTATCGGGTATTTTGCTTGGAGGAACGTAGTACAAATTATTAATATTTAAAGCAAATCAATCAATAAAAACACGTTTGAATTTTTGAACCGTACATAAATAGTATTATAATAATACAATCGGTTAAAAAAATGTTTTCATAAATGTTACTAAGTAAATACCTATTTATAATTTCGGCCTGACCGCCGCACCTCCATTGATGTCAGATTAGGAATTTAATTTTAATGGATATTTTTGCTTCATTAGTGAACTTGCAACGAAGTTGAGAAAAAAATATTCTTATCAATACTCCATTATTTCTTACCATCACTGAAATTACTGTAAATTATTTTCTGTTTAAGTTTGGGATTTTCACCTATTATATCCTCTTCTAAAATGTTTACGATCGTGAATAATAATTATAACCATACTTATATTTTAAACATGCAATATATATTAAAAGGAAACCCTATTATAGTCACTCACTATTTTAGTTAAGTGAAATGTACGAATGTATACAGTTTGTAAATATTATTCTACATTTTTATTTAGAGAAATTGGAAAAAAATATTTATGAAATTTCATTCTAATAAATAATAATAGTTTCAATAAAATAATGTCATTAAATCATCGTTACATATAAAATTAGTGTTTTATGCAACATCTAAAACTAAAATCAGATTTAAATAACTCTACACTTTCTGGAAATCAATTAGAACTAATTTATTATTTGGCCTGTTAATAAAAAAAATTGGAAGAAATAGTAAATATTGGAAGAGAAAAATCGGATCAAATTAAGTACTATTTTAACCATATTAGATGTTGGCACGTATCAACGTATTTTACCAGCAACGGGTAAATACTACATCTGCCTTATTTCCATCACAGCCATAGTGGTAATTACGATATTTTCATATTTGTTTTAAAGTAAAAATCTGTTATATTGTGTTTTTGGTATTCATAATATTTCGAATTTTTACATTAAATTAAAAAAAAAATAAATGAATATGAAAACTAGATAAATGTAACCTTTATAGTATTTTGTAAATTTATTGATACTAGAAACAATAAATAAAGTAAATGCTTAAATGGATAAAAATAAATATCTTATTTGATATTTATGTCCCAAAATTCTGAGATCTTTAAAGAAACTGTGAGTGCGCGATAATAAATTAGGATACTGACGTACTTAAAATTACAAAGTACTCGAACTTAATTTGTTAAAAATTAGTTTTATTCATATTACTATCAGCCCTACTTTCATTTTTTTAAATTTCTGTGAGATTTGAAGAAATTTTATTCATTCATTTAAACGTATTTCTAGAAACCGTGGGCTATGCACCTTCGTGCTACAGCAGCGTCTATATAATATATTAACAAGTATTACGAAAGCTCACATTTGTAATGTAAATAAATAAATGAATGATATGAAACGTAACGATGTAAACAATAATCAATTAAATAAAATCGTAATAATTATTGGAACGTTTTAAAAAGTCACGAATTTTTTAATTTTTGTTTCGTTCTTATTTAAACAACATGCATAAATTTTTCAATATACGTATAATTTATACGATGGTAATTTTCATACCTCTGACCAGATATACTCGAATATTTCAACAGAAACGCATTTCTGGATATAATCACTACACCTGTCAAAATTTATAAAAGTTGACGTTTTTTATTTACGACTGTCTGTGCCTACGACTTCGTGTGCGTGTAATTGGAAAAATATTTTTTTTGTTTTTTTATTTCTTGGTATATATATCTCCTTTATTTCTTGGTGTATGGCTCCTGAGTGTATACTATTACAATACCAAATTTCATCGTAATCCGCCATGTGAATTTTGCGTTATACCCGCTCGAATTGACATACCGTCAAAAATTCTCAAAAAAAATTTCCTGATTCTATTCTCATTTTATGCACCGAATCATTCACTCGTTTTAAACTATTTTTAATGTACAGAATTCACTCTGTTATAATTCTATTATATGCATAGTTTATTATTTTTCCTTATGTTTGTCGTCTAGGCACGACATATGTAAGTAATAATATGTATTGTGTACTGAATTGTAAGCCCAGCTAGAAAAGAGAATGTGTTTTAACATCAGTCTCACAAGTTTTTTTTTTAAAAATTCTTAAAAAAATTAAAGAAATTAACTGGCGATCATTACAAAAACAAGGTTGAAATATAATTGCAATGAAATTTAATAAAAACAACCTAAATTCCGATCTCCGATCGGAATCAGTTCAGGTAATATTTTTTGAAGAGTTAATGCTAATGAAACACACATATAAAAAGAAAAGGATGCTACATAATAATTGAGTATCAATAGGTAAACTTGATAAGTTTACGTATTATTAAAACAATCTATTATTTGAAAATAAACAAAAAACCATACCTTTGTGACCTCATCTCATCTCATCAGAATAAATCAAATGACCCAAACTCGGTATGGTTAATATTACTCCTGGTTACGATATTTTACTAAAGGTCGCGCTGATATAATTTAAACAAGCTCCATATCGATGTGCTCACAATGAGCTATTGAGAAGTTGAAACGATCACCCTTCTCCTCAGTCAACAAATCCTTCCCTTTACTATAAGTGACTAAAAGACCTATTTAGAGAAGAAAACGAGCCCAAACTAGATGGGTTTACTGCCAGTCATTCAGAAGTTTCTATGACTAATTCCCTCTTCCACCATAGTATTAGCTCGATAGTACCATAGCGATATCATTTGCAAAGTTTCAGATTGATATAATTGTAATATCATTTGCCCAGTTTCAGATTGACAAAACAGTTTGAAGTTAGAAAGGAATGAAATGAAGGGACTTACTAGATACAAGCGAGATTATAAAATCGTATAAAAACTATTTGTGTGTTCGTTATCATGTTAAGGTGGAATATTAACATTTGTAACTAAAATAAATTAAGTAGGAAGGGGAAGGGGAAGGGGAAGGGGAAGGGGAAGGGGAAGGGGAAGGGGAAGGGGAAGGGGAAGGGGAAGGGGAAGGGGAAGGGGAAGGGGAAGGGGAAGGGGAAGGGGAAGGGGAAGGGGAAGGGGAAGGGGAAGGGGAAGGGGAAGGGGAAGGGGAAGGGGAAGGGGAAGGGGAAGGGGAAGGGGAAGGGGAAGGGGAAGGGGAAGGGGAAGGGGAAGGGGAAGGGGAAGGGGAAGGGGAAGGGGAAGGGGAAGGGGAAGGGGAAGGGGAAGGGGAAGGGGAAGGGGAAGGGGAAGGGGAAGGGGAAGGGGAAGGGGAAGGGGAAGGGGAAGGGGAAGGGGAAGGGGAAGGGGAAGGGGAAGGGGAAGGGGAAGGGGAAGGGGAAGGGGAAGGGGAAGGGGAAGGGGAAGGGGAAGGGGAAGGGGAAGGGGAAGGGGAAGGCACTTCTACCACGTATGAATTGCACACATGATTTTTTTTTATAACTATGTGTGTGGCAGCAGTGCCACGTAATAGTTACCTAAAAACTCTTTTTAACATTCAGTGAACCTGTCTGTTTTTGGAAGATACCAAATGTCCTATGTTTTAGCACGTATTAAACATTGTTTTTATATGCTTCAATAAGAATAGGATTTTATGGCAAATTTTTTCAGACTGCTTACTTAAGCACTTAGCCCTCCCGCACTACTCGGCACATCACTTTTGCCTACGCCAATTTCGCCTATGTATTTCTGTGTGGAAAATTTCATTATGCTATTTAAATTATACGTAGGGACCTCTATTGATGAACACAGAATACATAATGCATACTATAGTAATGACACAAATGTATCTAGTCCCTTCTGTGTTGTTGTTATAAAAATTTGTTTGGAAAATATTTACTTCGGTAAACCGATAGCGATGAAATAGAATCTATGAACATAAGGAGTAGGATTGATGTTTAAAAAATATCAAGCCTACACCCATATTTTTTAATTATCTTCTACTAAATTGAGTCAGTAATTTTTACGCTTATATTCAAGCCAAAAGACTAAAATATAAAAAAATAAATTTTCAGTTCATTATTTTCTTTACGGGTTCTTAATTTTTTTTTAATATTTTAAATATGCAGAGACTGTACAATTGTATTATAGGCATAAATAAAAAAAATTAATAATGCTTTTTATTAATAATATCAAAGTGCAAATTTGCAATAAGATACATAATGGTATAAAAAGGAAACGAAATATCAACATAGCAAAAAAAATTAATTAATATCTATTTAAATTACACTATTTGAATACTTCCATTCTTGCACTCTGTGCTATATGTTTTAAAATTACATACCAATTGACAAATAAACAAAGAAAACCGTGTCTTTAGCCGAGTGAGCCTCATTTATGAAGTACAGGCTAAAATCACAACTATCATCGCTACACTTTTCTGAAAACTATAGCGATGATTCTAAATTTAAGTGTTTTGAGATATTTACATTATTTTTACACATGTGAAATATAATACTAGACAATATATTATTAATGTGGGTAAATATTTTTATAGCATGCACCCTGTTAAATGTTTATATATGCCTAATTATTTTCAAAACCCTTGTAATGTAGGCTTTACTCTAAGTTAATAGGTTTGTTAACGGTGTGAAACTTATTTGATTCTTTCTTTTGCTGTTTAAAATAATGAGGTTGTTTGATATCTAAAAAGTGTTTGTGTCAACAAGAAAAAGTGTTCTCCATGTAAAGGTCTTGTTACTATCAATCGCAGACAAAAATGTTGATAAAACAATTATCTTTTTTGCAATATTAATGTACAGAGTTATATTTTCACGGACTAGGGAGGCGTTAAAATAAGTCTACTCTCCTAATTCCATAGAACATTTTCGAACATTTTCTCATAATGAAAAATTTAGCTGCTCTGAAAAATAAAAAATTGAGGAAACATTCTACATGACATCTCGTCGTTGGTTGCGATCTACTTAGCATACGTGGAGTAAAACAACTTATAGTAGTGAATATCATGTAATTGGAATTTTCTTTATGCCGAGCGAAAAACAGATGTAATGCCAAATGTTGTCTTATGGTTTTGCTGCTAAAATAATATTACATCACACTTGTCGGATTATGTGATATATATATATATATATATATATATATATATATATATATATATAGACAGATCCTGTAACTCCTTTCAGCCCAGTATCATCGGAATAATACCACTTAACTATCGATCACTTTAACCGTTAATATCTTACGACATACGACATCTATCTAAAATAAAGGGTTTTTAAGCATACCACCACTATATTTAATTATTGGTTCGGAGATTTTTGCTTGTAAATATTTATACATACATAAGTGTTCATGAAAACTCCATAGCGACAATTTTACTTCCTATATAGGTGTTTACGTTAAAAAAAAATTACAGATGTGCAGTTGAGTTAACCTTTTCGAAGTATTGTCAAAACCTTTAATATCCTTACGGTTAATAAGACAATAAATTTCATATTTATATTAGACAGATGACCAAAATAACTATAAATATTTTGAACGAAGAATAAAATTCAACAAAATAACGACTAATAATTGATGACCAGTATTGATCTATCAACAAATAAGTCACGTCACAGCCACAGCAACGTACAAGGAAATAAAAAGTTAACCCTATTGTAGGGACGCAGTAAAATTAATTAAACTACGTGAATACGTCGACCGTAACGGTAAAGACCCACATTGCACTTTTCCGTTACTTATAATCTTCTTGTTCCGTACACTTGCTAATTATTTTGTATTAATACATCCCGTACTGTCATTTATAATATTTTAATATGATTGATATACACTTAACTTAAAGAAATGTGTGTATAATTAGTTTGAAACCAATATGTAATTTATAACTTCGTATCTAATGTCGGAATTTTCTTTTATTTACATCGGATTATATTCAATTGTCTTTACAGGTTACATCATTTTTATCATTGAGTTTAGCACTGAGATTTTGATTAAGTTGTTTACTCCAAATATAAAAAATACTTCTTTCCTAATAATTAAATGACTGCTAGATTATTGAAAAAACTTTCGAGAGATCATTGAGAAATATTTCAATTCAAAACCTGGGAGTTTTTATTTTGATGTTATACAATTTTGCCAAGACAATGGAGGTAGTAATCGTGCATATGTCACATATTAATAGTTACAATAAAAGAAATTGATGTACTTATAATATTTACATTTCAGTGACACTTATCATTTATTAGATATATCAATAAAATTTAAAGCCTAGGCCAGCTATCATAAAGCCTACTATCATAAAATTTATCATAAAATTAAGCCTACTATCATAAAATTTATATTCTTAAAATAAACCTGAATGTAAAAACTGAACGAGAAATTAAATAATTTTATAATTTAATTCATCGCCTGTATTCAACATCAGCACTCGGATGAAATAGACAACAGTCTATTTCATCCGAGTGCTGATATTTTTCTGCAAATGTTGCAGCCGCTGCTGTCCATTGATGTACGGATTTGAATATAAACTAAATCAAACAGTAATTTTTGGTCTTATATGAATTCAAATTCAAAAATGATAAAACGTCCATGTTCAATTTAAAATTGTTAAATAAAAAATATTAATTCACGAAAAAACCGAAACGATAGTTTTTCCAAATCGTTGTAAAAACTAAAATGGAATGGATTGAACATGTGACAAGGATAAACCAAAAACCTGATAGCCTGGAATAGTTCAAGCGACAAAGGGAAAGCAGGAAGGCCACTATCGAGATGAAGATACGAGATAATAAAAATAGATCGAAAGTCGAGGTATGCAAAGAAGGAAGCTTTTATTTGCAGATGTCTTCAATAGACAAAAAAGTTAAACCTAATAACTTAGGCATACTATATAAATAAACAAATTAATAATATTAATTAAAAACTTTGTCATGAAAAAAATATTTATAAAAATGTCGTTAGAAATGAGACATAATTTCTATTAAAAAATAAAGTTTAGACTCCATTATTTTCTGTTACACTTAATTTAATGGAGATGTTTTGATATGATACTTGATTAATTTTATCTACTTTCATAATTATATCCATAATATTTTAATAATAAATAAAATAAAATTCTTCTTACTTCCTTTTCCAACCAATAAACATAGGAAATCTGACCCACTCATTTGGTTGTATCCTTTGCAATTATTTGTCTTTCTGTTCTCGTGGTACTTAATGGAAGTTCGATCTTTGATACAATTTCTATTCCATCTCATTTACCTACATTTTCTTTTGCAAATTTGAATATACGTAATAAGCTTTAGTGATTTACTATTAAATATGGCAATGCTTATGCCAAGGGTAAAAATCTGAAGAGAAGACCTTAAGATTCTCCTGAAGATATTGGAGTATCCATAGGGTCGCAATTTAGGATAGATTTTGAAATTATTAAATATGAGCTAAATTAATGTACGTCCCTAATAACATACTTATTATTCATTGGTGTTAAAATGGTTGTGAATTAATTTACTGTTTTTATGCCATCTCCTAATATGCCGTAAAAATATAATATAATAAGTATTTTACGGAATATAAGAGCCAAAATCGATCGAGACTCATTATTCATCGTAATTAATAAACATTCTAATTACCAAAATAAAATGAAACACATTTCAAGTTCAGAAAACAAACTTTAAAATTGTCGACTTCACCCCCTTATAAACCAATTAATAACTTGTCAAAATTTAACCGAAATTAGGAAATGCTCACTCCAAGCAATTGTCATCGATACATATAGGCCGTGAGCTATTTAGTGGGTTTTCTATTTCAAAACTTTAACTTACGCTATATTTGTGGAATATGCTCGCCTATTATGGAAATAATTTCTTCATATTTATTTGATGAATTTTTCTTTTGATTTGTGTCGAATTAAGTTTAATTTTCCTTGCATGTTATATTATTTAAACTGAATTGAATTTAACAGAAAAATTTGATAAACTTCTTTATTCCAGACAGCTAAGGTATATATTTGTCTCAATAATTTCAAGAAATTAGGTTCTTAACCCTCAACGCGGTTTTGTTTTAGTATTGGTATAGAAACCATACCATATATACAATGGAGCAATTTAGAATGTCCACAAAATTAGACCCTCATATTATCTGTTTTTATTTTTAAAGGTAAATATGCTCGATTTATTTTGTTACGTGTTGTATCGGGAAAACATCTCCTCCAGTATTTAAAGTTTCATAATCAAAAAAAAATTTTGAAAAAGAGTTACTTTGACATAGATTTTGCTGCAATGCCATAAAAAGAAAATATAGTTAAAAATAAAAAATAAAAAGAAATAAAACAAAAATTAAAATATGGGCATATTTATGAAAAGAAAAAAAAATTGTTTGTGCCGTAACGTGCTTGGCATTCGTTGTCATGTGCTCTAAAGTTAAAAGTTATTTTGAAAGCTTCTTTTGTCATTGGTTAACCTGAAGATAAGTTGAACATGTACTGCAGAGAAAAACCATTATTTTTTAATGTTTCGATAGTCATAAACTAATTTCTCGCGATGAGCTAGCCACGCCTTTATTTTTTTAAGAACTTTGAGTTGTTACGTATTCGGCATGTGCTATCATGTATCGCATACATAAAAATATTAATTTGAAAATTTCGACAGTTATGGACTAACTTTTTACAAGTTTATCAAACTATCTCTTATTTTGACTTTTTTCCAAAAGTGAGCAAAGGCCATTTCGCTTTTTTTTTAAAGTTTGTATTCGGCATATTTTGGACTTATTTTGAACAGCATTAAGTACCGAAATTTATTTGAATGTTTATATTATTTAGTAATGTTTGTTTGGAAACAATTTTGATATTAGATACAACTACGACAGATTATTTGCGCTAAAATAAACTTGTTGCTTCTATCCGTCATCTTTTCATACAAATGGAGGTTACTTATTGATTATGAAAATGTATTTCAATAAAAGTAGCAATTAAATATACAGTGAACAACTTTGTGCTGGTAAAAATTAAATAAAGATTCGAAATTGTTTTTAAGTGGAAGTTTTGTGTTGGTATTATAGTGGAAGTTTTGTGTTGTATATCAAGACTTATGGGTTCCTTCCTTTTAAAGACTTGAGCTACGAGCAAAGTGAATAGACTTTTGTCTAAATTAAAAAAAATAAACGTTTAATTCAAATGAAAATAATATATTGGTAGTTTCCGTGTAGTTAAAGTCCTTTAAAATACGAAATATAAATTTATTTTGCCAAAACTAGGCTGAAAAAAATTGTACGATAATTTATTTTTAAGGCACTTGAGAGCCAGGTAGTGTTTTGATATGATACATTATAACTTAGGAGTAAATTCAGGATGACCTTCATTTGTTCAATCCAATTTCAGTAGTTTTTGTTTCCAAACTCTCATTAAATATGCACAGGTACTGGTGGAATAATGATAACAAAGGACATGAAGTTAAATGAGAAGCACTAAAGAAGCCTTTTTCATACTTAACTTGTTTTGGTGGGAGACAATTTTATGTAGTAAAATTATATTTTATGGCTACAATTACTATAAATTAGACCATTTCTTCTTATAGAAGACTGAAAAAAAAAGTTTCAATTCCATCATCTGATATTTACATTTCCGAATAAAATCTTAATCCAGTTTGATTAAGTTTTTCTTTATCTCGAATAATCTTAGCACGAATGACGTATACCATTGAAATAATAGTAAATCTCTGTAAGTGAACGCACTACTTCTAAAACTTTTGAGGATATCCATGTACCTTCAATAATAATTAGTAATCTGTTCAATCCTATTTATACAATAACAAGTAGTTTTTTTGTACAAAATAACGTATAATGTCTTTAATACATTATTATGTTTTCCAAGTTACGTATTTGAATAGTTTGATAACTTAAAGAGCAATAAAATGCATTTCAACGTATGAAATAATTATGATACAAAAAATAATAAAACGTCTGAATAATCGTTACATGAGTCGACCGTATATCATTTTATGATGATATTTAGATTCTTTAATGCAGCATGGTAAAATGATATCAAAAAAACCGAAACAAGTATCCCTTGTTTTCGATATCTAAATTCATCTAAGTAATTTGAATTGAAATCTTTAAACGTATACTGGTACCTAGTTTTTTAATATTATCCCGATATGTAATTAGATAACTAATAGAGTGAACCTCATTTTATATTAGCTCAGAGCTCATTACATTAAAATGTTATTTCGAAAAAGAGATTTAAACTGGAAAATGGTTAATGAAGGCTCAATTTCATACTAAAAGATATATTTACTTTCATCCAAGTTAATGAGCTGTACAAAAAATATCGTTTTCCCTCGTAACTAAATATGGAACAATAAAAAATATTTACTTAATATTATTCTGCGTGTTATATGAAATTACTTACACATTATATCCGATAAAGATCTGAAATATCTACTTGAAAATTTATGTACATTGTCCTAAAGGTGCAGAACCTAGAGGCTTTTAGGGACCAGGATAGGTGTAACAAAGTTGTATAATTTTATTTAATTTAATAACGGTTTTTACTTCCACGTACAGTTAGTTTGAGGTGTAAAATTTACTATTATTCGATATGTATTTTATTGACTAGAAAATAAATATTAAAATTATCACCCCGATCGATTAAATGATTATAATCTCGACAGAATAAAATAATTGTATTAAGCAACAATTTAAAGCCACTAATAAGTAAGAACTTAACACTTTAATAACATTACCTTATTCGAATTTCTAGTGTAGTCAGGTACGGGCAGCATGGAAAGGGTCAAGGTGTATTCACAGACAAAGAAAAACGATACAACGGGCACCAATAGAATACAGATTCGCCGATTTACGTGCAAGGTGCGATAACAAATCTCGAAGGATGTGTTTATTGTTCGGAATGGGTTTTCCCCTGAGATTTGTTTGAATTTTGTAATACTTAAGTGAATCGTGTTTGAGAGTTGCTTTTAGCGAATTTTTTCCGAGTTCAATAGTGTCGCATGGGTAAAACGGTTTTAAAAGATTTCTAAAAGGGGCGTTTTCGATGTTTCATTCGTGTCTTTATGTATGTAAATATAATTTTTGCACGTTGTGTAAGGGTATTAGGGTAGAAATATTATAAAATAATCTAATATTTTCGTCAATATCTCTAAAACTATAAACAATATTTCTTTTCAGTTGTAAAAAAAACTTTTATCCGTGTTGTTTTTACCAGTTTTTACTTCAAAAAATAATTATTTTTCAGATCCTTAAAACTTTATTATTTATATTTTCATTTAATCGATTTATTTCCTTTTAACCTTGTGCTATGCCTTAGATCTGCATTGGCATTTAATAAACGTAGTTAATCCTTAATTAGTAAAACTTGAATGTTAACTAAAAGAGAAAGAGGTAGTAATTGATAAAGATATTGACAATGGTTGATCTATACGAATTATGATAAATTATTTGTCATGTTTCTTTAACTCAAATTTGTTAATGGTCTTGATTATTCGGTGATTCTTATAGAATTTTTTAAGAATGGGGTTACGATAATAGAACATAAGCATTGTGCCAACATATTCAGATATTGATAGTTTAAGCAAAGATATAATAAATAGAAATTAGCTTTTGGAATTTCTTGATTAAAGGTGAAAATTCCATTAATCAAGAAATTCCATTATAATTATATTGTATGTATAATTGTCGCCATATAAATTAATACGCACTATATCAGTTGTGAATTGTTTTGAGAAGTTTTGCAATGCATATAACATATTTACGTCCTACTATACTAAAATATCCTTAGTCTTCAATATGTAATTTCAAAGATAAAATCTTTTTGGCAGCTATCTATAAAATTAAAGCCATTTTATTTACGTGAGTGTGATGTTACCGGAATTCACAATAATATCTTGAAAAACTAAAATATTTAGACACCTTGCACGAAGGCACATGGCATTTCTGTTTCGTTATATATAATATCCAGAGTATCATTCATGGGCGAAAAACATCACAATTTTTTTAGAAGACGTAGAGTTCATTTATAGAAGATAACGTTTGTAACGATCTTTTTTTCATAATTTTTACTTTAGCAGTGATGGACATAAAAATAGGCAGGTGGCATAAAATATTCTGTTGTATATCATTCGATTATTTGTGAATTACCTCACATAAAGATCTAAAAACATATTTTTAAATCTTTATCACTAGCTTTTTAAAAATAATTAGAAATGTCATAAGAAAAATCATTCTTTTTATCAGTAACGTACGTAGCCCCATCTAAAATTTATATACAGATTTTTTTCAGTTATGACTATGGTGTTATATATAAGAAAATATGATTCATCAGCAAGGTAAATTTTATGATCCTAGGTTAAATAATTTCTTAGAAAATTGTCTATGAAGTGGAAAACTGAGTGCTCTTATAAATATTTTTTTTCCTTAACAAAAATTATAGAACTTGTGTAATACTTACTGATAGTATATAAAACTGAATTACAATTTCAAAACTTTATTTCAATATTACTTCTATACATATATAGGATTATTGTTTCGAATTATCAGAAAGGCAGACTTTTTTGGGGATAACTATGTAAGTTAAAATTATAGGAAATGGTGTACTAACGTTTTAAAATACTAAGATATTTATCTTTTTAATAAATGCGCCATAATACCAAATTAAAAAAATATATAATAGGAACAATCCAAAAAATATATGTATCTTGGCACAATAATTCTTTTTTTAACAAATACGCCAATGAAATAGAAATAAGAATGGAAAATTTACAAGCTAACTTTAGTAAATTAAAATAAAATAGAAAAAATTAACATTCATGTTTGAAGGGAAGAATTCGATTTGCGTAATGCTACATCTTCCCAACTTTCTAGATGGAGTCGAAGCCTGAACAGTTAAAGCGGTAATGACTAAAAAGCTGAAGGCATTTGGGATGTGAGTATCTCAGGACAATCCTGAATATATCATGGTTAGATACAGTCATCGAACGACAATACAAACATCGAAATCTTAAGAAGAATTAACGGAGAAATGTAAATAATATATGTAATTAATCTACAAAAACATAGAAATTATAGCCATAAAATCACAATACCTCGGATATATAACACGAAGATGAAGGTATACCATGTTAAGACTGATCATGAAAGGTAAAATCCAAGGCATAAGTATAGACAGGAAAAAAAACCATGGCTGCACAACTTGAGAAAATGGTATGGATATATATCAAATGAACTTTCTAGAGCGGCTACGTAACATAATGAAGGCTAACTTCCAATGAAAAGAAGACAATTGACGAAGAAAATTACAATAAAGGAATTACATGTGGATGTTAAGAATGTAATAGTGGCGCTTTCATAGTTACTTAAATAACCTGAAATCATAAATTTATTGTCGTTGGAGTTTATAATAACACCGTATCAATTACTCGAATTTTTATAATTGCTGTCGGGGTGACCGATATCATTTTTAAGCTTTGCTAGTCTAATTTTAAAATTTAATATCATAATATCTACAATTTTTTTCATAAGGGTATCTATTATAATAAATTAACAGACGAACATTTCTGAGTATCTGAAGACAGAAACTTCTAGATAGTATCTAAAGATAGCCCGAGAAAAGTGGCACCATCTTGTATCGAATAATTTTTCAATAAAAGAAGCGTGTTTGACTTAATCTAAAAACAAAACGTCTAAATTAAAGTACAAAAGCAAGAAGTTAGTCTTAAAATGCAAGCCAACCGGGGACATCATGTTTCGTGAAAGGTTATTGGAATCGGTATTTGATCATAATAATTTTTTAAATAGACATTGTTTACATTAAAATTAAAAAAAAACCCAACGTCACAAAAATACAGAAGTACATTTGTTTTTAAATTTTAGATAGAATAGATAATTACATTAAAACCAGAACGGCTTTCTTTAATACTTCAAATGCTAAGCAGTGAACAGTTTTCAGGTCCTATATTTTTTTTAAAAATTTTCATAAATTTTTAAATAATATTCACGTAATCATCATATAATATAACAAAATTGAACTAGCATTATATGTATAATTTATTAATATTTTAAATGTTATAGCTCTTTGCCTCAATCTCTCCAATAAGTGGCTGACGTTCCTCATACAATTATTGGAGAGATTGAGGCAAAGATATTGTCTTCAACCAAAACCAACGATGCTTGATCTTGAATAAGATTAGAGGCCGAAACTTTAAAACTGAAGCATGCCGTATACATTTCCAGTCTTCATCATCCGAGACAAACACCTTCTAGGCGCTAAGTTCCAATGCAAACTCTAGTTTCTAATTTATTACCTAGGCATCTTGTCAGGTATTAGATTTTGTATTATCGGGATTAAAACATTTGAATACACTGCAGGTTTATTACTTTTTATATTAAGTTTCATTGCTCTTCACAGAAGTAAAATTTACAGCATCGAAATCTGAATCATTTGTTGGAATAAGTTGTTATACAAATACTGAAATTTAATAGGTAATTTGAAATTATTTGTATGTGCAAATAAAGTGAGAAAGAATGTTCCGCCTGTAATTATCAAATATAATAAAATCCATATTAGCGTGAAAATGTTTGTTTACTTATCAGTAACTAAATAGGAATTGTACCAATATCAACTAAAATTCAAATGAATTGTAAGAAAAAAAATAACACAAACAGATAATAAAAAAATATTTTCTCTAATTTTGCTACCACTCGAATTAAAAATTTAAAAAGAAATTGGAAAAATATGCGTATATATTTTATTTAGGTAAAATATATACGTCTCTTTTTTCTCATATTTATATACAATATTTGTATGTATATATTGTACATATGCCTTTTAGTAAGGGAAAATGTTATACGACAAAAGTTAAAAAAATTGTCTTTTATAAAAGTGAACGTTTTTTTACTGGGTAATGAAATGGTCAATCGTTATGGTCAATCTATTTAACTTGTAAAATTGGGTGGAGATAAAAACGAAAAACTCAAATCAATAACATGTTTTGAGTTCTTCTCGAGTCTACTCTTAACGACATTCTTTTTATAATAATAGCTTCTCCTTTGACTACCGGTTCATTTTATTTCCTTCATCGCATACATTATTGACATTTAATTTGCGTTAATTTAATTTAAATCTGTATCAACAGCGTTATATTTAGTCCATTTATACGTATACGACCATAAAATTGAATAAACGTTCTCACTATGCATCAATACCGCCACAACCAACCGATCAAAACTAGCTTATTTGATAACATAAATGTTCAATTCGCCATTTCTGTTTAATAATTCATGGCTACTCCTTACGGGTACGAGAACCAATTGAAGTTTTGTCTCCAGG
The DNA here is from genome assembly GCA_039881145.1 of Druceiella hillmani. Lineage (NCBI taxonomy): Eukaryota > Metazoa > Arthropoda > Insecta > Lepidoptera > Hepialidae > Druceiella > Druceiella hillmani. The sequence goes on along the minus strand of JAYKKI010000075.1, from coordinate 8,341,820 downwards.
TGACATCCTAAAATCCCTCAGGTCGGTCCTTCGTCGCAGATTTCGATGCTCATGTAAAAGCTTAAATTATTCATACCGCTCCATTAATTCGTAAAAGCTTCAGTGTTGTTTCTTTCCGGCCTCTGATAAAACAAGACTCGATAGAAAATAAACAAGGTTTCGAATGTTTCTTGTATTTAATATATATAAGCAAGTGTGGTAATCCGCCAAAAATTGTAAGGATAACTCAATTTTGATTAAAATTATGAGACATAAAATATAATAATAGATTTACTATTCAAGGAACAAAAAATAGTGAAATGTTTTTTTAACAAACAGAACGCACTTGCTTTTTGAAAAATTGAGTCAATGACAAAAATGCACTCATTAATCTGATGGTAATTTTATGAAAGTACTGGTTTTTTGTTCTTTTCTGATGATTTAATAAATAAAGTTCCTTTTTTTGTTTTTGGAAACTAAGAAAAAATTGTCATAAATTTGTAAAAATATAAAAGTAACATAACTTTGACAAATTCATTACAAGTTTCGAAAGTTATATTTATGGTAAAATTTTCATTCAAAAATTAACAAGAGGAATATAAATATGATAAAATGCTTTCATTTATCAGAAGGACTTCTTTATGTACACCCGAAGTGATTGTCTGTTAAATCAGGGTAGATAACGATACCAGACCGCTATATTAATAACCTTGCTATAATTTACTCTTTTTCCTTATTCATGTACGTATACAGTTATTTTTATTTATTTTGGTCTATGACTCCAAATGATAATTGGAAAAAATCCTTCGTACATTCATCGTTTCATCCTTCGTACACGAGAAATTCCTGTGCTCACACATTCATCAACTTTTGAAAATACAACCTTCAAGAAGCGTATTAAATAAGGATTATCCAGTTTACTGTTGTATTCCAATGCTCAACCACATGACGGAGAGTCAAAAATTAAGAGTTAAATTAAATTTGCAAAAATATGCAGCAATATACCTTTTATAGTTTTAATGTATATATAAATATATAAATATGTGATAAATAAAAAAATAGAATACACGCGGTTAACATTTCCCCCCTTCAAAGTGTCAATACAAAAATTTGTAAATCTGCAACGGAATTATTGCCAGCGAGTACCGCTTCCCTGATTTTTAGGGTTAACTTAAACCTTATATAGAGTAAACTTAGCACTTATAAGATCATTTATGTATTTTTCGGTCACAGTTGATTTTCTTAGAAACCATGTGACTTAGAATTTAGAAGTTTGACATATTATTATCTCACATATTTTGTGTTAGTTATCTTTTTAAAAATATTCAAAGAGGGGGCAAATAAAATACTTTTTTTAAATTTCGTAAATCAAGTGGGGCGTCATTTAAATGTACTTGTTTTAAGTAATATAAAACTATTTTTTAACCACTTCAATTGCATATTTAAAAAGGTGTTCTAATCTTCTGAGCCAAAAATCATTAAAAAATTGGTTGTTAAAACCTGATTGGAAGTTTACAGGAAAACTATAGCGATTATCCTAGATCTTATAATTTTTCTAAAATACACTATGTTTTTACATTTGAGAAAGACATTGTAAGCCATATATTTGAGTTACGGAAAAATAATATTTTTACTTAGTGGTGCAAGTTCACTTTTGTGTAACAGGTTTGTTCATAATTAAAGCTAATAGTCTCAATTGCCCTATCCCTGGTTAATATATCTTTATTGGTATATTTTCTTATCCTTTTGCTATCTAGTTATTATTTTTGCGAGATTTTCGTGAAAATTATATTTAATTTATAACGTTCTTTCACGAAATTTCTAATGCCGTAACTCAATGTTCATTAAGAACCAAGAATACGAATACTAAATGCCAATTATAATTATTAAGCCCCTCCTCGGCCAAAGGTCCGCAGGGATAAATACGCAATTTGTTTAAAGAGAGAAGCTTCTTAATGAAATTATCTTAATCACATTAACTAAGTCGTCACGTTGCTCAGTTATGCGGAAGTATTATTCAGATTAAATTTATGATAAACCAAATTTAGTTCAAGATTTTATTCAAAATTTCGAATGCGAATAGAGTAATAAAAAAGGATTAGGAAAATATACAGAAACGAACAAATATCCTTGTTATAAAATTAGAGAAAAAAATAAACATAAAATGAAAAAAATCATTATAAATATGGGTGAAAATCATACCACTCATAACATATAACTTTTAAATGTATTAAAATTTTAATGGTGCATATAATTTTATAAATATTAAAATTATTTTCACCTTTTTATTGTATTATCTAGTGCACATTTCACAGACGTAAAATTATAATTATAATTCTCAAAACTGGGATCTAGAATTATTGCTACGGTTTTCCCTTAAACTTCATGTAAATGTCTAGTAGCGCTGTTTTTCATAGTTTTAACTTTAGCAGTGGTCAATAGTGAGAGGGTGGAACATATTTTTAGTAATTAATTTCAATATCTTTATAATTGTCCGAGAAGAATAGTAAAAAAAGGTCGAGTTTCTAATATCTTGCGCTTACAATTGTTGTTACGCCACATATCATATTAAAAAATTAATTTTCTGTTTCCTGGCTTTCTCCTTTACATCTTCAGTATGCTTTATTCCTATATTGAATTTCAAGTTTTTTCATTAAGTCGTTTCTAACAAAAACCATAGATTTAAAAAAAAATCGGTGACTTACTTCCTCTAAATGTATGGAACCCCAACAATCTATATGTATATATATATATATATATATATATATATATATATATATATATATATATATATATGTATATATGATATATATATATATATATATATATATATATGTTTATATTTATATATCTATATATATATTTATATATATATATATATATATATATATATATATATATATATATATATATATATATATAGATATATAAATATAAATGTATTTTTATATTTTTATGGTAGCACTAGATTTTAAAGGATCAATTTAATCCAAAAATTTAATAGTTTTAAATATTCAATTCTGTTTAAAACGTAAGAGACATGTTGTTCCAGTTGCAAATTAAAATTAAAATTTGCTTAAAAATTCCTAGTCTTTCATGTTTTAGGTTGGATAATATTTTTTTAACCCAGAGTTGCTGTCAATAAATTTTATTAAAAATTTATACGTCACACAAAATTAAATTTAAGTATGCACTATTATTATCTACTACTTATTGCCATCTAGTTATCAGTGACAATACGTCTTTCATGTAAAATTCCGGTTATTTTTGGAGATCTTCTTTAACGTCGAATTTTTTTCACGTAAATGGTTACTTAGAGCCCTGAAAAAATAGTAATCAGAGGACGCAATGTCCGGCGAATATGGTGGATGAGCGACTAGAACACAGCCAAGCTCCTCTTCCCGCGAGACATTTTAACAACATCTGGTCTAGCATTATCATGTAGAAAATAATGTCGTTCCTGTTGACTACTCAATGCATTATACTCAATGGATTGTAATTCTCAATAAGTAATCCCTTGAAATTCCTTCTTGTTTGTATACTGAAATTTCTGTTTTAGTATATGTAACCACTTCTCATCGCAGTTAACTCCGATACCCAGCCTTTGACGTTTGCGCGTATGGTTAACGTATTTAACCCACTTCTCATCGCAGTTACTAACTGAGTCAGCCAGTCGAAGTTACGTTTCAATAACAATAACTTTTGACAAGTATCAATTCTACACTGAAGGTGTCATGATAACAATTCATGGGTTTCCACACACGTATTTTAAAACTTTTCTCAATTCGTGCGAATATGTCTCTATGGTGCCATGATCTCTATGTGTCTCTATGGTGGCTTCTCTTTTCTGAACTTTCTAAACCAAATTTTTGCCGAACCGAAAAACACCGTCAATTTTCCCATCGCATGACACATAATATTTGTCGCTATCTTTGTATCGTGACCCACACGAAGGTCGTAAATTAATATAATCTGTATATGATATCGATTTAAATCCATTACGTTATTCAGTCGAAGCTTCGACGTTGACCTTTGTCAACTGTCTCCAATTTGGTCTATATACACCCTATAATAAAACCTTCTAGAAATTTTTAAAACCTTTTTAGAAAAGTCCCGGCTAAAAAATTACTAGTCAACCTAACAATACAATACGCAAATGAGGTCGCTTATTGTACAATGCTAGACAGATCTTAGAAGTAATTACTAATCATTATAAGGTATGCTCTTTATATTATTGGACCGAGTGGTTTCCACGTGCTTTCCTTTGATTCGAAATTGATTGCTAAAAATTTAATTCTATTGTAAAATTCAGAAATGCTTGAGACTAGACTGAAAAGTGGTAAGCAAAATGGTGAATCCATTGCGAATATTCTTTTTTCCGTGCAATTCTATATATAGATACCTCACTTGACTCCAGATGGACGGAGGAGTGGATCGTCATTTGTTAGAATCAATGGGACTCCTGCATATTTTCGAAAGTCAGCGCATTGTTTGTGCGTTGATTTCTCTAAAATCGTAGGTCGTAGCGGGTTGCAACATACTGTTTGATAGTCTTTTGTATTCAAATATTATTTTGTAGATCCACGAAATAATGCAAAATTTGTGACTTTTTTTACAATTTTCCAGTACAAATTCAGGCACTTGCCGTTTCTCAATACTGTTCTATAACGACTTTCGTTTAATAAATATTTTTTGGCAAGCTTGAAAACAATAGGTCAAACATTATTTGTCTATCGCCGGCGGAAATGTTGTCCGTGCATAAATATATAATACTAATTTAAACATGTGTGTTCCTGTGTGCATGAGTGCGCGTGTGTGTGCACTCATGCACACACGTTTATTTTTATGTGTGTATGTTTGTTTGTTGTGTGCGGATGTATAATGTATTTTACTCATTTTTGAAGGAGACATAGTGAAGTTTTCGAAAATCAGACTGGCCTCGATGACCCAATTTTTACAGAAGTAATTCATTAGAAGACCGGAAATTAATAAAAGTAAACATTTTCACATAATTGACAAATTTTCGAAGTGAAGGCTCAACCAAAAAAATCATTAGCCAAAATTAAGCGGTCAAACTTAATACAAAATTAAATAAGATTAAATCATGTACGATTGAATTTAGGAAAATGTTAATACACGAAGTCAACTCACGAAATGAAACGAAGGGTAAGTTAATATAAAATCCAGGAATAAACAGGCATCTAAATCGAACACAAGTTATTTCAAGCCGCAGTGATATTTTACTTTCTTTGTTTATACTTAAGGGTGAAGACGTAAAAAACATTTCAATATAAGGACATTTTCAACATCAGACTACATCAATATTTTTGTTAAAGTGTTTCCAGATTTTCACGTAGCGAACTTTAACAATTTATGTTGAATCACTTTCCAAATATTATAAAATGTCTTCAACTAAACCTGGTCATAAATAAATTATAATATCGAAACAGCAGCTGTAAAAAGTGATTTATCCAAATTTATGAGAATACGGTGATCGACGTTCTTCGCATAGGTTGACTTTTGCTCTCATGATCTTTAGCGTGCGGGAAAGAAAGTAGAAGGTTTCTACTTGTTATATTTATGTACTAGTTGTTATTAGTTTTATCTGATTCGCTGCCTCATTATAAACCACTTTAATACTAGTTTATAAGCATTTTAAGAGACATGAAATTATTTTTTTGCATTTCTCACGTAAATAATTTTGTACTTTACGTTTTTATATGTAAATAAAGCAAGTTTAAAATTTTTTTAACAAGTACCTCGTATTGCCAACTATGGTTTTTGTTAATGTATAGTTGATCAGAAATATCAGAAATAAATGTTCAAAACAAAATTCATTGTTTTATTAAGGCAAATTTCCCATTAACGTTTTTTTGAATACTGGTCTGTGTTGTGAGTGTAATTAATGGAAAAGATGTGAGTTTTTAATACCGATTTACAGTAATAATTTTAAATATTGTATAATTTTTAATCTTTTGTTGTACATTGCCAAGTTAATAACATTCTCAACAATTTATTTTAAGCCTTCATTTATTTAATATTTTTTCTATTATTAGAGTGCAATTTTACCTCAAGTTGTTTTATAACAATTCTGTGTTTGTTACATTTTTCAGAAATAATTGATTTAGGAATGATATTTATGAAAGAAATACTTAAATATCGCAAGCAAAATTTATTGTTGCTCGATTATCGATGGCTTTATTTAGTTCTAGTATTATATTTTTATTATTATATTAAATAATAGGGTAGACGAACATATAGCCACTGCGGCATAATATTATAAACACTCGGATTGTGGCCAAAAGAGGTCTAGGTCCAACTAAAACTTATACCAAAAATAGTTTTTTGTGAACGTTTTCGGTTTCAATCTAATAAGAGTGTACATTTTTTAATGACAAATTTTTGCCTAAAATTATCATAGTTCAGATTAATGATAAAACATAAGCATCCCTACAAGGATAGTGGTAGGTATTTTGCCGTTCGTTAAAACTACTGTTCTTTAATACTTCAAAATTATTAACTAAGAAAATAATACAACCAATTATGTTAAATTGTTCTTGATAAGTGAGGACTTGAGTATTGTTCACTAGGTCTTACGTGGTGCCTTAATGCAATTAATAGTCGAAACTTAACGATATCCTACAAAATGAGGTACGCGAATAAAAAAAATCATGAGGGAAGAGGTGCTCCATATTTGTATTATTTTAAATTAACTTAAAACGAGTCTAAAGAGAAATAAATCTTTGATTAAACAAATAAATTTACCGAAGGCCACGAGGTCAACAATTTTTTAATATTAATGAATAGATATCCAATGGAAAGAGGAGCATGAATTTATAAAATGTACCGCCCTGTTTGAAACGTGCTGAGGAAAATCTAAAAGAAAGCTAAAGTTTGCGTAATAAATCACTTTTAAATTGCGAATACCTGAAGAATAATAAAAAGATGTAATTTATTTTAGGCAAATATGGCTTTAAAGCCAACTTTAAATCTAATTTGTCATTATATTCAAAATTATTTTTCGAGACGTTTTTCTACGCGAGGCGAGAAGTTACGTGAAAAGATACTGTAAATAGTGCATTAAATTTTCTCGTGACATGTAAAAAAGACACAGGTCTATCATTTTCCAACGGTTAGACTCTAATATTTGTCAAAATATATCGAATGATATACGAAAATTAGAAAAAGGGCTTAAAAGTATTTTTATTAACGGTTTTTTGCCAATTTATGTGAATTGGCATTGATAGGAAAATTCCTTATAGCGCAATGGCGGTCGAATTAATATCAATAATATGTTTCCAATTTTATTGATACAGCTGTCAATAAAACTAGAAAAATACTAGCGCTAAAACCTCTTCTTAGAAATATTTCAATTCAAAACTTGCAAGTTTTTATTTTGATGTTATCCAATTTTGCCAAGGCAATGGAGGTAGTGATCGTGCATATGTCACGTATTAATGGTTACAATAAAAGAGGTTGATGTACTTATAATATTTAATTTTCAGTAACATTTATCATTTATTAGATATATCAATAAAATATAAAGCCTAGGTATCTAGAAAATTTATATTCTTAAAGAAAGAGAAATTCACTTTTTATGATTTAATTCATCGCTTACATTACGTATTTAGCACGTAGGCGTCTCCATCTATAATTCTTTTGCTCAAATAGAAAAAAATACTAACTGGTTAGGTTAATTTAACCAATAAGTGTTACAATTAAACCCTCGTGCAAGGTCACTATATAAGAGCACTTGCGTAACAATATTGTGACATCCGCGCTTTGGTGGTTAAATAGACACTGAAGATTTGGTAAACATTGTATTAATATTTATACTTTTTGCTACGCATAGGTTTTGTCTTGGTACTATTCGTCATTGATCTACAACAGCACACATATTTTTTCCTTTTTAAAATTTGAAGTAAATGAATTCACTTATTGTTTACGTAAATTATAAACTAAATATTTTATGTAAATCAAAATAATGATTTTGTTTTTGTCATTCAGCCTTATTTCAGAAGCATTCTTTGAGCAAAACTCTATAAAATCCTTAGCCAGTGTTTAGTTCAGAATAAGTCCTTCCTTACAAGTTCATTATAATAAAATCAATAACCAGGTAGTAATTTAATATGAGAAATGACTATCCTCTTTTCTCCTTCAGTGGTTGAATTTATATAAACTAAATATTTTATGTAAATCAAAATCATGATTTTGTTTTTGTCATTCAGCCTTATTTCAGAAGCATTCTTTGAGCAAAACTCTATAAAATCCTTAGTCAGTGTTTAGTTCAGAATAAGTCCTTCCTTACAAGTTCCTTATAATAAAATCAATAACCAGGTAGTCATTTAATGTGATAAATGACTACCTTCTTTTCTCCTTTGTTTCTCTACTTATTTAGTGGTTGAATTTATCGAGTTCCAAAATTTCAATGACATATTTGCACAGGTTGTGGGAGAAGAAAAAAAGAAAGGAGAATAGAGTAAAACGAGCAGTACTAAAGAAATCTTGCTTCATACTTAACTTGGTGGGAGGCAATTTGATGCTGTGGGATATGATTTTGTAAGTACTGTTCAGATGAGTTGAATAGATTATAAATTCAGGTTTACAAATTGTTTCAATGCCCTCATCCATGAAATTTGCACATCTGAAAAGAATTTTAAGTCAAGAATAACAGCTGGTGTTAACTGATCCTGAATCATCCCATGTACGTCATGAACAACTGAATTGGTTCAGCAACTGAATTGCAGGTACAAACAAGATAGACTCTTAGAGATGCCCGTATTTGTGCAATAATAGTTATATAGGCAGTAGGGTCTTGTTTAATTTTCTATTTCTATACTATATTTCTTAATATATAATTATTATCTTCAATTCTATTATATTTATTATCTTTCATGACTTATTATCGAACTATAGAAGTTTTTTCATACATAGCGTTCAAATAAAAAGTTGGTTGTAAAGGGTACAGTTTTCTCTCTCCATTGTTATGTGGGAATAAAATTAACGAAAAAATATTAATTTTTAATTTAACAAAATTTAATTTTTCTAGGTATACTTTTAAGTCTTTCTTTAAGTAGGTTACTTAAATTGTCCAGACTGATATTGACTGAAAATTGTAAGCTTTTCGTGTAAAGTGCAATATTTGTAAAATATTACGGTATTAAAAGGAATTATATGAAGGAGTTGATAACTTATATTTTATTTCAGAATGACAATTTTAACAGTTCATTATAGACGATTAGCGTCTGTACAATGTCTCCTAAGCATATCTCGTCTTCACATATCAGCACGAAATTTTCTCTTTTGTTTAAATTTCTTTATGTTGCTCTTTTATTTTCGGTCTTATTTGAAATCAAGTTCAAAAATGACAAAATGTAATGTAGCAGTCCATGTTCAATTTGAAATTGTTAAACAAAATAAGGAAAAAATTAATTAAAAAAGAACCGAAACAATAGTTTTCCCAAATCATCGTAAAAGACTACAATGGAGTAGATTGAACATGTGACAAGGATAACGCAAAAACCTGATAACCTGGAATAGCTCAAGCGACAAAAGGAAAGCAGGAAGACCATTATCGAAATGAAGATACGAGATTATAAAAATATATCGAAAGTCGAGGAACGGAGAGAAGGAAACTTTTATTTGCAGATCTCTTCAATAGACCAAAAAAATTAACCTAATGTCTTATGCGTACTATATAAATAAATTTATTAATAATATTAATAAAAACTTTGTCGTGAAAAAATATTTTAAAAATGTCATGTTTTTAATATTGAATTCAAATGTAATTTAATTAAAACTAGTTAATTATAATTAACTAAATTTGAAAACAGAGGCTTTAGAGATAATAATAAAATAGTTATTTTTTTTTAAATTAAGGCTTTAGATAAGCCTATCATCTCATTTCTACTAAAAAATAAAGTTTAGACTCAATTATTTTCTGTCACACTTAATTTAATGGAGCTCTTTTCATACGATACCTTAGCATAAAAATTTGACAAATTTCTTTATTCCAGATATCTAAGGTATATATTTGTCTCAATAATTTAAATTTTTTTTAAATTTAATTTTAATTTATTTATTTTCAAAGAAACTGAGTTCTTAACCCTTAACGCGGTTTTGTTTTAATATTGTAGTAAGTACCATATCATTTATTTTATAGGGCAATTTAGAACTTCCACAAAATTAGACTCTCAGATTATCTGTTTTTATTTTATAAGTTAAATATGCTCGATTTGTGTTGTTACGTGTTGTATCGGAAAAACAATTTTTGAAAAAGAGTCACTTTGAAATAAGTTTTGCTGCATTGCCATAAAAATAAAATAATCTTTTGATAAATTAAAATATTTTTTTGGAAACAAGCAAATAAAAATAAAATATAGTAATTATAAAATATAAATTAAAATAGGGGCATATTTGTGAAAAGAAAAAAAAGTTTGAGCTGTAAGGTGCTTGGCATTCGTTGTTTTATGCTCTAAAGATAAAGGATATTTTAAAAGCTTATTTTGTCATTAGTTAACCCGAAAACAAGTTGATCAGCAACTTTTTTTCTTTATTTGTACTGTAATGGTATCGACATATACTAGAAAGAAAAACCGATTATTTTTTAATGTTTCGGTAGTCATAAACTAATTTCTCGCGATGATCGAGACCACAACTTTATTTTTTTTAAGAACTTTGAGTTGTTATATATTCGGCATGTGTTGTCATGTCGAAACAATTTTGATATAAGAACTAACTCCGACAAATTATTTGGGCTAAAATAAACTGTTTGCTTCTATCCGTCTTCTTTTCATACAAATATAAGTTACTAATTGAGTATGAAATTGTAATTCAATAAAAGTAGCAATTAAACATACAGCAAACCGCTTTGTGCAGATAAAAATTAAGCGAAGATTCGAAATTGTTGTTAAGTGGAAGTTTTGTGTTGGAATTAATGCATATCAAGACATATGAGTCCCTTCCTTTTTAAGACTTGAGCTACGAGCAAAGTTAATAGACTTTTGTTTAAATAAAAAAAAATTAAAGGTTTAATTCAAATGAAAATAATATATTTATACTTTCTGTGGAGTTAAAGTCTAATAAAATACGAAATCTGAATTTATTTTGCCAAAAATGGGCTAAAAAACCTTTAGGATAATTTATGTTTAAGGCACTCGACAGCCAGGTAGTTTCTAAGCTCTCATTAGATATGCACAGGTACTGGTGGAATAAAGATAGCAAAGGAGATGAAGTTAAATGAGACGCACTGAAGAAGCCTTCTTTCATACTTAACTTGTTTTGGTGGGAGACAATTTTATGTAGTAAAATTATATTTTATAAATACACTTACTATAAATTAGACAATTTCGTATAAGAAGACTGAAAAAAACCGTTTCAATTCCATTATGTGATAATTACATATCTGAATGGAATTTTAATCCAGATTAATTAAGTGTTTACTTACCTCGAATAATCTTATAACGAGTGACGTATACCACTGAAGTAATAGTATATCTCTGGGAGTGGACACACTGCTTCTAAAACTTTTAAGGATACCATGTAGCTTCAATAATAATTAATGGCAGTTCAATTCTATTTACGTTATAACCAGTAATTTTTTCTACAATATAATATATAATGTCGTTAATACCTTATTATGTTTTTCAAGTTACGTATTTGAATAGTTTGATAACTTAAAGAGCAATAAAATGCATTTAAGCGTATGAAATGAGTGTGATACAAAAAATAATAAAAAGACTGAATAATCGTTATGTAAGTCGACCGTGTATCATTTTATGATGATAATTCGACCCTTTAAAGTAGCATGGTAAATTTATATTAGAAAACCAGAACAAATATGGTCGCCTAGTAATTTTTCACAGCTGACTGTACGTCCATTGTTTTTGGGATGTAAATTCATCGAAGTAATTTGAAGTGAAATCTTTTAACAAATGCTGGTACCGAATTTTTCAGTATTATCCCGATAATTAATCAGATAACTAATAGTGTGAACCTCATTCCATATTAGCTTAGAGTTCATTACATTAAAATGTTATTTTGAAAAACAGATTTAAAGTGGAAAATGGTTAATGGAAACTCAATTTCATACTCAAAAATTCATTTACTTACAGCCAAATTAATAAGATGCACAAAAAATGTCGTTTTCCTTCGTAACTACATGCGGAACATTAAAAAAATATTCACTTTACAAATATATCCGATAAAGATCTGAAATATCTACTTGCATAATTTAATGTACATTATCCTAAACGTGCAGAAACTAGGGGCTTTTTAGAGACCGGGATAGGTGTAACAAAGTTGTTTAATTTTATTTAATTTCCTAACGATTTTTACTTCCACGTACAGTTAGTATGAGGTGTAAAATTTATCATTGTTCGATATGTATTTTATTGACTAGAAAATAAATATAAAATTATCACCCCGATCGATTAAACGATTATAAGGTCGACAGAATAAAATAATTGTATTAAGCAACAATTTAAAGCCACTACTAAGTAAGAACTTAACACATTAATAACATTAATTTATTCCAATTTCTAGTGTAGTCAGGTACGGGCAGCATGGAAAGGGTCAAGGTGTTTTCACAGACAAAAAAAAGCGATACAACGGGCGCCAATAGAATACGGATTCGTCGATTTACGCGCAAGGTGCGATAACAAATCTCGAAGGATGTGTTTATTGTTCGGAATGGATTTTCCCCTGAGATTTGTTTGAATTTTGTAATACTTAAGTAAAACGTGGTTGAGAGTTGTTTTTAGGGAATTTCTTCGGAATTCAATAAGTGGCGCATGGGTAGAACGGTTTCAAAAGATTTCTAAAAGGGGTGTTTTCGATGCTTCATACATGTCTCTATGTATGTAAATATATTTTTTGCACGATGTGTAGAGTAGTAGGGTAGAAATATTATAAAATAATCTAATATTTTCGTCAATATCTTTAAAACTAAAAACAATGTTTCTTTTCAGTTTTTACTTCAAAAAACAATTATTTTTCCAATCCTTAAAACTTTATTATTTATATTTTCATTTAATCGATTTATTTCCTTTTAATCTTGTGCTATGCCTTAGATCTGCATTGGCATTTAATAAACGTAGTTAATCCTTAATTAATAAAACTTGAATGTTAACTAAAAGAGAAAGAGGTAGTAATTGATAAAGATATTGACAATGGCTGATCTATACGAATTATGATAAATTATTTGTCATGTTTCGTTAATTCAGATTTGTTAATGGTCTTGATTATTCGGTGATTCTTATAGAATTTTTTATGAATGGGGTTTTGTTAATAGAATATAAGCATTGTGCCAACATATTCAGATTTTGATAGTTTAAGCAAAGATATAATAAATAAAAATTAGCTTTCGGAATTTCTTGATTAATAGAATTTTCATAATATAATTGTCGCCATATAAATTAATACGCACTATATCAGTTGTGAAATGTTTTACGATCTCCTACATTTTGATCTACAGAAACGTTTGCTCAAAATGAAACGAAGTTTTGTAATGCAAATAACATAATTACGTCCTACTATACTAAAATATCCTTAGTCTTCAATATGTAATTTCAAAGATAAAATCTATAAAATTAAAGCCATTTTATTTACGTGAGTGTTATGTTACCGGAATTCACAATAATATCTTGAAAAACTAAAATATTTAGACACCTTGCACGAAGGCACATGGCATTTCTGTTTCGTTATATATAATATCCAGAGTATCTTTCATGGGCGAAAAACGTCACAATTATTTTAGAAGACGTAGAGTTCATTTATAAAAGATAACGCTTGTATCTTTTTTTCATAATTTTTACTTTAGCATTGATGGACATAAAAATAGGCAGGCAGGTATAAAATATTCTGTTTTATATCATTTGATTATTTGTGAATTACCTCACATAAAGGTCTAAAAAAATATTTTTAAATCTATAGCTTTTTCAAAATAATTAGAAATGTCATAAGAAAAAACATTTTTTTTATCAGTAACGTACGTAATACTATTAGCCCCATCTGAAATTTATGTACAGATTTTTTTCAGTTATGACTGTGGTGTTATATATAAGAAAATATGATTCATCAGCAAGGTAAATTTTATGATCCTAGGTTAAATAATTTCTTAGAAAATTGTCTATGAAGCGGAAAACTGAGTGCTCTTATAAATATTTTTTTTCCTTAACAAAAATTATAGAACTTGTGTAATACTTACTGATAGTATATAAAACTGAATTACAATTTCAAAACTTTATTTCAATATTAATTCTATACATATATAGGATTAGTGTTTTGAGTTATCAGAAAGGCAGTTTTTTTTGGGGATAACTATGAAAGTTAAAATTATAGGAAATGTTGTAGTAACGTCATAAAAAACTAAGATATTTATATTTTTTAATAAATGCGCCATAATATCAAATTAAAAAAATATGTAATAGGAACAAGCCAAAAAATATATGTATCTTGGCACAATAATTCTTTTTTTAACAAATACGCCAATGAAATAGAAATAAGAATGGAAAATTTACAAGCTAACTTTAGTAAATTAAAATAAAATAGGAAAAAAATAACATTCATGTTTGAAGGGAAGAATTCGATTTGCGTAATGCTACATCTTCCCACCTTTCTAGATGGAGTCGAAGCCTGAACAGTTAAAGCGATAATGATTAAAAGCTGAAGGCATTTGGGATGTGGGTATCTCAGGACAATTCTAATATGTCATCGAACGACAATACAAACATCGAAATCTTAAGAAGAATCAACGGAGAAATGTAAATATTATATGTAATTAATCTACAAAACATACAAATTATAGCCATAAAATCACAATACCTTGGATATATAACACGAAGATGAAGGTATACCATGTTAAGACTGATCATGAAAGGTAAAATCCAAGGCATAAGTATAGACAGGAAAAAAAAAACTATGGCTGCACAACTTGAGAAAATGGTATGGATATATACCAAATGAACTTTCTAGAGCGGCTACCTAACATAATGAAAGCTAACTTCCAATGAAAAGAAGACAATTGACGAAGAAAATTACAATAAAGGAATTACATGTGGATGTTAAGAATGTAATAGTGGCGCTTTCATAGTTACTTAAATAACCTGAAATCATAAATTTATTGTCGTTGGAGTTTATAATAACACCGTATCAATTACTCGAATTTTTATAATTGCTGTCAGAATGACCGATATAATTTTTAAGCTTTGCTAGTCGAATTTTAAAATTTAATATCATAATATCTACAATTTTTTTCATAAGGGTATCTATGATAATAAATTAACAGACGAACATTTCTGAGTATATAAAGACAGCAACTTCTAGATAGTATCTAAAGATAGCCCGAGAAAAGTGGCACCATCTTGTATCGAATAATTTTTCAGTAAAAGAAGCGTGTTTGACTTAATCTAAAAACAAAACGTCTAAATTAAAGTACAAAAGCAAGAAGTTGGTCTCAAAATGCAAGCCAACCGGGGACATCATGATTCGTGAAAGGTTATTGGAATCGGTATTTGATCATAATAATTTTTTAAATAGATATTGTTTACATTAAAATTAAAAAAAAACCCAACGTAACAAAAATACAGAAGTACATTTGTTTTTAAATTTTAGATAGAATAGATAATTACATTAAAACCAGAACGGCTTTCTTTAATACTTCGAATGCTAAGCAGTGAACAGTTTTCAGGTCCTATATTTTTTTTAAAAATTTTCATAAATTTTTAAATAATATTCACGTAATCATAATATAATATAACAAAATTGAACTAGCACTATATGTATAATTTATTAATATTTGAAATGGCTGACTTTCCTCATACAATTATTGAAGAGATTGAGGCAAAGAGATTGTCTTCAGCCAAAACCAACGATGCTTGATCTTGAATAAGATTAGAAATGAGAGGCCGAAACTTTAAAACTGAAGCATGCCGTATACATTTCCAGTCTTCATCATCCGAGACAAACACCTTCTAGGGCCTAAGTTCTAATGCAAACTCTAGTTTCTAATTTATTACCTAGGCATCTTGTCAGGTATTAGATTTTGTATTATCGGGATTAAAACATTTGGATACACTGCAGGTTTATTACTTTTTATATTAAGTTTTATTGCTCTTCACAGAGGTAAAATTTACAGCATCGAAATCTGAGTCATTTGTTGGAATAAGTTGTTATACAAATACTGAAATTTAATAGGTAATTTGAAATTATTTGTATGTGCAAATAAAGTGAGAAAGAATGTTCCGCCTGTAATTATCAAGTATAATAAAATCCATATTAGCGTGAAAATGTTTGTTTACTTATCAGTAACTAAAGAGGAATTGTACCAATATCAACTAAAATTCAAATGAATTGTAAGAAAAAAAATAACACAAAGAGATAATAAAAAAATATTTTCTCTAATTTTGCTACCACTCGAATTAAAAATTTAAAAAGAAATTGGAAAAATATGCGTATATATTTTATTTAGGTAAAATATATACGTCTCTTTTTTCTCATATTTATATACAATATTTGTATGTATATATTGTACATATGCCTTTCAGTAAGGGAAAATGTTATACGACAAAAGTTAAAAAAATTGTCTTTTATAAAAGTGAAGGTTTTTTTAATGGGTAATGAAATGGTCAATCGTTATGGTCAATCTATTTAACTTGTAAAATTGGGTTGAGGTAAAAACGAAAAGCTCAATTCAATAACATGTTTTGAGTTCTTCTCGAGTCTACTCTTAACTACATTCTTTTTAAAAAAATAGCTTCTCCTTTGGCTACCCGTACAATTTATTCCCTTCATCTCATACATTATTGATATTTCATTTGCGTTAATTTAATTTAAATCTGTCAACAGCGTTATATTTAGTGCATTTATACGTAAATTGAATAAACATTTATACGTAATTGACAAAATTGAATAAACGTTCTCACTATGGGTCAATACCGCCACAACCAACCGATCAAAACTAGCTTATTTGATAACATGAATGTACAATTCGCCATTTCTTTTTATTATTTTACGACATCTTCAGGTGGGATATCAACAAAGATAATCTTTGCTAATATCCCACCTGAAGATGTTGTAATACAACGAAACCTAGGTCGTGGTAAAGAAATTAAAGATAGTAGAAATAATACTAATCACATAGTTTCATTTAATTGTGAATAATAAATTTCTGCAAAATTTACGCCAAATATATCCAATTATAATTATTAAGTCCCTCCTCGGCCAAGGATCCGCAGGGATAAATGCGCAATTTGTTCAAGGATAGAAGCTTCTCGATGAAATTATCTTAATTACATTAACTAAGCCGTCGCGTTGCTCAGTTATGCGGAAGTATTATTCAGATTAAATTTATGATAAACCAAATTTAGTTCAAGATTTTATTCAAGATTTTGAATACGAATAGGGTAATAAAAAAGGATTAGGAAAATATACAGAAATGAACAAACATTTGTAGGATTGAATAAAGAGAAAACTAAACGGTTTTTGGTACTAATGGATGATTTAAATGGAAGCAAATAGACTGTTTTATTACGGTACGGAAGAAAAATTGCGCAATTATTATTTGCTTGTTTTAAAATTAAATAAAAAAATAAACATAAAATGTGGAACTGTCTCCTTAGTTTAATGCCTCTCAAAACGATTGCTTTAGGAATAACAATTTAGGATTACTGACGTAATCATCCACATATAAGAATATTTACGAGCGCATAAACACATACACGCTTGCACATATACATTTTTTTAATTACTGAAATTCCGTAAGCTGTCAAATTTAAGTAAATTTGTTAAATATAACTGGAATTCGGAGGGTTCTCTACACTTTCACATTTTGCTATAAGTAAATATATGAACATTTGAAGGTTCACAGTGTTCTACTAAACTATTTCCAAATGTTGGTATTATTGTTCATTGGGTAATAACAGTGTTTCAAAGATGTGAAAATATCGTCACTTATTCAGTAATAATTTGTATTAATACTGGATATTCTTTCACCATTCTATGCTTAACTCTTCTTGGTATTTGTTGTTTAAATGGAGGAATTGATACATTTTTGGGAAAAAGTAAAACTGTCTATTCAGTGGCATTTTAAGATAGATATTCGAATAAAATGAATTTAGAAGTGACAAAGTTTATGTCATAATAATCGTTAATTTCAAAGGGAAAAACGTTAAAATTATTTTCGCGAAGAAAATTTGCAACACCAGGTTAGTCTCAGAATAAAAAAAATTCTGTCTGTGTGTGAAACGATGATATTAAATTTATTTTCAGCAGGTGTTATCTGTACCAATATTACACTTCATAGTATAGGAATGATTTGTTAAAAAAAACATTTTAAATATGAGTGAAACTCATACCACTCATATCACATAAATTTTAAATGTATTAAAAGGCTAATGGTGCATAGAATTTTATAAATATTGAAATTATTTTCACTTTTTTATTATATTATCTAGTGCACATTTCACAGACGTAAAATTATAATTACAATTCTCAAAACTGGGATCTAGAATTATTGCCACGGTTTTCCCTTAAACTTCATGTAAATGTCTAGTAGCGCTGTTTTTTATAGTTTTAACTTCAGCAGTGGTCGATAGTGGGAGGGCGGAAATTATTTTTAGTAATTAATTTCAACAACATCTTTAGAATTGTCCGAGAAGAATGTTAAAAAAAGGTCGAGTTTCCAATATCTTGCGCTTACAATTATTATTTCGCCACATATAATATTCAAAAATGAATGTTCTTTTTCCTGGTTTGCTCCTTTATACCTTCAGTATGCTTTATTCCCATATTGAATTTCAACATAAACCATAGATATCAAAAAAAATCGGTGACTTACTTCCTCTAAATATATGGAACCTCAACAATATATATGCGTATATATATATACATATATATATATATATATATATATATATATATATATATATATATATATATATATATATATAAATGTATTTTTATATTTTTATGGTTGCACTACATTTTAAAGGATCAATTTAATCCAAAAATGTAATAGTTTTAAATATTCAATTCTGTTTAAGACGTAAGAGATAAGTTGTTACGGTTGTAAATCAAAATTAAAATTTGCTTAAAAATTGCTAGTCTTTCATGTTCTGGGTTGGATAATAATTTTTGAACTCAGAGTTGCTGTCAACAAATTTTATTAAAACATTTATACGTTTCACAAAATTAAATTTAAGTATGCACTATTATTATCTACTACTTGTTGCCATCTAGTTAGCAGTGACAATATGCCTTTCAAGTAAAATTCCGGTTATTTTTGGAGATCATCTATAACGTCAAATTTTTTTTACGTAAATGGTTACTTAGAGCCCTAAAAAATAGTAATCAGAGGACGCAACGTCCGGCGAATATGGTGGATGAGTGACTAGAACCCAGCCAAGTCCCCATGAGACATTTTTACAACATGCGGTCTAGCGTTATCATGTAGAAAATAATGTCGTTCCTGTTGACTACTCAATGCATTATACTTAAGGCATTGTAATTCCCAATAAGTAATGCCCTTGAAATACCTTCTTATTTGGATACTGAAACTTCTGTTTCAGTATATGTAACCACTTCTCATCGCAGTTACATACCAATACCAAGCCTTTGACGTTTGCGCGTATGGTTAACGTATTTAACCCACTTCTCTTCGCAGTTACTAACTGAGTCAGCCAGTCGAAGTTACGTTTCAATGACAATAACTGTTGACAAGTATCAATTCTACACTGAAGGTGTCATGATAACAATTCATGGGTTTCCACACACGTATTTTAAAACTTTTCTCAATTCGTGCGAATGTGTCTCTATGGTGCCATGATCTCTATGTGTCTCTATGGTGGCTTCTCTTTTTTGAACTTTCTAAACCAAATTTTTGCCGAACCGAAAAACACCGTGAATGTTCCCATCGCATGACACATAATATTTGTCGCTATCTTTGTATCGTGACCCACACGAAGTTCGTAAATTAATATAATCTGTATTTGATATCGATTTAAATCCATTACGTAATTCACTCGAAGCTTCGACGTTGACCTTTGTCAACTGACTGCAATTTGGTCTATATACACCCTTTAATAAAACCTTCTAGAAATTTTGAAAACCTTTTTAGAAAAGTCCCGGCTAAAAAATTACTAGTCAACCTAACAATATAATACGCAAATGAGGTCACTTATTGTACAATGCAAGACAGATCTTAGAAGTAATTACTAATCATTATAAAGTATGCTCTTTATATTATTGGACCGAGTGGTTTCCACGTGCTTTCCTTTGTTCTCCTCCAGGTAAAGTCTTTCGTTTCAAAAATCAAATGCTTTTTTAAGCTTTCTCGAATTATCATAAATTACTCTTTCCTCTAATTGATATTTTTTCTTGTATAAACTTCCAATTATTTCAATAATTTGAAATTATTGGATAAATTTTTGTCACAATTGTAACAAAATTTATGCGATAAATATATATGCAATGTATTCAGCGCAGAATGAAATGTATTTCTTTAATATCGCTTGATGCGTTTGCCAAATTCTGGATTAAAGATTAGTGGTGGGCGCTGGCGGTGGAGATGATTAAAATACTTCTAATTATACATGCTTTCATTATTTTTGTTTTTTAGTTTTAACAAACCCATAATGATATTGACTAGCATATTTTCACCTATAAATCTTCTAAAATTTTTTAAAATGAAAAGAGCCTTGAAGTCTTTTAAGCTAAAAAAGAAAAATTAGATAAAAGCTAAGTAAGAAAAAGTGAAACTGCGGCGATAAAAGGATGCGAAGATTTTTTAGGACTCTTCCGGTTGATAACGGAGACGGAAATTAAGAAGCTTCCTGTTATTAACGGGTTAAAGAGAGAGAGTGAGAAAGAGAGAGAGAGACAGAGAGAGATAGAGAGGGAGAAATATTCTACCATTACATTTATATAGAAAAACGTAAGTAGTTTCACTTATGATATGTGTCTATTCACCTACACACTTTTTTATAATATTTTTGGTACAACTTCTATGTATTAATAAAGTAATAAAATGTTTAATATACTATGAAATTGATGACATCCATTCCGTCCGTATCTTGGCACAGTTTACACCTTTTGTTGAATTACGCATTTTTTTTAACATCAGCTACATTGATAAGTAATTACCGCCGACGCTGCCTTAATTTATAGCGTAAGCGGATTCATACGCATATTATAAGATATGAAATACTAAATCTTATTTAGCTCATGTTAGTAAAGAAAATATAAATTTGAATATTGCACTGATACAACTTGTTACTTACATTCTATACAGAATTTGATGTAAATCCTAAAACCATTCAATTTGTGGACGAAATTGATTGCTAAAAATTTAATTCTATTGTAAAATTCAGAAATGCTTGAGACTAGACTGAAAAGTGGTACGCAAAATGGTGAATCCATTGCGAATATTCTTTTTTCCGCCCAATTCTATATATAGATACCACACTTGACTCCAGATGGACGGAGGAGTGGATCGTCATTTGTTAGAATCAATGGGACTCCTGCATATTTTCGAAAGTCAGCGCATTATTTGTGCGTTGATTTCTCTAAAATCGTAGGTCGTAGCGGGTTGCAACATACTGTTTGATAGTCTTTTGTATTCAAATATTATTTTGTAGATCCAAGAAATAATGCAAAATTTGTGACTTTTTTTTGCAATTTTCCAGTACAAATTCAGGCACTTGCCGTTTCTCAATACTGTTCTATAACGACTTTCGTTTAATAAATATTTTTTGACAAGCTTGAAAACAATAGGTCAAAAATTATTTGTCTATCGCCGGCGGAAATGTTGTCCGTGCATAAATATATAATACTAATTTAAACATGTGTGTTCCTGTGTGCATGAGTGCGCGTGTGTGTGCACTCATGCACACACGTTTATTTTTATGTGTGTATGTTTGTTTGTTGTGTGCGGATATATAATGTATTTTACTCATTTTTGAAGGAGACATAGTGAAGTTTTCGAAAATCAGACTGGCCTCGATTACAAAATTTTTACAGAAGTAATTCATTAGAAGACCGGAAATTAATAAAAGTAAACATTTTCACATAATTGACAAATTTTCGAAGTGAGGGCTCAACCAAAAAAATCATTAGCCAAAATTAAGCGGTCAAACTTAATACAAAACTAAATAAGATTAAATCATGTACGATTGAATTTAGGAAAATGTTAATACACGAAGTCAACTCACGAAATGAAACGAAGGGTAAGTTAATATAAAATCCGGGAATAAACACGCATCTAAATCAAACACAAGTTATTTCAAGCCGCAGTGAGACTTTACTTTCTTTGTTGATACTTAAGGGTGAAGACGTAAAAAACATTTCAATACTAGGACATTTTCAACATCAGACTACATCAATATTTTTGTCCAAATTTTTCGAGATTTTCACGTAGTGAACTTTAAAAATTAATGTTGAATCACTTTCCAAACATTATAAAATGTCTTCAACTATACCTGGTCATTAATAAATTATAATATCGAAACAGCAGCTGTAAAAAATGATTTATACAAATTTATGAGAATACGGTGATCGACGTTCTTTACGTAGGCTGACTTTTACTCTCATGACTTTTAGAGTGCGGGAAAGAAAGTGGAAGGTTTTTACTTGTTATATTTATGTACTAGTTGTTATTAGTTTTATCTGATTCGCTGCCTCATTATAAACCACTTTAATACTAGTTTATAAGCATTTTAAGAGACATGAAATTATTTTTTTGCATTTCTCACGTAAATAATTTTGTACTTTACGTTTTTATATGTAAATAAAGCAAGTTTAAAATTTTTTTAACAAGTACCTCGTATTGCTAACTATGGTTTTTGTTAATGTATAGTTGATCAGAAATATCAGAAATAAATGTTCAAAACAAAATTCATTGTTTTATTAAGGCAAATTTCCCATTAACGTTTTTCTGAATACTGGTCTGTGTTGTGAGTGTAATTAATGGAAAAGATGTGAGTTTTTAATACCGATTTACAGTAATAATTTTAAATATTGTATAATTTTTAATCTTTTGTTGTACATTGCCAAGTTAATAACATTCCCAACAATTTATTTTAAGCCTTCATTTATTTAATATTTTTTCTATTATTAGAGTGCAATTTTACCTCAAGTTGTTTTATAACAATTCTGTGTTTGTTACGTTTTTCAGAAATAATTGATTTAGGAATGATATTTATGAAAGAAATACTTAAATATCGCAAGCAAAATTTATTGTTGCTCGATTATAGATGGCTTTATTTGGTTCTAGTATTATATTTTTATTACTATATTAAATAATAGGGTAGACGAACATATAGCAACTGCAGCATAATGTTATAAACACTCGAATTGTGGCCAAAAGAGGTCTAGGTCCAACTAAAACTTATACCAAAAATAGTTTTGTTGTGAAAGTTTTCGGTTTCAATCTAATAAGAGTGTACATTTTTTAATGACAAATTTTTGCCTAAAATTATCATAGTTCAGATTAATGATAAAACATAAGCATCCCTACAAGGATAGTAGTAGGTATTTTGCCGTTCGTTAAAACTACTGTTCTTTAATACTTCAAAATTATTAACTAAGAAAATAATACGACCAATTATGTTAAATTGTTCTTGATAAGTGAGGACTTGAGTATTGTTTACTACGTCTTACATAGTGTCTTAATGCAATTAATAGTCAAAACTCAACGATATCCTACAAAATGAGGTACGCGAATAAAAAAAATCTTCACCATTTTACGTGTATGAAAGGTACCCTAAATCTTTCTTTCTAAATTAATTTCGAATTTTATAGTTGTCGCAAATATGTCTATGTCAAACTTCAATTTAATATCACTAATAGTCTGTGAATATAATGGCTATTACTTGTATACGGGCAGACAAGCGGATGACGAAATTATAATGTTCCTAGTTCGGTTATGGAAGCCAAAATAGAACCATAAAAAATTAAAATTTAGGTACAAGAAACTTAATTTCAATATTTCAATAATTTGTCGGTAAGAATATGTATTCTATTTTATCGTAACATAAAATTTTAATAAAACTTAGGTGAGGAAATACAAGGTAAGCAAAATTGAATAGATCTAACAAAATCCGGTTAGAGCTGACTATATCCGATATAAAATTGGGTAAAAATTGACACAATTTTCCGAACAATATGAAGGAAGAGGTGCTCCATATTTCTATTATTTTAAATTAACTTAAAACGAGTCTAAAGACAAATAAATCATCTTTGATTAAACAAATAAATTTACCGAAGGCCTCGAGGTCAACAATTGTTTAATATTAATGAATAGATATCCAATGGAAAAAGGAGCATGAATTTATAAAATGTACCGCTCTGTTTGAAACGTGCTGAGGAAAACCTAAAAGAAAGCTAAAGTTTGCGCAATAAATCACTTTTAAATTGCGAATACCTGAAGAATAATAAAAAGATGTAATTTATTTTAGGCAAATATGGCTTTAAAGCCAACTTTAAATCTAAGTTGTCATTATATTCAAAATTATTTTTCGAGACGTTTTTTTACGCGACGCGAGAAGTTATGTGAAAAGCTACTGTAAATAGTGCATTAAATTTTCTCGTGACATGTAAAAAAGACACAGGCCTATCATTTTCCGACGGTTTCACTCTAATATTTGTCAAAATATATCGAAAGATATACGAAAATTAGAAAATGGTCTTAAAAGTATTTTTAATAACTTTTTTGCCTATTTATGTGAATTGGCATTGATAGGAAAATTCCTTATAGTGCAATGGCGGTCGAATGAATATCAATAATACGTTTCTAATTTTATTAATACAGCTGTCAATAAAACCAGAAAAATACTAGCGCTAAAACCTCTTCATAGAAAAAAAGAATTGGAAAATAACGAGAAACTTCAATAATAGTTACCTAAAAAGTTACTATATTTTTTAAAAAATCAACACATAATTACCTTAGCTAGCAACTTCTACTTCGATTTTCGAAGCCTGGTTCGTGCGGATTTTTCCATTGTTTATGTTAGTGAGTTTATTGCAGGGGCGCAGAGTAGGTTTTATTATATTACCGAGAGTTTTACAATATACCAGTATTTCAGTGAGGGTAATAAATTCAATTGTTGTTATTATGTGAGGTTATACAATGGAAACTTTACGGTGTACGTAATAAAATTAAATGGAAGTTATTATCGGTAATATATTTATACAAAAGCAAGGATATTTGAAAGTAAGGACAAGGTAATACACTAATTCTACATATCTCCGGTTTTGTGTATTCATATATTTATTTCTTTTAACTTTGTTGTTTTTATTATATATACTTATATTTATATGTGTATTAGTGCTGAAACTATTTCCAGGGTACTGTAGTCTCAATGTTGTATATTTATATTATATCTAGAAGATATTAAGAATGGGTGATGATATTATATTTAATTGATCATTTAATATATTGACCTTCATATCTTTTTTATGTCTGTTTATTTCTAATGTTTCTAAGATATTAAGTTCATTATCTTTTGTATTTATTTGTAATATATAGGGGGAATTATCAGTATGGGGGTGATGGTTATTTTCAATGAGATGTTTATCAAAGTGAGATCTGTCTGATTTATTATTTCGCCAGCTGGCAAAGTGTTCTTTATATCTTGTATTAAAATCTCTTCCTATTTGACCTATGTATACACTATTACAGTAGTTACATTTAAGTTTATAGATACCACTCTTTTTATGTTTATCTATTTTTTCTTTATTATTAATAAGGGTTTTACCCAGGTTATTTAAGATACTATACGTACATGTTATATTATTTATAATTTCATTATTAGTTTAGAGTTTTCCTAATATGAGTGATACATTACCTATGTATGGGATAGATTTATAGTAAATATTATTATTATTTGGTACGACCGGGTATATTTCTTGTATTAGTAATTTTCTTAATTTATTATGGTACAGTTTTGTGACAATTGATGGGTCATAATTATTATTTGTTGCGATTTATTTTATAGTTTTT
This sequence comes from Druceiella hillmani, assembly GCA_039881145.1. NCBI lineage: Eukaryota > Metazoa > Arthropoda > Insecta > Lepidoptera > Hepialidae > Druceiella > Druceiella hillmani. The sequence continues at coordinate 8,315,848 of JAYKKI010000075.1, read as the reverse complement.
ATTTCTTTACGTAGATTAGGTTTTTCTAGAGGGATGGTTAAAGCTCTGTGAATCATGGAATAGAAGGCTGTTAACTTATGGGACCAAGGTGTTGAGATTGACCATTAATTATGGAGTCTGTAAATGTGTCTTTTCTAAATATATTAAATTTATATTTGTTATATTTGCGTTCTATTGTTATATCTAAAAAATTAAGTTTATTATCGGACTCTACTTCTAAAGTAAATTTGATATTATTGTGTAGGGAGTTAGCAAAGTTAACAAACTGGTCTAACAGTCGCTGTGTACCTTTCCAGCAGATAAGGATGTCGTCAACGTATCTATAATAGTATAATATATTGGTCGCTAATTTACTGTTTACGAGGCTAGTTTCTAGATGGTTCATAAATAACTCGGCTAAAAGGGGACTGAAAGGGGAGCCTATTGCAAGGCCATTGACTTGTTGAAAAACAATTTTATCGAATAGCAAATAATTTTGGTCTATGCATAATTTAAAGAGGTCTCTAATTTCCGATGCTTCAATGGGATTTGACTTTTTCTTTCTAGGATATCTGAAATGATATTTAGGCAATCTTTTGGTGGTATATAAGAAACTAAGTTTTTATATTCACTTTGGTCTAGAATAATTATAGTCATTAATGTGTGTCTTGGTTTTAAAGTATTCTTTACATAGTATTTCTTTACATAGTATGATGAAATTTTGACACAACGTAATTTACAAATTAAAAATAATAAAGATAAACTCATCCTATCTAAGGTAGATAAAGGCAACACTATAGCTATTCTAGACGAAAGTGAATATAAAAATAAAGTGTACGATTTCCTTAAACCAGAGGACTTCACAAAACTACAAAGGGACATTTGCAGTTAACATAAAACAATTAATTAAAACCTGTAACATCATATCTCCTAACGAATTCGCGAAACATAAAGTTATAGAAATGAACCCTAGACCCCCAATACTACATGGACAAACTAAAATTAATAAACCAAATATACCCATACGACTTGTTATCTCATACACAAACGCACCCACAAAAAATTAGCTTTTCACCTGAATAAGATCTTCCGAAATAAAACTAGATTTGCGCCTAAACATACCATTAAAAATTCCGTTGATCTCTGTAAGAAAATTAAAAATATACATCTAACACCCAATTGTAAATTAGTATCATTCGACGTAGTAAACTTATTTTCTAATATACCACCAAAAGATTGCCTAAATATCATTTCAGATATCCTAGAAAAGAAAAAGTTAAATTACATTGAAGCATCGGAAATTAGAGACCTTTTTAAATTATGCATAGACCAAAATTATTTCCTAATCGATAAAAATTTTTTTCAACAAGTCAATGGCCTTGCAATCGGCTCCCCCCTCAGTCCCCTTTTAGCCGAGTTAATTATGAACCATCTAGAAACCAGCCTCTTAAACAGTAAATTAGCGACCAATATATTATGCAATTATAGATACGTTGACGACATCCTTATCTGCTGGAAAGGTACACAGCGACAGTTAGACCAGTTTGTTAACTTTGCTAACTCCCTACACAATAATATCAAATTTACTTTAGAAGTAGAGTCCGATAATAAACTTAATTTTTTGGATATAACAATAGAACGCAAATATAATAAAAATAAATTTAGTATATTTAGAAAAGACACATTTACAGACTCCATAATTAATGGTCAATCTCAACACCCTTGGTCCGATAAGTTGGCAGTCTTCCATTCCATGATTCACAGAGCTTTAACCATCCCTCTACAAAAACCTAATCTACGTAAAGAAATAAAAACTATAAAACAAATCGCAACAAATATTAATTATGACCCATCAATTGTCACAAAACTGTACCATAATAAATTAAGAAAATTACTAATACAAGAAATATACCCGGTCGTACCAAATAATAATAATATTTACTATAAATCTATCCCATACATAGGTAATGTGTCATTCAAATTAGGAAAACTCCTAACTAATAATAACAATATAAACAATATAACATGTACGTATAGTACCATAAATAACTTGGGTAAAACCTTATTAATAAAAAATAAAAAATAGTAAAACATAAAAAGAGTGGTATCTATAAACTTAAATGTAACGACTTTAATACTGTATACATAGGTCAAACAGGAAGAGATTTTAATACAAGATATAAAGAACACATTGCCAGCTGGCGAAATAATAAACCAGACACATCTCACTTTGCTAAACATTTCATTGAAAATAACCATCACCCCCATACTGATAATTCCCCCTATGTATTACAAATAAATAGAAAAGGTAATAAACTTAATATCCTAGAAACATTAGAAATAAACAGACATAAAAAAGATATGAAGGTCAATATATTAAATGAACAAATAAATATAATATCATCACCCATTCTTAATATCTTCTAGATAAAATATAAATATACAACATTGAGACTACAGTACCCTGGAAATAGTTTCAGCACTAATACACATATAAATAGAAGTATATATAATAAAAACAACAAAGTTAAAAGAAACAAATATATGAATACACAAAACCGGAGATATGTAGAATTAGTGTATTACCTTGTCCTTACTTTCAAATACCCTTGCTTTTGTGTAAATATATTACCGATAATAACTTCCATTTAATTTTATTACATACACCGTAAAGTTTCTATTGTATAACCTCACATAATAACAACAATTGAATTTATTACCCTCACTAAAATACTGGTATATTGTAAAACTCTCGGTAATATAATAAAACCTACTCTGCGCCCGTGCAATAAACTCACTAACATAAACAATGGAAAAATCCGCACAAACCAGGCTTCCGCTATTGTGTTTGAAACATATAAATGCTGTTGGCTGTTCCTAAGAGTTAATTTTTGCTAATATCCCACCTGAAGATGTTGTAATACCACGAAACCTAGGTCGTGGTAAAGAAATTAAAGAAAGTAGAAATAATACTACATCACGTAGTTTCATTTAATTGTGAATAATGAATTTCCACAAAATTAACGCCAAATATATTCAATAATATATTTTAATTACGTAGCTCAAAAGTAACCGTTATTTAAACAACGATTCATGTGTCTATACATAGACCATTGCGCAGATCCGAAAACTCTTTTGCGACTTCAAATTGAGAAAAATTACCTAAAAATATTCCCCTGAGTTAAAAATTTCAGTTTTTGATTAAAGTTGTTTATCATTAAGGAATTATTCATTCATATGCAAGATTTACAAAACCTATAAATCTAAACACCCACATATATTATTTAGCTGGTATCAAAAAGTCAATGCCTAACCCGGTTTCAAAATATATATGGAGAAAAAATCGGAGTTTAAAAAAAAAAGATTTTCTGCCCCTTGTCATCGACGAAATGTCGAATAGAAAGTCTCTGCAATGGAATTCGTCAACGCAAAGATATATTGGTCGAACAGATATTGAAACCGGTTTTTCCTTTGCTACATTTTGCTTTGCTTTTCTTTGTGGAAATGATGCGTGAAAGCTTTAGGTTTGTTATTTTACCTTTAAATGGGAAAAGAAACGATTTTTAGAAAAGGCATGCCTTACTTGGAAAAGGAAACTGGTGTCGAAATTGTATTCGTGTGTTCTGAGAGCTCCACTGTCAACATAAGTGTCGTAGAATAATTTTTAATATTTTATGGCCCTTCTCACAGGTTAAAACTTAGAAGAAATATATTCGTTGAAAAAAAAGAAACGCACCGACCAAAATAAGAGAACAATTGCTTACAGGTATATTAAGCCCTTGTCATTTTAGGAAAGCGAGAGTTTACATCTGGAAACTAAAATTGGACGCGTCCATACTAGTTTCTTTCGTCAATAAATGGAATAAGAATTTGTAAAATTAATTAATATATCTATGCCTAGATGTGTGGAAATTGGAACTGTTTTAAGATTGCCGTAAAATTGTTAGTTTTCTAAAAATAAGTATTAAGGTTTTAGATATTTATAACAGTTGTACCAAAAGTATGCTGCTCGTCTTTATATTAAATAATCTTTGATAACATTCGAACTGCAAGCCATTTATCGAAAAAAACTATTGAGGAATATATTAGTTACCTTACTATGGATATCTGAAAATAAGGAAATTTTTTATTCCTTTTTTACATTAGTTATTTTATATATTTCTATTTAGTTTGCAGCTGTGAGTACTTATTTAACTGATTTGTTATGTTTTGTATACGAAGTACTCTCAAAAAATTAAAATCATGGGGCTGACTCAACACTTTTCATTTATCACTGTTATATTTCAAAACTTGCACTTTATTTTTTTTAATTCATCCTTTGGTTTCATTTCATTGTCCAATTATGAATATAATAAATAATATTTTGACATAATATCTAAATGAATCGTTAGTTTTATTTAAAAATATTATTTTTTCAAGTTACCAAATACACGTTGCTTAAAACGTTAATAAATAAGTGGTGGAAGAACATTTGTGTTAATCTTTTCCGTGTACCGTACATTAGAAATGTACGACAAAATAACAGCGACGAAAATATATTAGTTTAGTTATGTAAGCTTTTATACAATAATAAAAAATGTGACATGCAAAGCCACGATATTGAAATTACTTTTATCTACTAAAATGCTTTAAATAAAGTGAGGTAGGAAAAACCTACTATACCTCAAAATATAGAAAAGACAAATAATTTTTTTATTGATGTTTCAAATTATTTAAAATTTGTTACAAGGAAGTTGGTAACAAAATCACAGAAAAATTAGATTAATAGAGTTTCTTATTGGCATAAAAATAGTTTCGAACGCTTTAACAGTGACTTGTAAATGTTAAATTTTTTTTTTCAATATTTGATAATTTAAGAGATTGGTCGAGATTATATCGAACTATATTCTTATCAACATGTCTTAGGAATTAATATAATAAAATCCTGGCTGCTCTACAACTTAAGGCCGAGAAGGAACATTTTTAATACAAAACAAGTAAGAAATCATGGTATAGGAAATTGCATTGTACTTAAAAATATAAATAGTTTCAAATGTTCAACTGGAAGTAGCCTAAATGATTTCATTATTCAAACCCGCCTTAGAGCTAATGTTGGGTACCCGTTCCAATTTCCCAAACTCGTTAATTGAGTACAAATTATTCATTCTTGGACGGCTTTTGTACATATAACAAAAAAATATGAAATGATGATAAAGCGGAGGTTAAATAATAATTTCATAGGTGGAGAAAATTTTATCGTCATTTCTATTTGAATATTTTCGATGTTTCGAGGTTTTCAACTCAAGGTAGGTTGGTCGTAATAGTCACCATGGCATTTTGCTAATGAAATAGGATAGTAATAATGGTATTTCACTAACGAATACGGAATAAAATTAATATGGGCGCATCTGGTTTTAGTTCCCGGGTTAGGTCCTCATATCTTATAACGACGACAAGGGCCTGATACATTTATGACCGATTATTTTGTTATTCTAATAACTTAATTAAAATTATTCTAATTACTTAATAAAAACTTATCGATATTGACCTGAAATTCATAGTAGTAATAGTGAGGTATATAAATAGTAATAGTAACGAAGGGGTGATAATGGCTTATTTTATATCCTCTCTTTTTTTTGATACTTGGGTTGAAAAATGTCACTTTGATTAGAATACAAGAGAAGTTAAATAAAAACTGTATTCTGTGCATAAGAAAATTTACTTAATTATTTTATGGATCCGTAATGAAAGTGAGACCCATCATAATTTGATATATCTATCTGTTCATCTGACCATCTATATTCTCATTTATCACAGCCTCAAATTTTATACCCATTTAGATCCATTTCTAGAAAAATTTGCTTATAGACACTTCAAATCTAAGTCTCTCATCTATTGAAATATAAAATATACCAAAAAAAATGTTATTTGAACGGGTATTTTATCTTTTTCATAACTTATAAAAACTTAATTATTTTGATATACATTAAAACAAATTATTTTATTTCAACAATAAAAAACAGTACATGATATTGACATATTTTATAATATTCAACCATCTTTTTATATGCAAAATCGAATATATATGTAAGCCAAAATATTTTTCATTAATTTTCATTAATAAATAAAAGTTAAGCCAAAATCTAACGTTATATGATCTTACACAAACTTTATGAACTATTAACTAAACTTTGCCATAAATATAAAATACTCTTGGGGCACGAACAGCAAAAAGTGAAGAGGGTGAACATGTCCGCACGCTCTGAGTAGTTTGCTCCTTAGAGACTACAAACACTTTTTCGGCGTGACCCTCGAGGCAAACTTTGTTCCACTTAGGTTTAGGTTGAAATGAAGTCGTTAGGGGATGATTTTAATATTAGAGTGTGCCTTATTTAACGAGACTTATAAAATATTTATTATCATTAATAAATATGTTATTTTCAGAGGTATTGATATTAATTAGTAAATGATATAATTATATAAAATTCTAAGAATGTGAAAGTTGGAGATCTAAGCATTTCAGTAAGACAATAGAAACTGTTAAGTTTTATGGATAATGGCGACATATTTGAACAATCTTTCCTATTTTTCACAAACATTTTAAATTTCGTTGTTTTTACGATTTAATAATTGAATAAATAATTAAACAATTAATCAATTCGTTTGTGTAAGAAAGATCGTAAGAATTCATTGGGTGCAAAGAACGAGACCGTTTTGAATAATACGTGATACTTTATTTTTCTATTTTGTAATTATGAATATTAATTTTTATCTGCTTCTCCGTAAAAAATAAATCGGAACTAATTATAACATTAATCGTAATAACGTAAATAATACGAAAAATAGTGAGGACGTTGCAGTTCCAAAACACGTTATTAGAAAACTTAAAACGGGACGCTGGCTTCTATAAATAAAGGTTCTCGGTAAGAAAACACATATCTCAAAGGATTAAGACCGTCATTGAAAATTTACGAACGCCTAATACTTCTCTTAGACGAAGTTTCTACGAGTCGATAGGGAAGAATTGGAAATTGAATATTAATTAGTCTTTTGGCATCAGTGAACTTTGATGAAAACAAATATTATATTTAAGTAGTGTCGGTTCAAGTTTCAATTCGAAATTTATGATACCATCCTTATCAATGATATTCAATAAAATTTATCTTAAGGAGATTTTAGTTTGCATATTTATGTCAAAATCAAAATCAGATTTTAGTTTGCATATTTAGTTATTATACATAACAAGTTTAAGACAAATTTTCACTTTTTATGTTGACTTATATTACAATGGTTTTATCGGATTTTTTGGTTGATCTTGAATTCCATACTTAAATAAATTTTACTTTTAAGTAATAATTTTTTTTGGCAAAATCAGGTACTTTTTGTTTTTTTGTGAAAATAATTTAAATTAACAATTCACGTTATTTTTTAATGCGTATTATTATCTTTGTGGAATTAAGTCATTATATTTATTTACATTTGCAACTTTATACTACTGTCACGTCATGTCATTCTTATATCCGTTATTTTAATTTTATTAAAAACTAATTTTCTCATAGAATCATGGATCGTACTTCTGTGAGCAAAGAAGAATGAAACTAAATATCAAAATGCGTACATAACACTTATAGATCGAAGCTAGATGTGCTATAGGACTGCAAATGGCTTCAGGGTGACGATTTTAAATATACACTAATATCGAATTACTTTAAATTTAATGATAGTATAACTATTTGGAATATCAAAAGTTGAGTACAAGATTTCCAATTTTTTGTATATCTACTTTATTATGAATAAATTTATCAGAAACGGTATTATTTGAAAATAGAAAGTGATTCAAATTGAAAAAAAAGTTACACTCTTGGGGTAAGATCGTAACTAAGTAGGATTACAAAAATAAATCTGCATTAACGATCTTAGAACTTATTAACAATAACTTAGATGACAAATTTTGAGCAATATTTTAGTACCGCCAATAACTTCGTAAAAATCTTGTTCTGCATTTGATTGGCTCTTCAAATTAATATGATTTTCAAAATACCTATGATGTTTTATTAGATTGGAAATAAATAATCTTATAGATAAAAATATTTACACAATAGTACGTTGCGATAAAAAGTTTGGAAGCGCTAAGGCAAACAGGACTCATATTTACGTGGATTCCACATATACTTATGCACACACAGAGGTTGAACGATTAAGAATGTTTAGAGAAGAATGTTTTCCTTTTAATCTATTTATAAATTTGATATTATTTTCCACTACGTAAACAGATTTCCAATATCTTTCACGGGGCTAAGAAAAAGAAATGTTATGTTACAATTAATTTTTGCAAAAGTTATAAAATTGGGGGAAAGAACTGCATACTGTGAGACGTTTCAGAGAGTCGCACCTAATGAAATAGGCGGGGTTTCGAAATATATTATTCCCGGAAATTCTTGTATCCCATAGTTATTTATCGAATAAATATTTGGAAAGTTTGAATTTGTCGTGCATAAATGTGGATAGTAAGTGTTCCATCAATTCTAAATACGTATATCGGAAATCAGTCGATTAATTGAACCTCATACAAGGCGAATTGAATTCTGATCATCAAACGTGTCCTAGAGATATTTTTTAATAATTGCCATGTGGCCCGTATGGTATCCTACCTTTCCTAATTTCCATCAATTTTTTTTTTCACACTTTCATTTTTACATTTTGTGTCTACATAAATGTTTAGAGAAGCAAACTTTAGAACATGATTACGCTATTTTACTACGCAATCACCCGACTGAAGTCGCACTAAAGTGATATTTGTTTGTGATATGTAGAAATAAAGTTTATGCATATAATGAACTGTTTTATCCCTATCAAAATCTATGGTAAATTTAATATATTACATATATGTTTGCAAAGAAATAAATATAGTTTATTAATCTTTTAACAATTTTAAATATTAGGGCAGACACATTCTTAAGCCGGAAAATAATTGTGCATCAAAATTAAAATTTCTAAAGCGAAAAATGTGATTGCACCCTTACGACCAACTTGCAAATATTTCCATTTTATCTACATACACATATCCATATACATACCCACACACACACGTATCACACATATATAAATATGTATATATATATTTGTGTGTATATATATATATATATATATATATATATATATATATATCTGTTCTGGGTGTGAGTGCGTAATCTTGCAAATTTGGCGTCAGAAATAAAAAACATCGCTCCACTGAATTTTGACTTAAAAATTACGAATATCGTCATACGTACATCAAGTAAGTGTATTTTGCTTTCGACACTATTACTTTTAATAATATTAGTTTCAAAAATTAAATATTTTCAACAGATTTTCAGTTATTTAACACATTAAAAGTAATTTATAATAACCCGGGCCGAATGAGCCACGTTCAAGGGACATCTAATTTTTATTACGATATTTGGTTGCACTGTTTATATTATGTTATATATAATGTAGGTAAATATTGTGCCAAACTATTGTTTGCCAACATTTTAATACCAGTTATATGATCACGCTACGCTTGAATATTTATATATTAATGTTCTTTTCATTTTAGGATGTGAATGTAGGTGGGAAGAACGGAACGTGCAAATATGAGTAACAATTTGATAAAACGAGCTGTAGATGAAGTCACCAATGGTACAAGTAACTGCAAAGCAGCTAAAGATAACACAATGGACAGAACTACGCTTTCAAAATATGGTAATAAATTAAAAGCTAATCCTGACTCCGAAGTGTTCAAGGAGTACACAAACGCACGCCAAGTATTTTTCAGTTGAAAAAGAAAAAATATTAAAAGACTATAGATATTGGCTAACCGTTTTTCTTAAGAGGAATAGTGAACTATCTATTAGAAAACCAGAACCGACCAGCTTAGGAAAGGCGACGTCATTTAATAAAATAAACGTCAGTTTTTTTATGACAAGCTGACCGTAGTTATGGACAAATATAAATTCCTGCCTTCTAGGATATATAACCTCAACGAGACTGATGTTTCGACAGTATTAAAACAATTGGTTCTGTAAAATCAGGAGAAAGTGGCACTAACGTAAGTGTAATTGAAACCGTTTCAGCAACTGGAAATACGATTCCTGTGATGTTTATATTTCCTAGAAATAAGTTTAAAGGCTATTTAATTGCAAATGGACCATCTGAATGTACAGGACGCGGTAATGGAAGTAGTCGGGTAACTGATGACGAGTTTTTTTAATTTTATGGAATACTTTTTAACCATGTAAAATCAACACCAGAATCTCCAGTTTTATTATTGTTGTACAAATATTCATCACACCTAGCAATTAAAACACTTAAACTTTCCAAAGAAAATGGAGTGCTGATATTCCCTTTTTCACCCCATTATACCCATAAGTCACAACAGTTAGATATCTGTATTTATGTGCCCTTCAAAAATATTTTTCATCTTCTTATGACGCATGGCTTCGCAGTAATTAGTAGCAACAGCTCTGCCATTGGCAATTACCCCGACAAATATAATGAATAGTTTTAAGAAAGCAGGTATATACCCTTTTGGCAACAACAATCTCTATAAAAAAGACTTTATATACGTGACAGACCGTCCAGAATCACAATCTTAAACACAAGAACTCCCAACAACAGAGGCAAATGAGACAAATGTTGAGCTTCAATCTCCTGGACCTGAAATAAGAGCACCTTCAGCAAGTTTCGAGGTAGAGGTAGAAACATCTGCGGTTTTGTCATCGCTCCTTACCGCGTGAGCTACTCTAAAGCCGTCAAATTATAAAGAAAATCAAGAAACAGATATTTAAATGCCATCTACATCTAGAGACTATATTCCATTTTCACCAGAAATTATGAGACCATTACCGAAAGCAGGGTCCAGAAAGCAACAAAGACGAGGGACAAAGAGAAATTGTGTTATTTTGACAGACACGAAAAAGATGCCCTTGTTTAGAGCATTGTAAAAGAAAAACTAAAACTAGCAAAAAGATAGAAAATCCAAGATAAAACAGAAAAAAAAATCTTTTTAATAATTTCTCAGAGTCTGATGAATGGAATCACTCTATTAGGAAAATAAATGAAAAAGTCAATAAGAAGAATAAGAAGAAAAATGTAAAGAAAACACAACTTCCTTCGGATACTGAAGAGGATGATTATTTTTGTCTAGTGTGCGCCGAGTCCTATTCAGACAGTCTCCCAGGAGAAAAACGGGTACAGTGCACTAGTTCCCGAGAATAGGCTCACTTTAAAAGCACTTCTGGTGTCAATGCAGTTTATGTTTGCCTGAACTGTGACAGTGATTAAACTAATTAAGTTATTTTTTAATTAGAAGTTTAGGAAAGTTTGTTTTTTTTAGTGGCAAATCTCAAAAATTTTGTTATGTTTTTGTTTCGATATTTCATGTTTTATTGTGTAAAGGTTTATATAACCCATTGGCTTTAGATACCTCTTTGGATGGTTCAATCGACTCCGCCTGGGGGTCTAATGAGCCATATGTCTTTTTTCATTATAAAGTAAATTTAGCATAACAAACGACGGATTCGTCAAAGTTTTTTGATCCTAATATGCATCCAAATAAATAAACAACTCATTTAAAAATAACTTTTTCGTATTTTTCTTTGAATAGGTCATAGGCCAATTTAAATAAAATCCTGATCAAGTGACCACGCTCTGCCCTGCACATACACAATTGTTGAGCGAGAAATGTACTTTCTGTGTCCATAGATTTATAAGATTTCATTTACTTTTGATAAGTAAAAAAATTTTCCAATGTCTAGCCCTTATCCATAAAAGATGACAGGATATTTTATCCCTACTGAAATTCTTAGGTACCTAACTTTTACATTCTTATATATGTACTTAAATCGACCAGTAAATAATTGACATAATTACCTGTGGAAGTTTAATACTTATTTTGGAAAAGAAATATTTTACGCAACGCATTTAGTAAGGAGTAATCTAATCCTTATATTTTTGTCTTATTATTTCATTTCAACCTAAAACCAATTTGGAACAAAGTTTGTCTCAAGGGTCATCCGCCATCAAAACTTTGGTAACCTCTGAGGAGCAAACGGATCAATCAGAAGACATTAACCTTTTCCCCTTTTCACATTTCGCGACTTAAGGGTATTATACTTTACAAATATATAAAATTAATTTAGGTAATAAACCTTTGCTTTAACTTTTAATGAAAATGAACGGGACAAATTTTGTAGCAGATATATCTCTGCTACCATATATAAAATATTTTTCCGTATGACATACCCTCTTCTGTTGTGAAGTTAAAATTATTTTTGATTTATATATTTCAAAAACGTGAAGTGTGCATTAAATGTTAAAAATGTTAGGTGCTGGTATTTCTTAAATTTTAACGAAAATGATTTAATTCAAATTGGTATTTGAACGCTAGCATCTAACATTTCTTTAGATTTTTCAGGTATGTGGATAAGAAATTCAAAGAGGTACACATCGCATGTCAATTTAGAATGCAATATTTTCCAAATGTGTTGTAAAAATTAAAAATATTAAGTTACACCTCAATGTCATTTTAAAAGTCTTTTTGAACTTTATATCATTAGCAGAATGCACAAAAAGAAAAGTTTTGGCCGAGACATACATCTTAGAAAAATATATTAACTGTATTCAAACTTCAGCAACTCTGGCCTAACTTTCACGAAAATGAAACGAAATAATTTTTTGAATTTATGATTGTTTTTAAAAACGGGTAAAAGTTTTTAATTAATATTCAAAAATGGGTAATAATATTAAATATTTATTTGGTCTTTAGTTAATTATAATTGTATTATACTATAGCTTTCAACTAACATCGAAATGAATAAAAGAATCTTACAAAGAGAGTTTTTTATATCCGGCTGATCTAAACGGTAGTTAATTAAATTTCCGGAAGTGAGTTTTTAAATAATTTAAATGTAAAATATTTTCACACTGTTTACCATTACTTTTTTATATTATCAAAAAGTTTCATTATATGAGATATTCAACACTATATAAAATTCACTTTTCGGACTAACATCTACCACCAGGTTTTAAAGTATTATGTAAATACTACCACCAGTTTTTTTTTAGAAAATTAACGAAGAGTTCTATGATTTTTATAAAAATCCAAGAAATTAAAAACGTTCGCTTAAATTTCCATTTTAGGCAAATGTCCATATACTGACTAGCATTGTTCTTTACATAAATAGATTACAATAATTAATCTTACCATTTACGTACGTAATTAGATTTAAACATGTATTGTTACCAATTGTTACTAACTAAACACAAATTATAGTCGAAGTAATATTATGAAATTATCATTAATTCATTTAATTTCTATGTCTGTATTTAAACCTCACCTTTTTTTACGTCATTACTAAGAGTTATCTAGTTTTGCCAATTTAAACTTTGGCAAAAAGTATTTAAAATATCTCAAGAGAGTTGTGAAAGGAAATTTGAGTTTACGATGATTTCTGTATACGTAGACGTAGCTATATCAAGTTATTATGCCTTTCATGTATTTCATATCTTAATATGTTTTATTGTTTAATAATTATTCTAATCAGTCATAGTATGGATGATAGCTGATATATAAACTTATTTTTATTTATACTGAATATTCAAATCCTTCATTTATATCATTAAGATTTATTACGTTGCATTCTTCATATTTACGTGTCAAAAAGATTAAATTAATGGAAAAAAGTAAATAAAAATTGAAACATATTTTCAAATAGTTGAATTCCGAAAATATATTTAATAATAACTCCATGACTGATTGGAACCGTAAGTATGATAGGTTAATTTATGACTAATATGTAATAGTTTAAAATTATTCAATAAGTGTAAAAAATAAAATACACATTGTATAAAGGTTTGGTTGATACTTTTTGGTTTTAGCACGCTAAGTGCAAAACTTCGTATATACTTATTAGTAATAAAAATAGAATAGATGCAAAATTTTACTACACTAATAGAAATAAGGAGGACAATGAAATAAATCATCATTCACAAAAACCAAATGACAATCTGCGTGTAGGTCGAAAACCAAATTAAAAACCTTTTTAAATACAAGTAGCTACACACAGCGAGGGTTCTATACATACCTAGACACATATACACATTTACAGGTATATAACTCTTCTTTTAAACCATTTACAAATATTAATCATATTTTTCACTTCGTTAATATGTAACTTTAAAAAACCGAAAAACATGAATAATTTATATAAAACTAGACATTTAGAATCATTGCTATAATTTTCCGATACATTTAGATAAAGTTCTAGTAACATTGTTTTTTCTTCAGTTTGGCTTTACAAAAAAAGCAGAGTACGGGGGGAGTCCCATTTCATTAGGTAATTTTTAAAAATTAGTCGATATAAAACGAACTTACAAACATTTTGAAAATAAATAAAAATTCGTATAACTAGTTCTTATAGTTGACACTCCCTACAATTCGTGAATAAAAAAAAACAATATAATGATGCATTTTCCTTATTTAAATGTTCATTATAAATATTTCTCAATGCTATCTATTGCAGATTAATTTGTTATATAACTGTACAAATATCTATATCAAACAGTCTCTTTTCAAAATGGCTGTTATAACCTCTAATGGACCGACGATTTGAATAACTTCTGGGGGATTCCGTTTTAAGTTATGAAACCCTAATTATTATTAATACTTTTGAGCATAATTATACATATTGCAATTATATGTTCTATTTGGATAAATATAAATTTAATTAGAATTTTTTCCTTGAAAGAGGAATAAAATTTTCTATTTTCACTGAGCACATCGATGATAATAGAGCACAACTGAATTTTTGAGAGCTGGATTATTTTGCTAACATGAAAATGACATATAGCAAGCTAAGGTTTCATTGCAAGTAGCACATTTTTATAAAACAACAATTGTATTTTGTGTCGTTTTGAGCATGAACGTATGAAGGAAAAAGCTCGTAGGGCTTCTCACTCATTAAAATTACATAATATATTTATAAGCTATTATAGAACTTTCTACATATAAGATAAATATTTGATTTTAAAATGTTTTTTTTGGATTTTATTTTATATAAATAAAGAATTTTAGCTTAAATTTATATAAAATGAAAAAAAAATTAAAACGAAATTAACACGCTGGAATTTCTGAAAAAGTGACAAATGCCTATGAGTATATTTTAATAACACCTTCGACTGAACTGGTTTTCTCACATACCTCAGAGTATAATATTACACTTTTCAATCTGAACAGCATGCTGTTATTTGCCTCGGGTTTCATATTCGTGGAAAAATTTAGTCAATAGTCTTCCTGTTACAATACGGTTACACAAAAGAAATAAAATTCACATTCAATTGAATATCTATTTTAATTAATATTGATTTGTAAATAATTCTATGCTCTACAATCTTTCATTCTATAATCTTTCACTCATGTCTAATTGAGAACAAAGTCCATATAATGAAGCTATTGTTTTTTTTAATGCAATTGAAAATCTCTTTATTGATATATATAGTTCAGTATTTTACTGTTAGTATATTTATGTTAAGTGTTTTTTATTTGTAATAATATTTGCTAATAATAATTCTGACCCTGTTTTTGATATTTTTATGAACATTATATAACATAGATTCCGTGAAAGAAATTATGTATTTACTGTTTTAACTATAAAATATATGTACTTAATTTACTGCTGTAAATATGTTATTTGAATTCCAAATTTTTGTATATTATATTCATTTTTCTCTATGAGCAGTTGTGGAATAAATAAAAATTTAAAAAAATCCTCTTATTCACAATTAAATGAAACTACGTGCTATAGTATTATTTCTACTTTTTTAAATTTCTTTACCACGACCTAGGTTTCGTTGTATTACAACATCTTCAGGTGGGATATTAGCAAATATATTTGCTAATATCCCACCTGAAGATGTTGTAATACAGCGAAACCTAGGTCGTGGTAAAGAAATTTAAAAAAGTAGAAATAATGCTACATCACTTAGTTTTATTTAAATGTGAATAATGAATTTCTACAAAATTAACGCCAAATATATTCAAAATTCTCTTATGTTTGTTGTTTTGGGGAAAAAATAAATTTATGCTAAATTCAGCATTTTATGTTAATTACTCATACCGCGAATTATTTTGAGAGCAAATATGTTGTAAGAAAGGCTTTAAAATAGTAATAATATTCTTACAAAATCGAAGGTCTGAATCCTAGGTAGAAGACATTGATATTTCATGTGAAAAAAAAGGCGGATGGAATTTCATTTTGTTTCGTGCCTAACAATTCTTTCGCGGCCACTATACGTAAAGAAGATTTCACAAACTTTTTTTCTTGCAAATTATTAACATTTTTGAATAGAATATTTACTTACCAATAAGATTTTCAAATTTACAAACTTATTTAGAAAGTAACTTAGTAGTAGTAGTTAATTTAGAAAGTTACGTTTACCCGCAAGGACTACGGGTAAACGAGAGGAGAAACATGAGAATATTTCTATATATCTGACTAAGGAATCAAAAAAGATAAATGTCGTCGTATGACTTTGAGACGAGGGCATCGAATCAGTTAAATTACCAACAAATTTTTTTTAATTAATTTTTTCTTCATGCGCGGTCCAAGATCGACTCATAGATTTTTACATATTAACAAAATTCTGGTTTCTAATTATAAACCTCATTTCAGCTACTCGGATCGGACCTATTTATTACTTGTCAGAAAAGAAGCGTAATCTCGAGGCAAGTTTTGTGTTGGGTTGATCACAAGCCATACGGACTGTGACGACGCGGCGCACCGCGGAGACCCGGGTTCGATTCCCGGCCATTCGTCGAGTGGGGCTGGACTGGTGTTATGGTTGGCTGTAAGAGATTGCTCTCGTAGCAACAAGTCCGCCATATGTATCAATTAAATACATTAAAGTAGATATATAAATAAATAAATAAATCTATAGTTTTAATTAGCCTTTTATTGTCGAAATTAATTTTAATGGTAATGATAAACAATTCACTATTTGTAACAAAATCACAAACTCCATCGTGAACAGCTTCGATTCCACTGTCAGAAGTATTTCTGGACGGTGGACAATAAAAGTTATTATTTTATTTTTATATTATTATTAATTGTAAAATACTAATTTAGCATAGACTTCATTAAATGTATTATATTAAGAACTTAAATTTTAATGAAGATTTAAAACAATTGGAACTCTCGTTATTCTCCTCTTTAAAAAGGTACCGATAATATAGATCCGGATTTATGACATTTTACAAAGGGGCTTGAAAATCATAAATGGTAAACGTGATCTAAATTAAATTTAAAAAAGTCCATTCAGTTGCAATATTCTGTTCAATGGCATTTGCAACAAAAAATTATTCGTATTTTAAGATTTTTTAAAATTATTTTGCTACATATTTAATGAGATCTCTGTATGAAGCCACAATGTGCAAATAGATCTAAAACTATAGAAACTGTACTGTTAGGAAAAACATTTTATATTTTCCCTCTTCAACTATAAAATCTTAAAAATGGTCAGATTTTTTAAAGAAATTACACACAAAATTTCGTTCGTATTTAACAAACACAAAACAAAACTGTATAGTATCAATAGTTTTTCGGCAAGGATTGGAATTGAAGACGTCGTGGTGTTTTTTGGGAAAAATCTAATATTTTAGGAAACATGCTTATAATCAACATTATATAACCAGTCATATATGTCTCGCTATGAACCTCCCACTTTGTTACAACAGTCAATTAATTAAAAATATAGACGTTATTTAATGCCAGGTATGTAATTAATCATTCACCCAAACATTGAAAAATATGTTAATGCTTTAGAAACGTTACTTATATTTATTTACTGATGTTCTTTTCTAGAAATTGAAAAAGTGTAATAAATATTAATTTTTATACCTGAAACATTTAATTTTTAAGGCGTGTTTGAATATTTATATTACAGAAAATAATTTTAAATAACGTGGAAAGGATACGTGACCAGAAAAAAAGTTTAAATAGGAAAATATTTTCTTATTTCTTGTCATCTAATTATTAGAATTTACATCCAGCAATATTTCATGACCATATATTTTGTAAATGTAAACAATCAAAATTGGTTTAATATTTTTGACAAACGATTAATTCAATAGAAAAACCAAAGAACGTTACAACTTACATTAACTTCTTTTGCCGCTAATAGTATTTCACATATTTTGTAAACATAGAAGAATCTCTTCTAGAAAAAAATACGTCCAAATAGTTATAAACTTGGTGTAATCTAGATGTTATTCGAGATCGAAGTTATATTCCAAATTATTAATAAACTTTAATTTTGAATAACCCCTGCGTCTTTACTGCAATCCTAATGGCCCCCATATGTTCAGTATAATCTCAATGGCCTGTATATCGTAATTCTATAGTTTATGAGTTTTAAAACAAGGTATATTTCGAATATGTTATAATTTTGGTTGTTGGAGTTGACATTATTTAGACAAACAGCAAATCGTAAAAAAATGTTGGAATATATGTACAGAATTATAAAAGTCTGCTACATATGTGTGATATTTAATAGGCATAGTAAATTAAACTTTAATTCAAAATGAAGTTTGGAAAATATATTTCACAGATCTTAAATAATTTCCAATATAATCATTAAGTATCCAATCGAATAAAATGATGCAATATAACAGTCATTACATTAATCAAATTTATGAGATTATGTGCAATATATCACATTGACTGACTTTTATTTCAATGACAAATATATGAGTTTATTTCCGAATTATTTCGTTTATAGAAAAAATAATTAGGATATGAATGTCTTCATAGAAAAAATAATTAGGATATGAAACGCTAATGCCTAATTATTCATTCTTTTCCAATACATCTTCGTACTGCTTGAACTTCAGTAATTCAGTTTTAACTTGATATTATATTTAAATAGAAATCGTCGTAAGCCGTTGGTCGCGTGCTAAAAACGAAACATTACTTTAAAATTCATATTGTGTTAAACTTTCAAATCTGCCTTAAAATAAGACGCACTTGCGACTTATTTTAAGGCATTTATGAAATGTATTATTTAAGCATAAAGTCTTTGTGACTAACTCAGGCCATTATCATAACGAGAGTTAAATTGCAACGCGGTAACAGCTATCGCTTCCGCAACGATTCTCACATGAGCTTTTTACGACGTTCTTTTCTACACGGGGCCTGCATAGCAGCTTATTTTCTAGTAATATTTTTAAGTCTTCATACGACATATGACTTATGCATAAAATGGGCGAATTTTACATTAGGATGAAATAATGTTTTCGAACATTCGTTCTGCAACAACCGTACAGCTTCAAGAGTTATAGATTGATGTGTATGAATTTTACCAATTCTGCAGGATCTATTTCATATTTACAAAAAGGTCATTTTATCGTGTGGTGTTTCATAAAGTATGGACAATTATGTTTTTTTTTTCACACGTACCATCAAATGCCATGTCATGAAACATACTTCTAAAATAAAATTAATTTTCTATTTATTACGTCGGGCCGAGAAAAATGTAATATATTTGTTAAAAATTAAATTTATTCTACCAGAAGCTTGATAAATCTGAAATAAATCGACGTTCTCCAGCTGATATGTATCAATCATTTCAATACTTGCAGGACTCATTGTATTCTATTTTATGCATTTTTCGACACATACTTGGCCGAAATTTAATTTTTAAATTCTCCTTACGAAATATTTATTTTCAAAACAATCGTAGATTTGAGTATTTTTGAAAAAAATATTTGCTTTTTATCAGAGATACTAAATAAATTTAATGACTTTTCATTAGATCTTTCACCATCACAGAACTTCATTTTATCCGGTTCTAATACAGATTTGGCTAACTTCTTCATCCAAAACATGAAAATTGGGAGCATAGAGTCTGCAATACTTAATAGAAGTCTACTACAGATCCATACATACCATCAAATCAGAGCTGGAGTATGGAGTGACGAAGACGCATAACGTTGCAATCACAGATTGTGTATGCAGATTGCGTCGTGTTACGAGAGTTAATTTTTATGAATGTGTATGTGTCCGAGTTAAGATACTCATTGATAGGGCGCTTATAATGAGTGAAACCATCCTTACCCATAGGTAATGATTAATTAATAAAAACCGTTTAAAGTAATTTTCCAAGTAAAGAAACCGTTTACTTTGTATAAAGATAAGTTTGCATTTGTTGTTTTAAAATGTTTGCATCCATTCTGCATCGAAACAAACAGTATTAGTGTAGATTTTAAGGTAAGTATATATATATATATATATATATATATATATATGTATATATATATGTACTACATATAATATATCAGCAATAAGAAAATATTATTAATTTCGGAATTTTTTCCAAAATATGAATGTACCTTAGCAAGGTTTTATATATTTACGGACTAGAAATGTGTTAAGTTTTGTGCTGGTTTTTTATTTCTTGGATCTGTAAATGTGAAAAATAAAAAATGTATCAAAACCAAAAGCCACATAACTGGAAAAAATGAATAACCATTAGAACTCGCGCCGCAACACATATATAATTTTAAATGTGTGTAAGTGACTCTTGGGTACATGGCATCATGTAAGCAGTTGCTTGTTACTATCAGCCACCCTAACATATATTTTTAAATCTACGTGAACTACTTCTTCAAATGGAAAGTTACTACCAGGACAAGTCTGCTACAAGACCTAAACGAGACCTGTAAAAGCTGAGTATTTAATTTTAAGCAGCTACATACTCAAATCAGCTTCAACTGATTAATTGAAATTTCAATCAATGATACAAGTTGAGGGCTAAATTTAGAATATTTTTGAGGAGCATCATGCTGGAAAAATGTTAACACCTACACCAATAAGTAACGTTATGATCTAATATGTTATAAGTCACGTTTTAGTTATTTGTAATGAAAACAAAATTTTCATAAATGTAATTTAAATTTATATGTTAAGAGTTATGCATAATTGCAACGGATAAATGTTAGCTAGATCAAAATCTATATCTGTTTAAGCTAATTCAATATGAACTTGATAAGCCTTATAATTTTTAGAAAACGAAAACCATATTTAAGTCCATTTGAAAAGTGACTACATAATTTTTATAAGCTTTTTTTACTCAATGAGTACAAACAGTTCTAATCGACTTGGTGATCGTAGTCAAAATCGTAGAAACGATTATCAAATCGAATAAGCAGATACTGGAAATATAAAAAAATTAAATGGATTATAAGAAAAGTTTGGTAGCTTTAGTAAATATTTAGACCTCGTCGCTTATATAAAATCTTATTGCTGAAAATTATAAAAGGTGTTTAGCTTTCCATTCAAATGCTCATCACCGATGGCACATCATAGATTATCACTATACAAAAAAAAATAATAGTTGAAATAATTTTTTGTTGCGTATGTAGTAACAACATTTAATGAAAGAGGCTTTACTTTGAAATTCATCGAATGAAAATTTAACGAAAAATTAATTGAATTCACATATACACGGATTAAGAAGGAACCCAAGAAAAATTCGGAATAATAAGGATACGAGTAAATAGTAGAAAATTTTGCGATGTAATTTCACTTACCTACATGAATTGATATACGCCATTTAAGTAAATTAAAATGTTTTTAAAACTTTTCGAGTATTAATTAATATACAATATTATAAAAATCCAGATAATGAAGTATGACTGCATATGAAATTGCTACGCGTGCAGTGCACTGAATCTGCCCTTAAACGCGTGCAGTGCACTAAATCACTCCGAAAGTATATGGAAGAAAAGTAGTATATTTTTATGACAAGGTTAGGAAAACATGGACGTTTTTTAATATATTTAATTACAACTCCTCTAAACGTATTTAATTACAACTCCTAAATACAGTTAATGACGCGCAACGCGTATATTAAAAGTTGAAGATTGTCCGCGAGCATAAGGCGATGCGTACTCTTAATAATGTGGCTTAGTGTATTATTAAGGGATTAAATGGAGACGAAATTTGAAAGATCTGGCAAAGCAAGGCAATCCAGATAATTATTGAAGACAAAAACAGGTAATAAATGGCAAACAAAAAAATTAAGTTTTTTGCTTTTTCTTCTCCAATTATTACTAAAACAATAGATAACAACACCATCCCGAAATTTGTTTAGTCCCAATTCAAATAGTAGCATTAGCGAACAGGAAAAACATAATTTTATTCCTTAACCTACTACTACACTATTAATATACTACTACTACATATTTATATACATTTAATACACTATTTATATACATACATATATGTCCTTGTGTAGTACATGGCCGAAGGAATCCATTAATATTTCCTTTGAAAAAACCCGTCTTTCCATGTTTTCAAGTAAACAATGCTTTCATCAGTTTCATTAAAGAATAAATAATCGCAGTAGATAAAGCTACGCGTAAGCAATGCAAGGAGCCCTAAAATATATATATATATATATATATATATATATATATATATATATATATATGTATATATATATATATATATATGTATATATATATATATATATATATATATATATATATATATATATATATATATATTACAAATGATTCAGGGATCTAAAGTTTGAATCGCTATTTAGGTCTAAAAATGATAAAGGTTCACTTCTGCGGTATACATTTTTAGCACGAGTTGATGTATATGATTCTTAATTTCTATTTAATTTATTTCCATAATAAATAACAAATCGATTGTTAAATTAGGTGAAAAAATCTATTATCAAAATAATTGAGGAGTCAATTGCTAACTACAGCGAAAGTTAACACGAAAACTTGCAAAAGCAATGAGAAGTTGAATATTTTCGAATTCGTACGTTCTACGATATCGAATTTTATTTCTATAAGTGCGATTCATTTGTGACATGTCCACGTTTTGAACTCTTTTTGCGATGTAAATTTCAAAGGTGAACTAAGTGTAGCAGTTAATGCCTTGCGTACTTTGTTGCATTTTATATATCAAGTAGTAAATGTATAGACTTTTTCTCGTCACAAATATATTAAAATGACAAAATTTCTTACTATTAAAACAAGCAAACGATTTACGTTTGAATTGTACTCCATTATAATGGATATGCTGATCAAACAGCAAGTCATCTCGTTCAAAACCTATACATGTAATTCGATTCAAATATACTCTGCCACCGTCATGCATATATTATGCATACATATTAGTATTCCATGAAAATTTGTTTTTTTGCTTAATATTATACATATAACCAAGAATTAATTTTTGGTCTGAAATTAAAAGGTTGAAGAGCAGATATCTGATAAAAGCCGAGATTAATCAACCTTTATATATTTAATATCATCTAACTTATTTGACTTATTAGACTATACAATTTATTTGACTTACGAATTTCTTTTCAATTTAGTTTATTTTAGACAGCAAAATGTTTGAGGCTGTGGGTCTGTTTTCAAGAAGAAAAGGTTGTTTGTTTCGTGACCATTTTTAAAGGAAAATGCTTTTTAAACGTCGTTTTTTACATTTATGAGCAGATTTCAAAGATAGTCGTAGTGTTAATTAGATAAATGTAATGCTGAAAGAAACGAATAATGTTTTAGAGGTTAAAACAATTAGGACAGCCTATAATTAATATAGTTTTGCTGATGTTTGTGTGAATTATTTTCTAACCTATGGATTAAAAAAATCTACTTCAGGTTTCTTGCCTCAAAACGAAGAAAAACGGAATCCCTGTAAGATTACTCACTTGGTCATGTGTCTGTTTATCTGTATAGCTATTTTTTTGGAAACAGTATTTTACCATACATTTATGATTATATCTCAAACTATTAAACGAGCAATTCTTGCATATATATACATATATATATAATATATATATATATATATATATATATATGTGTAAATGGTTTCTCGGAAACGGCTCTAACGATTTCGATGAAATTTGGTATATTTATTGCGTTGGTGATTATATTGAATAATTCCGAAGTTTAGCCATTCGGTTAATTATTTTGGAAATGGCAGCCATTTAAAATTTTCAAAATTACGATGAACACTATTGTATGACTTGACAACTTTTCAATGGAAAAACATAAGTGAACGGGTGGGGAAGGGGAAGGGGAAGGGGAAGGGGAAGGGGAAGGGGAAGGGGAAGGGGAAGGGGAAGGGGAAGGGAAGGGAAGGGGAAGGGGAAGGGGAAGGGGAAGGGGAAGGGGAAGGGGAAGGGGAAGGGGAAGGGGAAGGGGAAGGGGAAGGGGAAGGGGAAGGGGAAGGGAAGGGGAAGGGGAAGGGGAAGGGGAAGGGGAAGGGGAAGGGGAAGGGGAAGGGGAAGGGGAAGGGGAAGGGGAAGGGGAAGGGGAAGGGGAAGGGGAAGGGGAAGGGGAAGGGGAAGGGGAAGGGGAAGGGGAAGGGGAAGGGGAAGGGAAGGGGAAGGGGAAGGGGAAGGGGAAGGGGAAGGGGAAGGGGAAGGGGAAGGGGAAGGGGAAGGGGAAGGGGAAGGGGAAGGGGAAGGGGAAGGGGAAGGGGAAGGGGAAGGGGAAGGGGAAGGGGAAGGGGAAGGGGAAGGGGAAGGGGAAGGGGAAGGGGAAGGGGAAGGGGAAGGGGAAGGGGAAGGGGAAGGGGAAGGGGAAGGGGAAGGGGAAGGGAAGGGGAAGGGGAAGGGGAAGGGGAAGGGGAAGGGGAAGGGGAAGGGGAAGGGGAAGGGGAAGGGGAAGGGGAAGGGGAAGGGGAAGGGGAAGGGGAAGGGGAAGGGGAAGGGGAAGGGAAGGGGAAGGGGAAGGGGAAGGGGAAGGGGAAGGGGAAGGGGAAGGGGAAGGGGAAGGGGAAGGGGAAGGGGAAGGGGAAGGGGAAGGGGAAGGGGAAGGGGAAGGGGAAGGGGAAGGGGAAGGGGAAGGGGAAGGGGAAGGGGAAGGGGAAGGGGAAGGGGAAGGGGAAGGGGAAGGGGAAGGGGAAGGGGAAGGGGAAGGGGAAGGGGAAGGGGAAGGGGAAGGGGAAGGGGAAGGGGAAGGGGAAGGGGAAGGGGAAGGGGAAGGGGAAGGGGAAGGGGAAGGGGAAGGGGAAGGGGAAGGGGAAGGGGAAGGGGAAGGGGAAGGGGAAGGGGAAGGGGAAGGGGAAGGGGAAGGGGAAGGGGAAATGGAAGGGTAGGGGGAGGGGGAGGGAAGGGGCAGAGGGGAAGGGGAGGGGAAGGAAATGGGATGGTGTAATGGAAGGCAAAGGGAAAGTGGAAGGTGAACAGTGAGGGCAAATGCGAACGCCAAGCAAACGCGAAGGCGAAGGCGAAGGCAAGGGCAAATGGGTAACCGATTGCGAAGGCGAATGCTGGGGCGAATGCGAAAGCGAACGCAAAGGCGAAAACGTGAAGGTGAACGTGAAAACGAGGGCGAAGGCGAAACCGAAGGCCGAAGGTGAAGGCAAAGCAAAGGGGAAGGGTAAAGTGACGGGGAAAGAGAAGAAAATCTAATACCATGAAACAAGTAATTTTACTTTCCTATGTGAAACTCGAAATAAACCGTTTATATAAAACCAAAAAAAAAAAAGGAAGATATATATATATATATATATATATATATATATATATATATATATATATATATATATATCTGTGTGTGTGTGTGTATTAACACACAACAGGTAACACTCAAGACTGCTAAATTGAACAGTTTAGAGATGGAAAATTAGAAACCTAAATTTCTAAAAGTTCATATCGTTTTCCAGAAATATTGGAGGAAATGTGAAAAACAAATTTTAATCTCCCACTCTCCAGCCCACTCCCCAGCCCAGAAATTGGAAGTCAACTTTGGAAAAAATATATTTTATTAGAAATTTACTCTAAATTTATAAGAAAAATATACCGATTGTTCTTAATCCGATAGTTTTTTTACAAATTCACGATATTTACGTGCTTGAAAAACATTTTTAGCCGATATGCTTATAGGTGAAAAATAATATAAATATTTCTGATCACTTTTTTTTAAATACTACGTACACTTAAATGTATATGTGACGAAGTATAAATCTATAATATGTATGAAAAATAAAAACTTATAGTAGGAGTTCTACTCGTACTTACAGTTTTTTTTTGTTTACTGAGAACACTAGCTTTTATCAGAGCCTTCTTTATCATTTAGAAAGAAAAATTTTGAAATATGATTTTTTTGTGAAATTATCTGATCTTAACTTTAAAAATGGCTAATGGAAAGTTTGAAATATATATAACACAAATAAATATGTGTGCACAGTTACATTGCCATGGCGTGGTAATTTTTTTTATTATGAAAAGGAATATGTTGTCTTCTGGGTTAAAAGATATGGAGAAATAATTTCATCATCACCATGAGGTAGACTATATATTTGCAAATTAAATTGTGTTTGGAAAAACAAAGTTTGCAACGTAAATTGTTGGAGATATGAGATATGAAAGTGAAGCCAACCAATTCGTCATTAGTAAAATAGGAAGTGAACCCCTGGAGTTTAGTTTTATGTTTATTACATAAACAACAGTAAAATAAAGTTAAAAATAAAAAAGTTTAATATTGTAAGCAGCAGAGAGAGGGGTAAAATTATCTACACAAGTGGAGAACAGTTGTCGAGCTTGAAAGGGAAGTTTTCTTAGAAAATTGTATATAAAAAATGAAACTATTTTATAAACCGTTGTAAAACAATTAGCTTTTACCAATCGATGGTTAGAAGAATCAGCAAAATCGGTCAAGAATTGCAACTTGTAATGAGTCCTCATATGTACCTATGTAACGTATCCTCAATTATCAGAATTAAAATTAATTCGATTGCACAGCTGGAGGATGGATATTTAGTAGCTAATGAAACATGCAACAGTGGGCTGTGTGCTTTCATATTTATATAACGTATATCAGTTAAGAACTATGAAAACATAATTTTGCAGTTAATATTCTGATTATAAATATGACACGGTACAATTAGTGCGGTAACCACTAAGAAACTCATATTATTTTTGCAACATAATAACTATATTTTTAGTTAGGTCAAAGGTCTCGACAATTAAGGGAGTACCTATAATAGCAATATTTACACATGCATCTGTATCACCGCCTTTAAATAAAATATGTTGGGTTGTATAATTTGTAACGCTTCTGAAATATTTTGGTAAATAGACACCCCCCATTTTAGACTCCTAATTAATGTATTTGAGGAAAAGGAAGATGGTCCGATTTTATTTATATTCATATGTCTTTTTTACATTTATTTTGTTATCACTCTTTTATTGAAAATGACATTTGGAAAAATTCTATTACCGTATAAAAGTTTTGTAAGTAGAGTTACTCAGTTTGATCCTGAATTTAAAAAATTCCAGGCAACGTTGAAAAAAAATAAAATGCATATTTCCTTAAGTTCCTAATCTGGATAATCAAACACTTGACCACTTTGAACTCAAATTGTTTTTGCAATCATTCTAGAAGTTTGTCCCTGAGATTTTATTGTGGGAAAAAATTATACTTTCATCTGGAACGGTAACTATTTGAAAGTGAATTGCATTTCGGTCGAAATCCTTGGCATACCCGGAATATGGCCTCATGCAATCCTTTAAGCTAACATTTATGGTAGTTAAAATCGAGGTTGACAGCGTTAGTGAATTCCGGTAACTTACGGTGTATTATATAAAGACTATATACCATTAAGTGTTTAAACTTCTATATGTATGTAAGCATACACGGCAACTTTGAAGTGTGAGTTTTACTTGCTTCCTCTTGCTTCTACCATTATGAAAACTACATGAAAAAATAGTTTTACTATTATATTTCTGTTAGTATATTCCATTATAATTAGCATACCTAATACAGTATACCTTCAAATTATTACTTCTAATAATTTTTTTTCATTCTTTTATACTAATTGTGGATTTACATTCCTAAAAATTTTCAATTGTCTTTCTTTCAATAACTGACGTTGAAAAAAGAGTTCTTTACATTTTTTCTTTTACTTCAATAATTTATAGGGAAAAAAATTCCAAAAGTTTCGGGTGAAGGTAAAAATAAAAACATTTCTAAGTAGACTTCGTTTCGTAATATAAAAACTCGTTCATTAATAAATCCCAAAGGTATTAATAACAAAATTTGTACTACATAATAATGTGACAGAAATCAACAGGGGAATTAAACTATATGTTTAATAGGGAATGTTTGGTACATTTTAAAGAATATTCAGTTATTTTAGCTTACATTTTGTTTACTGTCCAGCAGTCACAGAGGATATTAGAAAATTTAGTCAATGGAAATTATTTTATTGGCATTAATAGTATAGTCGATAGAACCAGTATGATGTCCACTTAATTAGTTATAACAATATTTTATATATAACAATCTTGTATTCTATATGCAAAATTTCAAATGAAATTTCGAAATTTTATAACAATATTTTCTATTTCTATAATAAATCGAGAAATGAAATTTAATATCTATATTTAATGAATTTAATGAAAATGTTGACTTTTACATTCATGAACAGTCTACCCCCATATACTGCTGACCGTAATCTTCTCTCAATACGTATATATTTGGAGGTGGACATTATCACGTTTTTCAGACAGCATGGCTAGCTGCTGGCACCAGTATTGCTACTACCGATTACTGCTCTGTGGTATTTTAGCCACACAATTACAAACATGATGTTTCTTGAACAAATTATCCTTTTCTTTATCGAGCTACGTTTGATAAGCGGTTGGAAATCAAACCCGGAATGCCGCATTGTACCACGTAGGAAAGGTCGTGGTCAACCCAATATGCCACCGTGACTCTTTCATTTAATATTCATGTGAGCAATTTTTTGTGCCAGATTGATTTATGTATTGAATAAAATATTAACAAAATTTTTTGTATTTCCTACCCTTAAATATTGATCGGAACCATTATATGATTCCTACATCTCCGTACTGTCCGTTATCCTGCCACATTTATTTTCCTCGAAAGTAATTTGACATAAATATTTGAAGTAAAGCATAGTGGAATGCAAATTCAATATTAACATTAAAAATTTATACAAACGTTCTAGAGGATGCAAATAACGTTTATTTAATAAAATTTATTTCACGTATTGTGTGAAAAATAATTTGAAAAAAGAGAATTAAAAGTATTTCAAAACTATTGTTTAAAAAAAGAAGACTGTACTGAATTTTGACTGTTTCATTTTATATAACTATTTTCCGTATACAGCCATTAACTAATCGCTTAATGCAAAATATCAAAACTCATAAAAGAAGAACGAAGCTACTCTCAATTTATAAACGGTTTATTAGAGTTCTTCCTAAAATAGAGGGCTTACAGGTGGTCAGCTGTTCTTAATTTGAATTAAATTGCGATGTGGCTGCAGATGGCGTTCAAACATTTGTTGGTTTACTGCAGTAAATTTTTAGTAGAGCGCGTTTTGCAAATTTTAATGAACATTCAATGACTTTAGCTTATATTTTTGTTATTGTCGGCAATGACAGAATGCGTTAGGAAATTTAGTGAATGGATATGGAAGCTTTTAAGCGCTGTGCCTGTAAAGAAACTTTTATTTTGTGCAATACACTTAAATTTTAAGCAAGAGTATGTTATTGATGTTCTTGCTGAATTATTTATAATATTCTTTTCTTGTGCGGGTAATGGAATGTTGTTTTTGAATACAGTCTTCGTTGTCGTAAGGGGATTTTTAATTCCATGTGTGAAAATTCATTCAAATTTTTATGAGTATATTTTCTTTATATATTTCCCTGTTTTCTGTGCATATTTGTTTCTGTCATGTAAAAATATGGATGTTCTAATTTATTTATTAGTTTAGTAGGATTAATATATTGCCGCAATTTGATAAATTTTTTATCTGCGGAATTTGCAAGTTTATATTATTAATTGAAATTAATTTTAGAATATCACTGACATAATTAACATTATCTCAATTAAGGAATTTTTCAAATTAAACAATGCATGGTTGCGACGTATGATTTATTATAATAGGCTCGTCATAAGTGTGAACTACTTAAACTGCATTTGAAATATATCTTTAAAACAATTTATAGTCACTAATTGCTGAAACTTATGGTATATTTCAATGTATGCATTAATATCTAACTTACCCAACCTTCTAACGTACTTTATGTTCACCGAAATATATTAAAAAATAAAAGTCTAATGTCACGTCGCTGTTATGCTAACTCCGACACCTTATAACCGATCGTATTTCAAAGAAAATTCCTCTAGGTTAGGCGCAAGGAAATTAAATAAGGGTGTGTAAATATATATTATATGTTTTGAGCAAATTCATGTAAGGTGTCAGCGGCGTTTGTATCGTGCCATGTATAACGTTTTAGTGTAGGGCGTCATCTTTTCCATTACTAATTCCATTTAGTAACGGACTGTTGATTAAAGGATACGGGCTTTACGCTGCAGACAATTTAGGATATTATATTCTCCAAGGTTGATTCGAACATTTGAAGGTGAAGTCGTACGTTTATTTTCGTGTGGTTATATTTAGATTATAGGCACTACTTGCTGAAGTTCAATTACTCATTCTTAACCCATAATTGAAAAGCAATCGTTGAATCTTCATTAAAAACTTGATATGGCGTTCGATAAATACGAGTACTATTACTTGGTAATGGTGTGTGCTACCCTTGCCGGTTAATTGGTACTTGTAACAGATGAAGTAATGAAATAATTGATTAATTTTAACATATTGTTATCGTAATTATGTAACAAAAAGTGACGAAAATTTTCCTCGTGTTATCTTTAGTTCAATGGCGATAATACATATCAAGAGATAGATATTGAAGCTAGACTAGAAATTATAACATTTTACAATTGTACTAAAGGAGAAGTGTATGTTGTGGACTAAAATACAGAGAACTATTCCGTTCCAAGAATCACTTCCAGATGGCCAATGCTAATTGCTCCTTTTAATTATAACCGAAATCATTGCGTAAATAATATATAAGACGAACACAAAAATCTTGATTTCTAGACGTGTATTATTAAATTTGTACGCAAAATATGTCATCGGATCCAAAGTTTGAAATGAAACGATTTGTACATGTTTCTAATGCAAAATCTGAGCCTGGCCCAAGCCGGTTTTGTGTACTGTATCTCAAAAAGAAAAATAGACGTACTAAAAAGCATGTAATATATGCAGTAAATTAGTGAAATGAATCATTCCAATTTTCATGAAAAAAGATGGAAAAATTAATCATTCCAATTTTCATAGAGTGTAATTTTTTTCTTAAATGTAACCAAAGTTGACATGCAACTTTGGTTACATTTAAGAAAAATTAATTTAAGTAAATTTAAGAGATTATAATTTTTTTTTTATTGTGCATAATTGTGCAGCTCCATTTTTGTTAATTAGTTAGTGGTAAAAGTTTGTAAAATATTTCAAATACTAAACGTATTTCCTTTTCTTTATTATAATCATTTTCAATGTAATATTATACTTCACGAAAAAAAATCATTTGAAATAGCGTGAGCATTTTGCTCGCGATCGCCTATCTGTGTAATTTTTTAGGGCACGTTTTCTCCCTGGTTAAGCATACTGATCCGTACATATTCTTTTCTTTTGTTATTTTTAACCTTTAAACAGAATTGTTCAAGAAGATAAGTAAATAACTTAATTTTTTTTTAATCGGCAAAACCTCAAAATTTTCCTGACTTGGATTATCCTATTTTACACATTTGGTTTAATGTTTTATTTACAATCAGAAACTTTTTAAATCCTAAGCCTGAAGTTTTTAAAAGACGCAGTTTTTTTTAAATTATATTTAACTTTTGACAAAAAATTACTGAACACTTTTAGGGGTTGTAAGATATAAGTATTGTAACAAAATCATGTTTAAAAATTAAATTTTAAAAATTAAAATTGTTTTTTTTCTTGCTTTTCCATGCATCAATACATTATAATGAGCGTTTTTACAAATTTTCAATCATTTCTTTTTAAATTCCCTGATTAAAATGAAACGTGATTTTAACTCCTAATTTATAATTTCTTTGGTAAAATGAAGGAAGCTTGACTTGTGAATTTAATTCTTAATGTTTGACGTTTCCTAATAATTTCTTATTAGACTAAAATAAATATTTGGTGCCATGTTATTTCAAGTGAAATTAGTTTTTATCGAAAATATAATGCTTCCTTTTACTTTTAGTCTCAATGGATTAAAAAAGAATAACGCGTTAAAATACGTTAACGTGAAAAAATAATATGGGTAATATTATAGCTACTTACGTTACACGAAGAAGATGATAAATCAAATCAAAGAAGTTGTCAAAAGGAAAAGCCAAAGAAAGAGTTTCGTTGTGTATGTGGTTCCGAGGAAGATACAAAATGATAGGCGTGTACAAAATAAAACTCTTCTTTTGTTATTTATATAAACTTTATAATATATCAATTGTAGGCTACATATTTACGTTCCACATAATAATATTATATGTAATTTAATTTGATAAATGTAAACTTTAAAGAATATGTCACATATTGTAACATTTAATGGAAAGCAGACATTAAACAAACAATGGTTATTAGAGCAAAACTTTTGAAATTTATTGTTATTTCTATAAACTTTTTAAAACGTATACGCAGGTGTTTGAACTCGTCTTCCAAATTTATCTTAGATAATTTCAAACTCGATAGGTTATAAGGTAAGTTGAGCTTTTTTTAATTTCAGTAATATGGATTTTATTTTAAGTTATTTTTTCAAGACTTTATGTAATATTTATTAAATGCAAACCAACTGATATTATTATCTTCAAAGTCTGTATGAATAATTCACTAGTTGTACGAAAAGGAAAAATATTAATCGAACTAAGCTTTTTCCAAACATCTTATATAAGTAAATTGACACACAACCCCTACGAAACTGACTGTAGTAGACGAAATCGAACGTGCACGTCCGTTACTTACCAAAATTGAACTTGCGTCACAATAACACATGAGCCCATGCCTGAGGTGTTTCACTTAAGCAACGCATTTTATGGAGCTTTAAAGCTTACCTAAAACAAAAGGCGTTGGATAAGCATTTTTAGTTTTCTTCTCTGGGTTCTTTCCTCAGTAATATTTGCATCGAATATTTTAAAATATGTACAAAATTTAAATAGTAAAAATACTAATTGTGATGCTTTGTCAAAGCGTTTTCTCTGCTCTACATGAAGTAATGATGTCGATGATAAGCGGCCAATATTAAGTAGAAAATAGATTGTTTCTAAGTCTTGTAACAATCTAAGGTTATTAAATAAGTTTTGTTGTAGTGACCAGCTGAGAAATTTACCAATTTATACAATAACTACAAAGTACGCCAGTAGTTTTCTAAATGCTTGCATTATTTGAGTATTCCAGTTATCGTTTGAGGGATTTAGTGATCTTATATCATACATCAGAGACATATAGAATCTCGCATTCCAAGAATGTAGGTATTATGCATTTTAATAAATTACAAATTATGTGGGAATCTGATTTAGTATTAATTCATGTATGATGTTAAATGCGGTCGAATCTGACCAAGTCCAATGTGCAAAAAATACAGGTTAACTTCGTTTCACTGTAAAAATATTGATTACCCCTTTTTCAATATAGATTGAAACATATTTAGCAGTTAAAAACTTATGCTTTTTTAACAAACAAAATAACATTTCTTCTAGTCTTCTAGTGCTTTTAACTAAAATTTAACTGACATATTAATTTTTTTATTTAATTCTTTTGATTTGGATCTTATTTCTTCTTAGCCATCTGGAACATTCTTCGGAGAATTCTTTACATGCAGTGCAATCAAATTAGGGCGTTCATTTTAATCTTCATATAAAATTCTCTTAATATTTCAATTCAAAAGAAACATGAATTATTTATTTTTAATTATTAATTTTCTACCTGATATTAGTCATGCGTTTTCTTCTATTTTGGCTTTAATGGTTTGTTATTATTGTTTATTTCATTTATATATTTGTACTAACTTATATTGTGCAATAAACTGCGACGAGGATATTTAACTTGTATTAAATTGTTGTCGCCTTTAATTATTCAATTATAATTACAATTTATATATACATACATATGGGGTTTATGTTCAATACAATTTTGCAAGTAAATCGTCGTTTTTATTGATATTACCCTAAATAGTTACTCAAAAGAAATTAAAAATGTTTCTCCTCAAAAATAAATAGAAGACAGTATTGACTGCCATGTTATGCAAGTTTACACTTCACGTAAAATCTCTTATCAAAAAATAATTTATAAGAAATAAAAACTCTAAAGGACGAGAAGAACTAATATAACTAAAATAACTAAGGAGGTTCTGTATACGCATAAATACATGTAAATATTTATGGCTAGAGGAAATTTCCGTTAAACTCTAAACCTTTTTTCCACCATGCACATGAATATATTGTACAACTTATCTTCCGTGGGCGTAAAATATTGGAATTTTCTTGAAAAATATAAAACATAGAATCATTATAGCAACTTTAGATATTTATAGTGAAATATAAATAAACCCCAAGTAATATTTTGTTCATCATAATTTTGAGTGTAGCTACTTTTAACGTATAGGAGAGGGCGATGGTTCTATAAATATTACATTCAGTAATTTATTGAGAAATACGTAAAATTGTAAAAAAACATTTTGGAAGCCTTATAATTTTCTTTTTATATATATTTAATTTATATATTTATTATATTATTATATTATATTTTATATAATATATATATATGTAATATATATAATATATATATTATTTATATATATAATTTTCAGTTAATGTCTTACATGACAGCTGAAAGATTTATCTATATAAATATTTAAAACTTCTATGCAAATAGTTTCAATATTATTTATTGACATATATGCTGGTTAGTATGTCCAGTCACTGCTAAATTTAAACATTTGACGTCATACGGCTCTTCAGAAATTTTAGCGAAAAGCTAAGTTCGTTTTTACTTTATATATTACTAAATATATTATCTAAATTATATATATTACTAGATATATTATGTGTAATTTTACTTTATATATTGCTAGATATATTATTTAGTAATATCACAAGTAAAATTCTAAAAAATAAAGTTTTGGAATCCTTAAGAATACCTTTTTATTTTTGATACATAAAAGTAAAAAGAATCAAATATTTCATTTGCCCTTTCTAAAATTTTCCAATAGTAATTTTGCAGATGACTGATTCTATTAGGGTGTTGATTTTCATGCGGTATGGAACTTTGAAAGTGGTCAAATATGTGTCGAAGTATGTGCAAAGTTGAATTTCATAGTTGCCTCTATGCATTAAAATTTTGAAATCAGGTTGCTGTAAGTAAATTTGTTCGAATATTTTAAATAAATTCTAGTATCCAAAATTTTTCAGATATATTAAACGTGCTTAAAGAGTAACATTTAAGCGTAATACATAAGATACTTCATATAAAGACAGCGTAATATAAAAGATATTATAGATAAAAAAAGTGTACCTAATTACACACAATGGGATACGCTAGAAATAAATGTTGTCTAAAGTTTATATACATGGGATAATCAATTTTAATAAAACAATATTTTGCCACGTATTTACTGAAACTTCTACAGGTAGTAGAATATATTTGCAAAATATCATGCACATAGGTTTAAAGCTATGGAAACGTCAAGTCGTCGCGTCCTTTTATCCGTCCTTGTGAAGGTTATAGACCAACAGATGTCACGAAATTACAAGGATTTCTTGTTTCATTACAAAACCTATTAATGTAAATTTACATTGAAATATACTTGATGGAACAATTAGATATATTTTTTCCAAATATTTATCCTGATTATACAATTTTTTAATAATACTATTTTTACAAAATAAATACGTTACTTAAAATATCTTTATAATGTATGTAAAAAAATGTTTAAATGTCTTTATATAATGAACAAAAACTTTTACGCTTACCGATCAGTTTTAAAAAATACTAAAGAAATTAATACATGCAAATTAGACCAATCGTGTACGATCAGTATAAATTGCGCTGCTGGAATGTAACATCCTGTGATAGAGTAAAATAACTTGTGGCATGTAAGGTGTAAAAAATAATTATGAAACATCCAATTTCTCTTCATTAAATTATTATAACTTTACAGTTTTTGAGTATGTTAATAAAAATGGTGACAGACGCCGCGATAATTACGCGGAATGTTGCTCCACGTTGCATCTGTCGCCTGTCATCAATGCTTTTACATTTCGCATAATAACGTAACACTGCATTTATGCGTAAAATTTGTTATAAATATGTCGGTGTCAATGCCGGTCAGTGTAGAAATTATCTTGTTTGGTACGCAGCAGATAATAATATATGTATTAAGTAATATTAGTTCAAACTTTACAAAAATTACTTCAATCAATCACTTTTTATGAGGCACTATACGAATGAAAATAACGAATATTTTCTTTAATTAATACTAGCCTTATTAACTGACAACAACGTATTCTAAATACGTGATAATAAATTTAACTTTTTTTTTGAGTCGGGCCCAAATTCAAATAAAAACTAACGGCATAAGAAAAATTAAATAACACGATTATTAAGTTACATTTCGTTACTATATTTACATGCACATACAAACACACACGCATTTATATAAGTGTACATATATATATATATATATATATATATATATACACACACACACACATATATATATAAATATATATATATATATACATATATATGTATATAAGATTAATTTAAAGTTTTCAGTACTTCGTAGAAACCCACTCAACGCGTCACCATGACAACAAAAGCTGAGGGAGAAGAGAATATTGTTTCAAAAATATGGGGAAACATTACGAGAATAATTGAAAAGAAAATATTAATCAACGTGAATATAGTTTTTACAAATGAGAGCGTATACGAATAGGACCCTAAGTAAGATACGTTAGAGAACAATGTTCATCGTCTCAAGGTGGTGTACGAGTGATTCTTCAAACTTCAGAAAAAATTGTTTATTACACGAGTGACGTGTTGTTATTCGTTGAGGAATGTTATTGTCATAATTTCATTCACCATTACCAATGCGTGGTCTAGTTGGTACTGTCTAAAAAATAATAAAGAAATGTCTTCTATTACAGTAATAATAAAGAAATGTCTTCTATTGTCATTCGTTGATGCCATCCATCTGGATAGTGTAATCAGTTGTTAACTAAACTTTTATAAGACCACGATTGAATTATATTTTTTTAAAAACAAAAAATATATTATAATGTGTTCATACGTGCTGCGAATATGGGTTAATATAAAAATACGGTCGAATAGTAAATCTCATCATCTTAAGTCGTTTAAAAATCAACATAATCTACGATTTTTTTCAGCAATAACTTTTTGTGTATTTTATTTGTAAATCTGCCTGATAATTAAATTTTAAGAAATACGTTATATTTTTATTAGTCTCTATACGAACTTACTATTGAGATTTACCTTAATTATATAAATTTCTTTGCAGAAAAATTAATATTTATAATTTACAAAATTAGTGTAGAAATGAATATGAGTATTGCTTGGAAAGAAAGTTTGATAAGATAATTTGAACTTTAGTTAGTCATATTTGTCCATGGGTTCGCTTATATCAAAAGGGCGTTTGATATTATTGTATATCTATCGGACATGTTTTATTTCGTCAAACATGGTGGTATTTTTTATGCATGTACAGTAATTTTTTTAATCTATCGACGTTTATCGGGAACATTTCTAGTTAAAATGTCTTCTTCATTTCGCGTTATTTATTTTTAATATTCTTAATTTGTAATGTTTATATTTTCTCTGATAAAAGAAAAGCATTGGTCTTTATTACATTATATTTTATTTTATGACAAAAATCAGTAAAGTAAGTAATAAAATTTTATAACGATATATTTGTTTGACGAAAAGTTCCCATTTTTTGTACTTAACTATTCTATACAAAGTATGAAATATCTAAATTAAAAATTTTTGATATTATTAATTTGTTGACTCAATGAGAATTCACATGCATTTCTGCAAGAATATAAATTAAATTAATGGTCCTTTAACATCGTGTATAACGAAATAGACTCTGGTATCTTGTACATATTGATCGATATCTTGGCCTATATTTCGTTTGACGTATTAGGCGATATCTTGTTCGACATAAAAATACCGATCTTACTTGATATAAAAAGGTGTTGCAAAATTATGTATTTCTCTATGGGATGGTTTGCTCTTCTGCTAGCCTAAAAATAATAATACAATCAAATAATAAAATTAACAATGCCCCTTAGATAATAACGCCTAAGTTTGGCATATATTGAAAGTAGTGAAATGCATAGTGAATTGCGAAAAGTGTTTTGGAGTCGCGAGAAATATTGATACTTAATATTTCACGTAAACACATTTGATACCACAATCGACTATCCGCACCTTTTTTAATAAGTTGTAAATATGACAATGTAATGTTGAAAAAAATTACGGAAATATAGAATGACACTATGCGTAAATAAATATATTGAGAAAGAGGCATAATTGCAAGAGGTATATTAAACCAAAATAGACAAGACATAACTACGAAAAAAGTCACGAGGACAACCTGCAATTCTCTTAGTCTTATACTAGACACAAATCTTAAGGTAAGAATATATAATAAAATTTATAACCAGTATTAGGTGGTTTCAAGTCAATATTGTTTTAATTTTGTTAGCTAATGACGGATTAAGATGGCTTAGTTTGGGTTATGATTAATTGGAATACGTTGAGTTGGTTATGTTGGGTGTGGTTCGGTTAGGTTGGACTAGAAGAATTTGAGAGAGGTTTGTTCGCTTAGGTTGTGTTAGGTTAGCTTAGGTTGGGTTAGAATGGATTAGGTTAGATTAGATTAGGTAGGGTCGGATTTTGTTGAGTTATTTTAGGTTTGCATTTATACCGAGTATCGTATTTCATCGAGAAATGTATGAAAGTTTAAGTTATTTTTTGGGCGCGTAGTAGGTTTTTTACCAGAGGGAAGAATTTTCTCCTCTTTTTTTCTTCATCCTCCCTCATAGAGCTCAAATTGCAGGTTTCTAATTTTTCACTAATATTTACATTTCAATCAAGGGTAAATTTGAAGTAAAATCACTAACACTGAAAAATATCGCAATAATAAAAAAAATATAAAGGTCATTAAATGTTGGTCGTGGTCATCTGTCTTCTTTAAATAGAATTTATGCGACACTAAAAATTTTTCGGCTTGAGCGGTTTTGAAGCCCGTACTTGTATGATGCGTATACATAGGCCTATTTATCCGATTATAGTCATTATGTATGAATTTATGTACGAAAGGTTCCTGTTTATGTTTGTTCTAAAAATAATTTAGAAATATAATAGCTATATTAATAAGATTAATTCTAATGACCTATATAACATTATAAACATAAATGTTGTTAAAATTAGCCTTCCAAATATTTTGAAGTAAATTGAGTATTATTAATTTGGCCAAACATTTTTGGAGTATCAAATGAGTGAAAATGTGAAGTTCAAAACTGCATTACGGTTCACTCTTTATTCAAAGCACTTTACGATAAAATCAGGCTTAACTGTTATTTTGCTTTGAGGGTTACAAGTATTATAACTTTGAAGATGGCAGTTACAAGAACAATTACAAAGAGAACAGTCACAAACCAAGTTTCAACTTCACATCAAATGTAGTTTTCGAAGTATATCTGTTTAAAACTCCAGAATTTCATATGTGATCCCCTGCCGAGGTTCTCAGAATTAATAGCCATTTCCAGCAGACCTTCCAGCTTTTCCTTTTTTTACACATACCGTGTTTAAGTTGTATATAAATGAAACATAACGTGAATTATAAATTTATTGATTTGAAAAAAAAATACGAAAACCTGCACGGAAAGCTGCGTATATATGCTTGGAAAAATTGCTGTGTCGCATATATAAGTTATTTTTTGCTATCAAATTAATTTGTACAGAAGTCACCATTAAAGATTAATGTACATAAAAAATGGAAATCTTCGTGAATATATACTCGCGTGAGAGTATTTTAAATAAATAAGGGAAAAATTAAAAAAAATTGTTGGCTCGTTAACTAATAGTTACACGCTACGCAAAACCATTTGAAATGTAATTCATAAACATTTACATAATTCACAATGTAATTCATAAACATTTCCATAATTCACAATGTAATTCATAAACATTTCCACAATTCGCTAGCTTAAAAACATAGTTTAACATAATTCATAATTAGTCTTACAGCTTAAAATTTCTAACATTTCTATTTCTTATAGAATTAAATGATAAACATAGATCAAGTGCGTGTTCGGAAATGCACAAAGTATGTTTCCGTAATAGTCTACGTTTTTTTAAACAATTGATGCTGGGGAAGGAAAATAAATTATTAAAAAGCTCTAACCAACTCCTTATATATCATATGCTACAATTATGAGCCAAGTGGGGTTATAAAAGAAAAGAAAATATAAGAAGGTGGCAAATGGGAATTACAATCATTGTGTTAACGAGAAATATTGCTGGTGACCACAGAAAAGGAAGTAAAAATAATTGTACAAGACAGCAGCGGAGGCTTCTAAAGACGAATGATATAATACATGTAGTAATATAAAGTACCCTATCATCCATATAATTACACGTATTAGTACATTTACACGATTCTGTTTAACAGAAATATATTATATACTTTAATATAATACAAATTACATTTTATATCAAGGTTGTCAGAGGACAGAAAAAAGTTGATAGTGTATTTCGGTTTTAACTTTGTGTGCACATTCGTTTGTTTAACTCTCTATCTTCTAGTACCCTCGACGTTTAAAAAGTTATCCAATAAATCTAATTAAAAGTTAAAAGTTTATAGTAGCACACCTGTTTATATTTATAGGGTTCAATATTTTGATATAAAATAACGATTGTAATGTTGAAATTTACAAAAAGAACTGAACACATTTTTAAATTCCTCTTATGGAAATATTTTATGATATATGAAGTATAATAACAAGTTTTCATAATGGACTGTATATTTCTTTGCATAATATAGTGGAATAAAAAATTGGATTATCGTATTGGAAAACTTATATAGAGTCACATTTCATCGTATTTAAACCCAAGAAAATATTTTTATTCCGATTTTATATTTAGAACCCCACTTGGCATACACCTAGTTAAGCACCCACCGCTCATATACTATTAATTTCACATAACTCACAATTGTGCGATTAAAATTTTTCACCGGGATAATAAGTTGACGATCAGATACAAATAATCGCAAATACTTATTTTCATTTGCTGTGACTCGTATGCCTTATGAGGACCAACCTCCGTCAATAATTACTTTAAGTGAAATCCACAGTTATATATAACAGAAAAATATTGGTTTAGTGTGATTGAAACTTAAATTCATGTTATGTTTATATTAGCTTGATACTTTCTAAAATTAAACATAAGCTAAAGATTTTGTAAAATTAGAATAAACGGTCGATAGGATGAGAGTGAAAAACACTATATTTTAATAAATTTATAATGCAAGTTCCAAAGGTATTAACGAAAGCTGATAGTTTGCTCATATTATATCTTCCCTTTTATGACGATATTCTGATAGTTACAAAAACAGCCTCGTTTAACTTTCCGAAAAAACTGGTTCTTTTGTACTATAATATCTATCTAGAGATCTCGCAGCTCTTCTTAATTAAACGTTGTTTATACTGCGTATACCTTTAATGTCGGTAATTAGTTTAATATCGGCGATTGCCTTTCATAAATAATTAACGTCGGTATAATAGTGCTATTGGGAAGCTATGAAGTCTTAATTAAATGAAACAGACTCTCGTTGGGGAAAAAGGTAAAAATGTAATATCGAATAACAGGCTGGAGGGCTCAAGTAATTCCCCCTACTTGAGTTAAATTGAGGTGTTGCGATATTAGACACCTCTCCGGGTTTGAGGGAGGGTTGAAATTGTTTATTATATTATTCGAATATTAGGAAGAGTAAACAATCAATGCAGACATATCAATATGTTTTGGAAGACATACAATATGTACGGGTGCTCTAGTTTGAGTGCTTTTAGTAGTATAGTTGAGTATTGTAGTTTGAAACAACTTTTTTTCTTTCAATGAAATAAGGTAAGCAAGAACGGAAATGTGGGAAAGCCAAAAATTCCCATGTGGGTAAATAAAATTATAAATACATGAAAATATAATGATGGAAATTATTTTTTTTATTATTATCTTCATGGAAATTAGATTCCATGAAGATAATAACTTCAATGGAATCTAAATTGTAAATTTAATTGGGAAGAACTAAGTACAATTATATGTATTAATATCTCAATTTCTTATCAGTAGCTGTCTTAGTTTCTACTTTAAATGTGGCTATAATTAATTTTTCATATTAATTTTACAGTTGCATTAATTTTTTAATTTGGATGTTATAATATAAATGGAATAAAGAAACGTATCAAGCGGAGTAGATATATAAATGAAACTAAACAAAAAAGACTAACATTTGTTGTGTAGTTAAGGCGAATATATTGACTCTTCCATTATTAGCACCACATGGAGCCGTAAAATGTTACGTGACATGTTACAATATACCCGTAAAGGATAAAAAAACATGCATGACAAATATAACAATTCTTATTGTTTTTTCGGGAGATAAAGAAATAGTATGAAAAATTAAAAAAAAAAATTTGACTTTACATTCGAGAGATATATAAATAATATGACTGCATCTACATTTTTATAGACTTACGGAATAAGACTGAGAAATTTTTAAAGTTTTATATGAATTAACAGCATTACGTAATAAGATTAATGACGTCGTAATGAAAACAAAAAATAGAACATACGATGACAATGAGGATGAACAAGATATCCAGGCGACTTACTATATTTACAGTGCCATAACAAATAAACAGCTAGAAAACATAAGTGAAATGGATTAAATTTAAGAGATTGTCAAAAAGTTTTATGAGATACATCTGAAGACTTAACAACTTTGTAAATTTTGTTCCGACATTACCGCAAAATTATTTAATTGAAAATTATCCAAATATATGCTAATTTTTTGACAATTTTGGAAAAGCTATGAACGAATTAAAAATATTTTTTTTAAAACATATGTGAAAATCGTTATTACAGAATTAAAGTCATATATGTGATTTGATACATATTTTACCAGAAAATTATAGAACGGTTGATTATCTGAAAAGCAAAATAAAATTAAAATATGCAGAGGAAAAATCTCATGAAGCATCAAATGATAGTTCATGTATTTTTCAATCCGAAACCAAGTCGTCATTTGGAATAATGTGAAATGTTTTGACTGGAGAAACCCGTCCATTTGAAAAGATATTATTGTTCTGGAAATGAAAATCATGGTTGAGGTAGTTAATTTTCTCGCTAATGAGGATATGAATTTTACAATAATTAAACGTTATAATAGTGAAAATTCAAAACTGAATAAGACATGTATAGATATAAACTTGAAACTGGAACAATTTGATGTAAATGAGGATGTAAAATAAAATATCTTGATAGAAGCACACAATATAAATTATCTAAGATAATGCAAAAATTGTTAGTATATGACACATTTTAAATATGCTTTGCAAATTGTGAAATTTGACAAAACATATTAAGATAAAATATACTAAAATATTGATATATTAGAATGCTCTGTGGGTGCTGTAGGAGACACTCTAGACAGAAGGTCTACCAGGGATTTGTAATTACATTGTTGAAAATATTATCTTTTGAAAAAAAAAAACAGAACGATGTAACAAAATCTTCTTCATTGGCTAAGTGTATTGCTTTATCAGAAGCTGCAACAGAAATACTTTTTCAAATTTGTCTAATGAATGATGTTTTCACTATAGTTTATAAATAAATTAAGATTTACCAAGACAACTCAAGAATAGTAGCCATTGCTCAATACAAAAAAAAAACATTTAGAAATAATTCTAAATATATTCAAGAAAATAGATTCAAATAACAATGTTGCAGATATATTTAAAAAAACATTAGTTAATGTCAAATTCATTAAATTTAGAGAAATGTTAAATATGAAAGAACAAAATAAGTAAATTAGGTTTAGTTGTTAAGAAATTGTTGTTTAGTTATTAAATAATTGAAAATAAAAACAACGTTTCAAAGTCTTGTTTGAATTAATGGTTTAAAGAAAACAGAAATGCATTCCGGTAAATAGTGAAGATAGCAAAATATTTACAAATACCTGGGATACTATGAAAGATGCAAAACTTAAATTGCCTCCCCTCAATTTAAGCTAAGCTAAGCAATTTATTTTTTTTTCTTACCTTATTTTACAACAATACTTTTTAATATCAGTATAAAGTAGGACGAGATGAATGGATGATTTGTACATGATCAGAACAAGTCATATAACCTTGCAACATTTAAAATGCTATGGTAGTAAAAATAAGCCTACTTGAGGTATTTACTTGTTTCAAATCTTTTAATTAAATAGGTCAATAACTGTTAATAA
Source organism: Druceiella hillmani (assembly GCA_039881145.1). Classification (NCBI taxonomy): domain Eukaryota; kingdom Metazoa; phylum Arthropoda; class Insecta; order Lepidoptera; family Hepialidae; genus Druceiella; species Druceiella hillmani. Next base: position 8,271,433 of record JAYKKI010000075.1, on the reverse strand, counting down.
ACAAAACGGAAATTGCGAAATAAAAAGTAACGAGCGGCTCTTCATAAAATCGTGAATAAAGCAAGTTTATATACAGAATGTCATATACTTAAAATGACTTGGTTAGGCCGTCGTTTTGTTTACATGGTATAGACTCGCAGTATTCATTTGCTAACTTCATAGTTTATTAGGGTTTTACCTTATCAAAATGTATCTCAGTTATATGGTGCGGGACTACACGCATTTACAAAATAAGAAAAGTAGTCATGCTTTCCCGAAGTAATTGATCATTTCAATGAAGTGATTTTTACAATATTGCACTTCTACAGATACGATTTCCTTTATGTAACAGATACTACATTAATTGAATTTTTAATTTATCGAAAAATAAAAAATGTATTAACTTATTTACTAGTTATATTATTTAGAGCAAAAATGAAACAAAAAATTTAAATTCTGAAAGAATTTCGTTTTACTTTCCAAATCTTCTAAATGTTTGATTCGCTACATTTTAAAATAAAAATTTAAGCTATTTTAATACTTTATTTTAACTCATTTGCATTTTCAATCTTTATCTTGTTTCAATTTCATAATTTAAACGCCTCTGACAAATGGACGGATATACTAGCGGATGTACAAACATATGACGTTGCCACAAAAATAGAATGCCGTTCCCTCTGCCCAGTACTTTAAAAAGTGGTCAAGAGCGTCTTGGTTTAAACTGTCGACTTAAGGAGCTTAGAAAAAGATTTACTCAAAAGTTTCAATCTAAAGCTTGTTTTTAGATTTTACAAACACATTGTAGAAAAATTACTGGTCGTAGGAAAAATATTGTATGCCAATTTGAAGCTAAATATATTTAAAATACAGCTTAAACATTATATATATATATATATATATATATATATATATATATATGTATATATATATATATATATATATATATATTTACAAGTTGTTTGAAATTGTTAATATAGCGATTTAATTTTTTATGCATGACGGAGAAAATCGTATTATTTTTAATGTCCAGCTGCTTAAGTCAAAAAAATTATTGTTTACATGACACGAGCTCCTACCAGTAATATTTTGTGTAAATAATCTATATTATTAAACTTTTTTTGGATTTTTTTTAAACATGGCCTTACACAGTATATTTATTAACAAATAAAGTTATTAAATAATCTCATGTATGTAATTTAAAAACAATTACAACTTTTTTTGTAATTGTTTTGCAAAAAAGGAACATGAGGGAGATCATTAATATTTAATTATTCTTATAGTATTTTATTATAAGATGAACCTAACTGAAGAATACACACATATTTGGAAGAATCGAACGTTGGAAAATTCATGGACCGAGCAACTGTTGCCTTTTAATTTTTTATAATACAAATTCCTCATAACAACATAATGTTTATTAAATATTTTTTTATTGTATGAAGTATATTACGATATAATATGATTTATTTGCTTGCTTAGTAATATTAATGTGTCTAAAAAAATCTTGTATTTACAGATTTAGAAGCAAATAATAAGAAGCAATTAAATACTGGTTGTAGGATAGATTAAAATTATAGCAGAATATAATTATTAGTAAATTTAGTAAATGATTACAAATTCAATAACCTATTATATATTTAATCAGTCTTAAAACTGGTAGGAAGTTTAAACTGGTGGAAAGTTATTAGGATATGAAATGGCGCTCTGATATATTGGATTGAAATGATAGAAAAGAAACAGTTTGATTATATTTAGATAGTATGAGCCACAAAATTTTAGACAACGAGACAAGGCATATTTTTTTTAATTTTGGAGGTACGGGATTCATATAAATTGTCTGCGAATTACTGGGACTAATGATATTATAATTGGTCTTAGTCTTAGATATAAAATTAGCCTCTGAACAGATAAATTTTTGTACAGATATATTCAATTAAAAAATAAAGGCGAACGTACACGATTAAGATGGTTGAATTTATTAGTTGACTCATAAGACATATTTTTTTCTGTTAATATGTCAGTAACATTATTATAAATGATTAATGCAACACTATTATTATACACTTATCCATAGTCAATATTTTTGTAAGTCCGTTATGTCTTTAAGTTTCACAAATCTTATAAATTCTATAAATCTTTTGTTTAAGAGCGATTTTAATAGAACCTTAGAGAAAAACATAATTGTATTTATTAACATATCAAGATATCAGTCCAAAAATGTCTTGCAATATTATAAGCCCCGTCTTAATTTACCACTATGGAGTTTAAAATATTTAAATGTGGATTTAAGTTAAATACATTTATGCAAAATGGTTACCTTTCATAAATTCGTGTTTTTTAAAAAAAAGTATATGTAAGTATTCTCCGTTTTATAGTAATACGATTGAAAACATATAACTGTTAGAAGTATTTTGATACTAGTTATTTGGAAATGCCCATATGAGGGTCACGAAAAATAGTTCACTCGTATGTAATAACTCCTTTCAAATGTCACCAGTGTAATGACATAAAGATTTAAGATGGTACACGACTTATTAAAACACTGCATTAAACAGGAATACGTATCGATTTCCTCGTGTGTAGATGAATGCTTGAAGTTTATTTTTTTCCTGAACATTATAAATGTTGTGTTGCGAATTTTGAAAATTAAGCGTTTGAATGTTAAGATAACTAACCATGACTGAAATATTGGATACTAAATGTCCATTTCATTACTGAAAAATCCTCAATATCGTTATTTTTGCTACGAATCTCGTTTTCTCCGTCTACTTCTCAAAATGACGTCGATCATTGTTTCTAGGTGGTACTCCTCTTCCCTAATTTCTGAATCAGAACCAGCCTTAAAATATTTCTGTAATATCTTTGGTCATAAATCTTTGCTTCTTTCGACAAAAATAAACTGCGATATTACCGACATGAAATTATGCAAAATAAATGATTTTGTAACCTATAATAAATGGGTAGCTTTCATTAAACGTGCAAAACTGTTATAAAAGTATATTTTTTTACGTGCGTATAAAAAATTTAAAAAAACAGAAGGACGTGAATGCTACGTATTTTGTTACAAAGATGCAAAACTTGGGATTTTAACGGCTCGCTTTTCGACAAAATATAAGTCCGGACGGTATCTTTTAATTAAAATTTTGTATTTTTTATTATTTGAATAAAATGAAATATGAAAAAAAAATGTGAAAAGTAAAGAACTTCGGAAGACGTATAGTACGGTTTATGTTTTTAAAGTCAAAACAAGTTTCAAATTGGATCTTTCAGACCTTAGCGCAGGCAAAGAAATAAAATTGTTTTTAGTCATATACGTAATTATTTATGAATATAATATTAAAATTAAAATGCAAATCAGGACTTTGACTTTCATTAAAAAATATTTGTTTTGGTAAGAGGGAAAAAGAATGCGAAAAGAATATAATGAGACCAAGAAATGGAAACTAATTTTTTTTGTATATACCTATTTATTTCCATCCAATCGATCATAGAACATACATATGTAAAGGAATGCACCAGAGAAACATTTACCTACTGAACGATGATTTAACGATGACTAAATTGAAATATTTCCTTGTGACAATACAATACTTAAACATCATAATTTATAATAGCTGAGTATTATATTGAAAATCCTATTACATTAAAACATTTATTATCTCTTCAAGTTAATTTAAATTCAAATTTATCTCATCCTGATTTCAATAGAGCTATTAATGATAGCTCATTCAGGAAAGATAATATCAAATTTATTCAGTCAAGCGAACGTAAGAGCAGACGGTCTACCATATTTCCTTAAATTATTTGTAAAGGTTTTAATCATGGAACGATTTTTGGTGTTTAATTTTTGTATCACTACGTAAAAAGTGATATTTATTCTTGTGCTGTGTGTTATTTTGTGCATTATTTCAAATGCAATTATTTCTTCACACATGAAGATTATTTCTTTGCTCACGAAAATTGAGTTTTATGTCGGAATTATTACTTGTCATTAAAAGTAAACAATTAATCTTTTTTATTTGTTAGTGTCAAACATAGAACTTGAGTTTTCTACTTGTACTTATCTTTCGTACAGATATTCGGGTTTAGATCAAGTTATACCATTAGCTACCCAATGTTGATATTGCTTTCAGCCATCGCCGTTGCACATTATTTTTTTTAATATTGCGAAACGACAGTAGTTAAATTTAAGGTGTGGTATCGCCAGAATAGGGCAAAATTCTGTGGTTGCCTAAAATTTCGATAAAAATACTCAAAGATGGTTTGTCGCTTTAATAGAATTTAAGAGCGGAGTAGCATTTTAATATTGATAATATAACGATGACTATATGTTATAGCATACCGTCTATCAATATTTATAATTATGTATTTTTAGATTCGGCTTATTGTTAATAGCTACCACGCTAATATTTGACGCGCTAGAATTTGAGTTACTGATCAAAATATTAGCTGGTGACCTATTTTTTAATATATTACATGATAAATATTAGAAACTTAGAAACAATTACAATTTCCAAAAAGGTCAGAAAGTATATAAATGATTAAATGGGATCACGTTCTGTACAATAGACTGTGCCAGTGGTAGAATTGCATTGTGCAAGAAGAAACGGCAAGAAATCCAACATAATATCAACTGCAAAACAAATTGAAAGAATACAGAGGTGACCGTTATTTAAAAATATAGTATACCATGAACAACAGTACAGTGCTAATTTCTGATTACCTATAAAATTTAAATAATCCGTAATCAGGGTTCTCGAAATAAATCGGGGAAGAAACCTGTGGGTATGTATTTTTCTGGTACAAACTCTGGTATTTTATTTCTTTCTGGTAGTTTATAGACCTAATATACTAACACGTGCTTACATATATAAATTATCTACTGTGTGGGGTGATTCATTTTGGTGAAATCAATTACGTGTTTTTCTGTCTACTGACGTTTTAAAGAATTACAGTATAATAAAATCGATGGTGTCAAGACGGCTACTGAATAAAAATATACCTTAATGTATTTGTCCTTAAGATTAATACCAGCAATTTGAAATCGTTTATTAGGTATAATTATTTTACTAATTATTATACATGAAAAAATGTCCATTGTGAATAATAGGTAGATTACAAGCACGCGCACAAAAGATTTCGGGTCAACGCAACTAATATGTTGAAAGAGTAACTATATCGAATCCATAAAATATTTCCGTCCGTATATTATGGTATCTGCGACAATTGAACGAGATAGAATCTTCAATGGATAAATAAAATAATCAATATATCACATAAGATACTGTGAGTTAATATGATGTATTTGAATTTTTCTCTTACCTGAGAAGAACAATTCCCTATCGATTTTTGATGTTTGCAGAGTCCAAAAAATCCCTGGAATAATCACAGATGTAAGAACGTAACTCAAATGGCATAACTCTATTAGTATTTTTAAGTCTTGTGGCGTGAATTATTTTACCATTATTATATTCTACGAGGTTTAAAACATTTAATATCAGACAAAAAGTTTGTTTTTATTTGGTAAAAACTCAAAATGAGGTTGATAGTGACCTAGTTTTCTTTAAATATGGGTTCATTATTATATGGGGAAGTTTTGGCATAATATTGGTAGGCTGAAAATAGTTAATGGTATACAATATCTTTTCTCTTTAGCTACTTCAGACCGATTAGCACTTGGACCGTAATTTATTTACAGTGTTTTCGGCGCGCCATATTAAAAAGGCACCTTTTGCCCATGTCACGAGAGAGGAATACCACAATACACTGTTAGTTATATGTTAAATGACCCATCTTTCTAAGATAATAAGCTTTGATGGAATGCAATGGTTGAAGTATAACAGATAAGTAGTCATACCAAAATAACAAATAGTAATGTCGACTATAGCATTGGTTCTCTTGGACAATACTATCAATAAATTGGAATAGTAAGTCTTGAAAGTGTTTTAATCCTAATATAAAACAACAAGGTCTCCTATTCGTTTCCGTGAGCTAATTAGATATCTGCAATTCGATCACAAATACAGTAGAAGCCAAAGACTAAATGAAAATAAGTTTGCTATGATTTCGGAAATTCGGTATGAATTTATCACGAATGCACAAGCTTGTTACATACCTGGGTCATATATAACGATTGACGAACAGCTTTTTCCATCTAAGTGTAGTTGCCGATTTACACAGTTTACGAGCTCTAAACTTGACAAATATGGTGAAAGATTTTGGACAGCTGTTGACAAAGATGAAAATTATGTAATAAATTCTTTCGCTTACATTGCAAAATATGAAAATAAACCAAATGACGAGTGTTTAGACAACTGGGTAGTGAAAAAAATTATAGAACCTTACATCAATAAATGCAGATATTTTACTTGTGACAAATTGTTTACTTCTATTTTACTATCGGAATATTTCAAGTCGAAAAACACTAGTATTGTGGGCACAGTCAATAAAACTCGCAGACAAATACCTTTTTCCGCGAAGACTGCAAAAGAAGAATTGTACAGTACGTCTATTCTAAAAACAGGTGATATAACTTTGACTGTTTATCAGGCAAAATCTAATAAAAATATTCGAATGCTCAGCACTATGCATCCCGATGTGACAATAAACTCTACTTCAAAGAAAAAAACCTGACACAGTGCTATTCTACAAGACCACGAAATATGACGTGAATGTTGTAGATTTAATGTGCCAAAAATATAAAGTAACGGAGCCTTCGTTGGCCAGTTCATACAATTTATAATCTGTAGATTTGGCGGCTATAAACACATGTGCATTGTACAAAATTCTCAACAACAGCAAAATGAACGCAGGAACTGTTTATTTCAACTTGGAGAAGAATTGGGGACACCGTGCATGAATAATAGAAAAACAACTACACCTGCAGAAATTCCAGAAAACATACCAGAAAGAGAAGGAAAACGTTCAAGGTGTCAAGTCAAGTCAAAATGCATAAGTAATAAGTAATTTGTGAAGTGCCACCTGTGGATAAAACTGTTTGCAATAAGTACACTGGGAGAGAATATTATTTGTGCAACATTTGCTATTCTAGTAAAAATAATTAGTTTATAGATTTTTCATAATTTACTACATTTAGAATTATTATGTTAGTTGCGATGATTATGATAATAAGAAACGAAAATAGTCACCGCTTTAACTCATAATTTGTTAGTTTTTTTGTTTTTAAACGATTAAGAATTTGTTTTAAATAACTTAATAAGCATAGGGTGGAGGTTCAACTGGGGTCGTAACTTTTGGCACTTCCAGTGTAATTTTACCAAAATATTATTTGACGAATTTCATATCCGTAAATAAATTTTACAAAATCTATTATTTTCAATGGGCATTGATACAGTTTAGTTTTAATTTCTGATTACGATATATTCAAGATAACCGCATTCCGGTGTTTGAACAAGTTTTTTTCAGTTTACTCCACGACATTAGACAGACCATTATAAAAGTGAGTTTACGAAGAATATCGACAAAATTTGAGAGTAGGTTGTCGTTATATAAAACAAGCAATAACCGCCTTAACAAACGAATGGCAGGTGAATGAAAAAACCTAATTTCAAATAAGCGTCTTAAACTTAGCAGTGACCAGACTGACCAGAAACTTAGCAGTGGCCTATCTTCCTATCAACTCTCATTTAAACAGAACAGGAAGATAATTTATTTCCTAATTTTGTAGCATTCATTACAAGAAATGAAAATGTTATTAAGCTTTATATCTCATGGAAAATTTGTGTGTAAATAATTGTGATCTACGAAACTACCTAAAGTTTAAAAAGTTCAACATATCTATTACGCATGTTAGTTTCAAGCTACTCCGCTTATGCGGCCCGAATTACTTTTTTGAAATTGGTCATTGAACTATGCAAAATCGAATTTACTATGGGATTTCATGGATTGTGAGAGAAAAAATAAAACAAAAAATAATGTTGCTTGATACTAAATTATTTGTGGTATTTTTTACTACTATCAACATAATTGGTTGGAAAATGTGAGAGTGTTTTGGATAGCTTCCGATCCGTATTGCTTGATTATAAATTGAAACGATCATAACGATCGTAAAAACGAAGAAAGCACACCAAAAAAAAATTAGGTTTTCAGCAAATGTTATTGCGAAAAATAATTATAATAATATTAAGTTTTTGGCATATATTTATATAAAGTATTCTCCAAATTTGCACAAGCCACATAGCATGTATAAAATGTTTATTTAGTTGAATGTTGCTATGTATCTAAACTTTGAAGTTTTTCCTTTGTAAATATTGTTATATATTACAAAAGTAAAAGTCGTTTTATAATATATGCTTATAACCTAAAATTTTCGCTAAATTATTGACAAACATTTTATTACGCGAGGCCATTTTTAGTATTTTTTCTATGAGAAAGAAATAATTGTGATATTCTAAAGAATACGGATTTAAGTAAAAAGAAGTAAGTGTAAAAAATATTTTTTTCTAGTCAACGAGTTGCAAACAAAATCAAGGCAATCCAGAAATACATAAGTCCTTACAGGGAATGGAATGACAGTTATCACATAGTTATCAAGAACTGGATTGGAATGGCAGTTCTTGATAACTATGGCTATAGCGAATTTAAGAATCTCAAATGTTTTGGATATAATATCTTCTATCAATAATTGTTCAAACGGCAAATTCACGAAAATAGTGGACATTTAAAATGGGGAAAAATAAACTTCCTATACATATTTATGAACAAAAATACCAAATCTCTTAATATGTGGCTGAAATTGACAAGCCACGACAAAACAAAATTTGCTGCTGAAAGCTTTGGGAGATTTTTTAATATTTGTTTTCTTCAAAAGTCTCTAAAGATACGAAAATACAATAATAACACTATTGCAAAGCAAAATATTATCAACAGCTCTCAATTCTTTCTTTATTTTATTATAGTTTATAATATGTCGACTAATATTAGTTCCCTAACCC